>JAGDQO010000894.1:0-447500 GCA_018342035.1 Solanum appendiculatum
TCAAAAGCTTCTAAGCATATTGCATCGAAATCAAATTTCACCTCCTTTTCCAAAAGACTGCACATAGGTCTAGCAATCTTGGAAAAGTCCTTGATGAATCTTCGGTAAAAACCTGCATGTCCTAAGAAACTTCTTACCCCTTTGATAGAAATAGGAGGGGGCAATTTTTCAATAACTTCCACCTTTGCTTTATCTACCTCGAGTCCCTGTTTAGACACTTTATGACCCAAAACTATACCTTCTCGGACTAAGAAGTGACACTTTTCCCAATTAAGCACAAGGTTAGTGTCTTCACAGCGAGCAAGTACTTTATCAAGGTTTCGAAGACATACCTCAAAAGAATTCCCAAAAACGGAGAAGTCATCCATGAATACTTCCACAAAGTCCTCCACCATATCATGGAAAATGGCCATCATGCACCTCTGGAATGTGGCAGGAGCATTGCAAAGCCCAAATGGCATGCGTTTGAATGCATACGTGCCATAGGGACATGTGAATGTAGTCTTCTCTTGATCCTCAGGTGCGATCAAAATCTGATTATATCCAGAATACCCATCCAAGAAGCAATAATAGTGGTCCTTTCTTGTGGCATCATTTAATTTCCGGTAATCCATTCAAATTCTCCATCCGGTGACAGTTCTTGTTGGGGATCAACTCATTCTTGTCATTCTTCACTACTGTCATACCTCCTTTCTTAGGTACACATTGCACAGGACTTACCCATTTGCTGTCAGAGATAGGATACACAATTCCTGCATCTAACCACTTGATCACTTCTTTCTTCACGACCTCCTTCATCAAAGGATTCAGCCGGCGTTGGTGTTGCGTACTCGATTTATGGTCGTCCTCCATGTAAATTCGGTGCATGCACAAGGCCGGACTAATTCCATGAATATCCGACATTTGCCAGCCTATTGCTTTCTTCCTTTTCTTCAGTATCTCCAAAGCCGCATCAACCTGTGCTGCAGACAAATGCGCAGAAAGTATAACAGGTAAAGTTTCATTAGAGCCAAGATATGCATACCTCAAGTGTGACGGAAGTGATTTTAACTCCAGCTTTGGTGCTTCTTCTATTGAGGGTTTGGGAAGAAGACCCAACACTCGATCTAATGGTTCGACTACACCTTTTTGTGAACCAACTAGTGCTACATTAAGACAAGTGGCCAGTCCTTGCGCTTCTGCATCTCCATCTATGTCATGCCCCACCAAAACTCTTTCCAAGGGATCGTTGGGAGTTATGCAATGCAATTCTATAGCAAGGTCTACTACTGTAATGGCAGACAACTCTTCATAGACAGATGGCAACTTCAAGGCGCGATAGACATCAAACACCTCCACCTTATCATGAGCTCTCATAGTCAACTGCCCGGCCGCTACATCAATCAATGCTCGCCCTGTAGCTAAGAATGGTCGTCCCAAAATAAATGGAACTTCCGGATTGGGCTCAAAATTTAGGACAACAAAGTCCACAGGAAAGATCAGTGACCCAACTTGCACCAAGACATCTTCTACTACTCCTTCCGGCCTTGCCACCGACCTATCGGCCAATTGGAGAATGATTGTGGTTGGTTTTGGACTACCCAACCCAAGTTTATTGTATAAAGATGCCGGCATGAGGTTTATACTAGCACCCAAATCACACAAACCGCGGGCATGAACACTTTGGCCAATGGTGATTTGGACTGTGAAGCTGCCCGGATCTTTCAACTTTTTGGGTAGTCTATTCTGAATTCTCGAACTGCACTCCTCCGTGAGTGCCACTGTTTCATACTCAGTCAATCTCTTCTTATTCGCCATTATATCCTTCACATACTTGGCGTACTTAGGAATTCCCTGCAAAATATCAACCAAAGGGAGATTAATGTGAACTTGTTTAAGGAGAGACAGAAACTTACCGAAGCATTCGTCCTCGTTCTGCTTTTTGAACTTTTGAGGAAACGGAGGGGGTGGTTTTATTTGAGGAACAATCCTCTCAACATTCGCTTCTTGAACCACTTCTTCGGGTTTCTTTTCTTCTCTCACCGCCTCAGAACTTCTCTTCTTTGGAGCTAGTTCCTCCAGTTGTAATCCACTCCTTGTACTCACCGCATTCAGTTGCCTTGGGTTAGGATCCGTGTCACCCGGAAGACCTCCAGGAGGACGCATATTGACTGCATTAGCCAATTGTGCAAACTGTCTTTCCAGATTTTTCTGTGCTAATTGGGTGCTTCTCAACTCTTCTCCCAACTTGTTGTTTTCTGTACTTAGTTTTTGGAACAGCTCCTCATTAGTCATGCCCCCTTGCTTCGCACCTTGATTACTTGGCTGTTGAAATTGTTGTCCATTACCTTGTGATCTGTATTGGTTCTGCCCTTGAGCCTGATTTTGGTGTTGATTCTGATTTCCACCCCATGAGAAGTTGGGGTGGTTCCTCCAACTTGAGTTATACGTGTTACCATAATTCTGCGTACCTCCACCTCTTTGGGCATTCCCTAGATAGTTCACAGAGTCTGGGTTTTCACCGCAAAAATCAGACACATGGTCTCCACTTCCGCAAACTTCACACCATCCTTGCGGTTGGTGTACAACATTTACATGTGCTTGTTGCTGCCCGCCTGATAACTTCTTGAGCTGAGTGGTGAAGTTAGTTGCTAGCGCATCCAATTTTGCATTCAGTGCAGTTAATTGATCCACTTCCAAAACACCTGCAGCCTTTGATGTTGTGCTTCTTTGCGTATCACCATTCCAATCTGGGTTGCTTTCAGACATTTTGTCCAAGAGCTCCACTAACTCATCATAGGTCTTCTCAAGAGCTTGCCCACCTGCTGCAGTATTCAATAGTACCCTAGAATTATACTCAAGGCATTCAATAAAGGTATGAGCTAATACCTCATTTGCCTGATAGTGATGTGGACACGCAAGCAACAATTGTTTAAATCTATCCCAGGCTTGGTACATGTTCTCTCCGCTTCTCTGCTTGAAACTCAATATTTCACCTCTCAGTTTTGCGGTTCTGCCTGAGGGGAAGAATCGATTAAGGAACTTCTTTGCTAACTGATCCCATGTGGTGATAGAGTTGGGAGGCTCAGAGTCTAACCATCGCCTCGCTTCTCCCAAAAGTGAAAATGGGAACAAGGTCAATCGCACATAATCAGTTGATACCCCATGTGGAATATAAGTGCTGGTTATCTCTAGAAAACCTCTGAGGTACACTTGGGGATCTTCATGGGGTAGGCCAGTGAATTGCCCATTAGTATGAAGGAGATGCACCATGGATTGTTTCAACTCAAATCTTCCACCCGGTGGTGGTTTTCGAATGCTCGAGGTCATACTAGTGGTGAGTGGGACTGCCACATCACGAACTGGCCTCGGAGCTATCCCTGCAGGTATCTCCATGTGTTCTCTTTCCACGTGTTCTCCACGATCATCAACCGGGTTCTCCTCCCGGTTTTCTGGGAGATCTAATCCTAATTCTCGTTGTCTTCCAAGATTCGCCAGCTTTCTTCGTTGTCGAAGGGCTCGTTCAGGTTCGTCGTCTGGTTCAACAAGATCACCTTTGCGAGCCAGACTTCAGATCCGAATTGCCTGCAATACAGAACGGCTAAGATCAAGTTGTTAGCACTTCGAATAATCACTAGTAGACTCAAAAGAATTAAATATAAATTAATTTCTAAGTCCCCGGCAGCGGCGCCAAAAACTTGTTGGTCCCAAATGCACACGCAAGTGTACGTGGTTGCAGAAGTAATAAATGGCTCTTTAAGAACCGGGTTGTCGTACCCAAGGGACTTATGATCAATGTATATCAATTCAATTAAATCTATAATTTAAAGACTGTATTAACATATGGTTTTGATTACTACTATTACTAAGAACAATTTAAATAATAAACTAGCTGACTAGGATAACTATAATTTCGGTGTTTTAATCAATTAAGGGACAATTCCAGGGCTGCAGCATGCTTTGGGTTTCATGTATCACATCTCATGCAAAGGATCAATTTTAGTTATCACATTACTGATTTACAGGGTTAATATTATGATCATGATCTCTCGACCTCTAATCGCCTACTCCAACTAGCTGTCTAACTACATCGTTGAGCGGGGATAGGCAGTCCTAATTGGCGAGCATTTATATTTCATCTTGTTTCGTAACCAAGCTAGGTGTTCGTCCGGGCGTCACTCCTAAACACGAATCTAATCAAAGTTAGAACAAGCTCTTTACATTCTCTGGTCTATCTACCTCTTCATCTCTCGAGTCCAAGAATCGACAATAGATTTATTTCTATGGTGGCCTAGCATGAAATACTAAAACAAGAATGTAAAAGTAATGTATATGATAACCAATAATCAATTCAAAGCAATTCGATGTTCAACAATAACCCGTAGCTACAGCCCCAGAACAAGGGCGTTTAGCAACACATAATATTCATAAACTCAAAAATAATAAATTTCATAAAATTCAAACCTAAAGAAAAAAAATAGAGAATTGAACCCAAAGATGAATTGTAATCCCTTGCTCTTGATCACCAAAAAGTAGCTTCCCCCAAATAATTATTTCTATGGACTATTTATAGATGTAGAAAACCCTGAATAAAATAATTGAGTCCAAAACAAATAGGAATCCAAAACCAAAAGGAATTGGATTCCTAGAAATTGTGCCGCCACAACCAACCTTTCCATATATATACAAATATTAATATAATATTCAATTTAATCCATTAAGCTGTCTGCTTGATTTTCCTTCTTCAATCTTTCATAATTAATTCATTTTAGCTCCAAACTTCTTCAACTTTGTACCAATTTAATCCTACAAATAAAATACACTATTTAGCACAATCCATAAAATCCATGCTAAAAAAGGACAAATATAAGTAATAAATATGAGGCAATTAATAATAAGAAAATATATTTTTGGCCTCAGATCAGACATCAATTGTGAGTTCTAGATGTTGCAGTTCTTCGACAGTAGACTACTATAAAAGCACACCATTCTCGATATTCTACTCACCCAAGTTCTACGAAGATGTATCACGATATTAAAGAGATTTATTGGTGTCCTGGGATGAAGATAGATATTGTTAAGTTCGTAGAACAATGTCCTTATTGTTAGTAGGGGAAGGCCAAGCCTCAGATAACTAGTGGGCTGACTTAAGAGATACCTTAATCCCATATTTTGTCCTTGGACTAACGGCCAAGCTGAGCGTACTATTCATACGCTCGAGGATATGTTACCATCATGTGTGCTAGATTTCAAAGGAAATTGGGATGATCATTTGCCCACTTATCAAGGTTGCTTATAATAATAACTATCATTCCAGCACAGGTATGGTGCCATATGAGGCTTATATAAGAGGAAATGTACACCACATCTTGGTTGGTTCGAGGTTTAGAATGAGGGTTGTATGGATCGGATTTGATAGAGCATGCCATGGAACAAGTTATGGTAATTAGAGAGATCTATTTTTGACATCTCAAAGCTGTTAGAAATCATATCCTGGTGTTAGGAGATGAGACTTAGAGTTTAGAGGTTGATGATTGGGTCTTTATGAAAGTTTCACCTATGACGGGTGTTATAAGATTCAACAAAAGGGAAAGTTGAGCCCTAGATACATTGGGCCTTACCGCATCTTGCGACAGATAGGCCGTGTTCCCTATGACCTAAAAATTTCCTCTAGAGTTAGAGATAGTAGACCTAGTTTTTCACTTTCTTTGTTACGGAAGTTTATTGGAGATCTAACATATATAGTGCATACAACATATATTCAGATATTAGAAGAGCTATCACAAATATTAAGATGTTAGCGGAGCTATCTTATGAAGAAGTCCTTGTTTCCACAATAGACTACAAAAACAAGGATTGTGAAATTTCTATAAAATAAAGTATCTCAGCAGATCCACAATGTGGAAGAGGATGATATGGGATGCTGAAGAAGACATGGAATCTAGATATCCCCACTAGTTCACTCCTTCAGATGGTTTGCAAGGTAGACAGAGAATAGACCCGCATTTGAGTGTTTGAGGTACGTCAGTTGTTGTCATACGAGTTAATGTGTTGTTTTATATGATTCCACATATATTATTGTCATTCGAGGACGAATGATCCTAAGGGGGGAAGGATGTAATGCCCCATAAGTTTGTAACATTTGAAATAGCAAGTTTATGTTTGACAAACCGATTTATCGTAATTTACGTCAACCCTCACTGAGATGAAGGGAGAATGATGGAAATTAGGTGGTTATACTAAGAAATAACTATATTACGTCACTTGAATTCGTATATGGAAGTTAGAGGCCGAGGGGTACCTCGAAACAAAATTTTTAAGCGAGGGATTTATTATAAGGAAGTTTTTGATATGCCTTATTTCTGTACTGACTTGAGAGGAGTATATCTCCCATTCCATAAAGACTTATGAAGTCTACAATAAATCAAATCGAAGGTCTACGGATCTAGTTTCCAACGCACAAAACCGTTCGTCAATACGGCATCGTAGTAGAGAGTTATGATATTTTTACCATAGACTGTCTGGGAAAACTGGGTCACAGATCCGGGTCGGGTTTGGCCGCCTTTAAAAAGTGCTTTTTGACTTTTAAAAGGATAACATACACACTTTCTCAAGGTAAAAACGTCCAGAAGCCATGGAAGAGTCCTCCAAGACCTTTGAGGTAAGAAAACACCCCTTTCTAGCTTGATTCTTCATTGGCTCATGTTCGGAGAAATGTTCTCCTTGTCGCAAGCTTCGTTTAGTGCTATTTCTCATTGTTTTTCGTTGTGGTTGAAGGAGTTTCGTGTCTAATCTGGGTTTTAAGTTAAGTATATGGTTGAGCTACTTTGAGGTAAGGTTCTACACCTATTTTGCTTAAGAATTACACGGCTAAATATTTGACACCGACTCCTACGACCTTGGCTTCAATTTGGTGGTTTTCTTAAGGTTGTGGATTTGGTATGGTGTTGAACCCTTGAGGCAGATTGTTATGCTTGACAAATAGAATCTTTTGGGTTAAGGTGAGTTTCCTCTAATCACCTCCCTCATGTTTTTACATTTTTGTCGTTTTGTCGGTTTTTGAGCCATGAGGGGTGTTTGAGAGCCGTGGTTCCGGGCAGACTTGTTGTTGTGTTGTTGTGAGCTGTTTAGATGTGTATATGGTTCTATTAAAGTAAATTAGGGATGGAATATTTGTACAGCACTCTTACATGTCACGTACGAAAGGATTATCAATTAAGCGGCGTGATGTGCTCCTTGTTATACTTCCTCGGAAGCTTGTCGTTCTTGTGAGATGTTGATAGACTCATGTTGTAGTTAGCAGCTTCTGGTTATTTTGAGATTTTCACTTTTTTTATTGGGTTAAAAGGGTCTGGTCGTGATGAAGACCTTAACGCCTAATCGGCTGGTTATGGATCATTTTTGTAGCCTGGTTTATTCTCCTATTATTGCATTACTTTTAGTTGGCCAAGATTAATAAAGACTCCTTTTGGGCTTTGGTTGAAAGGTATGTTAAGGCTATTCCCTTCTTTTGGCATGTTTCCTTGAAGCTTAGAAGCGATACAATATGATTGTTATTATTGATGTACTCGTAGCCATAATTGTTAGTGGTTGGCTCCTCCAGTTGTTATATCCCTCCCTTGTTGGGACTCTTATTCTATTAGTAGTGATCCTATGTTTGGAACGACTTAGACATTATTAGTATAGATTGCTTATAGCTAAATTACTCGCCTTTAGCCTATTGAATTGTTTGTTATTGCCATTGGGGCTATTGTGGTTAGCTGCAGAGCTATGAAGTGCCTACAGGGATATGTTATTGGCTACGAGGACAATGTTGTTGCCTAAGAGGGCTATGTTTTGCCTTCGGGGCTATATTGATGCCAAAGAGGGCTATGTATTGCCTACAGGGATATATTGATGTCAAAGAGGGCTATGTTTTGCCTGCGGGGCTATATTGATACCAAAGAGGGCTACATTTTTCCTATGGGGCTATATTGATACCAAAGAGGGCTATGTATTGCCTACGGGGTTATATTGATGTCAAAGAGGGCTACGTTTTGCCTACGGGGCTATATTGATGCCAAAGAGGGCTATGTTTTGCCTACGGGGCTATATTGATGCCAAAGAGGGCTATGTATTGCCTACGAGGCTATATTGATGCCAAAGAGGGCTATGTTTTGCCTACAGGGCTATATTGATGCCAAAGAGGGCTATGTATTGCATACAGGGCTATATTGATGCCAAAGAGGCTATGTGTTGCCTACGGGGCTATATTGATGCCAGAGTGAGCTATGTACTGCCTACAGGGCTATATTGTTGCCTAAGAGGGATATGTGCTGCCTACGGGGCTATATCATTGCCTAAGAGGGCTATGTGACTTTCTACAATACAAGGGACTACCTATAGAGGTATATAGATTAAATTGGCACCTGCCGGGCTTATGGGAGCCTGTGTAGGTGGTCTTGTTTGTTGTTTGTACCTGTCGGGCTTATGGGGGCCTGGTCAGGTTAGTGGTTGTTATGTGTTTATATTGTCTTTTTTAGGGAGATAAGGTATTGTACTTGTGTTCACCCCGGCTCTTTCGTTCTGTCATTATACTTCAGTTTCAGCTTTCAATCTGCCTGACATGCTCGGTACATTATTTTGTACTGACGTCCCTTGCCGGGAGGCGCTGCATTCATGTATGCAGGTCCTCATCGATAACAACACAGACCTGTTGATTAGCACAGCCGCCTATCCAGTTGATTGGTTTACTCCTTCCTTCAAGGGGTTGCCGGAGTCCTAGTGGTTTGATTGTCTTGCTTTTTTTAGATTTTGGGTAGGCCGGGGCCCTATCCCGTCCAAGTATTATATTCGTAGAGGCTTGCAGACTAGTGTGTTGGGTTGTATAGCTGCGTTAGTGGCAACGTTGGCCTTGCTTTCTTCTTGGCTGATGATTGATAGCTGGTTGACATACTATTTAGATACATACCTGTTTTCAATTCCTGTATAGAGATCATGGTGGCTTTGATAGCCCACATAGCATTTATGTTTCCCTAGATACCATGGTGGCTTCGACGGCCCAAATAGGCTTCTGTACTAGCTAGTTATTGCTTTATATAAATTGTTGGGAGTAGTTGTTTTCATTGTAGTGCTTTTGACAGGGGCATTGCCGGCCGAGGCTTATTTTTATGCCGAGATATACTTATTTTTTCTTGACTGTGTGTGGTTGCCATGCGCCATAGCAAGTGGTTCAGCAGGTCGGCTCAGGCCTAAGTTTTGGCATCAGGTGCCAGTTGCACCCCTCGAGTTTGGGGTGTGACATATACATAGTTATAAAAAAGAACAATAATAATTTTATTGGGTTTTAAAAGCTTATAAAATAACAAATAAAGCTATTAAAACTTAGTAAAAATTGGGCGGGTTAGATTATGACCTGTTACCTAACCCGTTTTGACCCAAACAAATTTGGTTTGGGTTTGGTCTTGAACCATTTTGATCCGCCCAAATTTAACCCAACCCGCCCAATTGCCACCCCTATTCATGGGTAATTATGCAATAACCAAATTGAAGGTTATGAAAAGGTTCTTCTGAGAAGGACATCTGGCAAGGTGCTGACTCTAAAACATGTTTGTATTTGACAAAGTTATAAAAAGTAAAAAACAAAATATTTGTGAAAAAAAGTTACCTCACGGAGGGTCTTTTCAAACTCAATATTTATGTTTGTTCTTACTTGCTTGAGTCAAACTATTCTTGATATGAATGCTTGGGACATGTCAATTACAAAATCTAAATGTCAAGTTTGTGTTGAATCTAAGTATGCTATTATAAATTTGTTAAACGGAATTTTAATCCCTTAGAGTTGATTCACACTGACATTTGTGATATGAAGTCAACAGTACCATCTCATGGTGGAAAAAAGTATTTCATAACTTTTAATGACAATTGCACTAGAAACTATTATGTTTATTTGCTGAATGGTAAGGATGAAGCAATAGAAACATCTAGGCAATATAAAACTGAAGTTGAAAATCATTTGGATAAAATTATTAGAACTGATAGAGGTGGAGAATATGAATCTCTTTTTTCATAAATATGTTTGGAAAATGGAATCATCCATCAAACTACTGCGCATACTCACCTCAATCAAATGAAATTACGGAAAGAAAAAATCAAACTTTGAAGGAAATGTTGAATGCCTTACTTATAAGTTCTGGTTTACCACAAAATTTGTGAGGGAAAGCTATCATTACAGCAAAAGGGAACAACAAAAAGCTTTGTATGTTCAGAAAGGGAGCAACAAAAAGTTTTGTCTATTCAGAAAGGGAGCAACAAAAAGTTTTGTCTGTTCAGGATAGAGAATTGATTGTCGCCCCTTAAAGTATATACATGCAATACCTCTTAAAAGATAGTGATCTAACAATTCTCAAGACACGGTTTATTCCATATGAGAAATGAAAAGGAGGAAAATCCAACTTGAAGTATCTCAAAGTGTGGGGTGTCTAGTCAAAGTCCAAGTTTCATTTCCAAAAGGATCAAAATATGACCTAAGACTGTGGGCTGTATGTTCTTTGATATGCTACAAACAGTAAAGCATGTTAATTTTGGGTTCATAAGTCTGTACATTCAGATAGTCTAGTGAAGGGTCTAAACGACCTTGGAAAGAACCAAAGGAGAATGTACTTTATAAAGAGATTCAGAGACGTAGTAAATGTCAAAGGACATCTACTTCCTTCGGATTTGATCTTGTAACTTTTCTTCTTTGAAAAAAAAGAGTCCCATACATTCGAAGAAGCTATGTCTTCTGTGGACTCATCCTTTTGGAAAGAGGATGTTAATAGTGAGATTGATTCAATCTTGAGCAATCATACTTGGGAGTTGGTTGATCTTCCTCCAGGAAATAAACCTTTGAGTTCAAAGTGGATCTTCAAAAGGAAAAGAAAGTTGATGGAGCTATTGACAAATACAAAGGGAGACTTGTTGTCATAGGCTTTAGACAAAAGAAGACCTTGATTATTTTGACACATAATGGCTACTAACTAAGATTACATCTATTGAGATGTTAATTGCACTAGTTGTGGTATATGACATTCAAATTCGTCAAATGAATGTGAAAACAACTTTCTTAAATAGAGAATTGGGGGAAGAAATTTACATGGAACAACCTAAGGGCTTTGTGGTTCCTGGTAAAGGAAAAAAAGTGCAAATTTATTAAGTCACTTTATGGACTAAAACAAGCACCCAAATAATGACATGCGAAGTTTGACCAAACCATGTTGGAAAATGAATTTAAGATTAATGAATGTGATAAATGTATTTACATTAAAGCCACTCTAAATCACAAGGTCATTGTTTGTTTTTATGTTGATGACATGTTGATCATCAATAGAGACATTTCTAACATAAATGCTACTAAGCATATGCTAGAAAGCAACTTCAATATGAAAGATATTGAAGTTGCTCATATGATCTTAGGTGTAAGAATTCTTAGAAACCACACGATTTAGCATTTTCACAGTCTCATTACATTGAAAAGTTACTTGACAAGTTCAAGTATTTGAATTTCAATAGTGTCAAGACTCCAATATATGTGAGCTTTGTACTTTAAAAGAATGAAGGCGGAAGTGAATTGGATTATGCTAGAGTATTGAGAAGTATGATATATATCATGAAGTGTACGCGATCAGATATAGTATGTGATATTAGTAAACTGAGTCGGTTCACAAGTAATCTCAATCAAACTCATTGGATGACAATCAAAAGAGTTTTGGAGTATTTAAAACATACTTAAAAATTATGTTTTGCATTATAACTAATATTCAACAGTGTTGGAAGAATATAGTGATGCAAATTCAATCATCAGGTCAAATGAAGTAAAATCCACGAGTGGATATGTATTTACTCTTGGTGGAGGAGCAGTCTCTCAGAAATCTTCCAAACACACATGTATCGCTCGCTCTACTATGAAATCTGAGTTTATCGCTCTAGATAAGACCGGTGAAGAAGTTGAATGACTCCGAAATTTCTTGAAAGATATTCTTTTTTGGCCAAAACCTTTAGCACCAGTATGCATACACTGTGAGAGTTAAGTTGCAATAGGTGGAGCATGGAGCATGATGTATAACGGAAAGTTTCTTCATATATGACGTAGACATAATATCATTAGAGAACTACTCACTAGTAGAATTATCACAATTGACTATGTAAAGTCAAAGGATAATGTGTCGGATCCACTTACAAAAGGCCTAACTAGAGAGGGAGTTGATAGATTATCAAAGGGAATAGGACTATGGCCTGGGACAAGTCATCGTGGCGGTAACTCTACCTAGAAGACTGGAGATTCCAAGATCTAGGTTCAAGGAGATCAAACAAAGTCATTGATGATGGCTCAACATTGTCAAAATTATTTTTATGGTCCATTCTCATGATAAGACAATGTTCAGTAACAAGGATAAAGGCATTAGGACTTTTTAATGGTTTCTAAGTTTCATACAGGGTATATCAAATGGTGTATCTACGGGAGAACACATTTAGAAATCACCTATGTAAGTGTGAAGTGTAAGCCGCTTCAAGGAGAATCCGGTAAGGCCAGCTCTCTACGCACTTATACACCAACAGGTGTTCATGGCTAAAATGAACAAAACAATGAGAACCAAAAATAGTTAAAGGGTTGATTGTGTGACTTATGTTATCTAGGTATACACCAAAGCTCGACGGTTCAAAGATATCAAATCTACCGATTGATCGAGTATATCCGATATACATTCACTACAAAAAGTTTAAATGGAAACTCACTTATCCAGGTGCAATCAATCCTTACTTACGAATCACACAGTTTTCCATGCATATGTTTTAACAATAGTCATTTCCTATTTATATGGGGGATTGTTGGATTTTAAAGGTGTGAATAGGAAATGAAGGTTGTGACTCTTCCAAAGGGTTATGACTTTTATGAAGGGTTGTGACCTTTACGAAAGGTTGTGTCTTTTCTGAAGGGTTGTGACTATTCGAAAGGTTGTGTCATTTCCAAAGGGTTGTGACCTTTCTGAAAGGTTGTCTCTTTTCCAAGGAGTTGTGATCTTTCCGATAAGGCACAAATAGAGAGGCTTTCTCTCATTTTTCTGCATCAAAGTTTTCCCCTCTTCTGCATACATTTCTTACAAATAAAATCTATCGATCGTGTATGTGTGTGTGATCTCGTTTCTGTCTTTTTGAGTTCGTTGAAATTATCGAAGTTTGAGGTACCTCTACTTCTTTAATGGTTAATCCATTTTATCTTGGGAGGAATTAATCTACAACCTCGGGTACTTGAGGGGATTAAATTTCTTAAGGACACACAGTGGGTTTTGTGGACTCGGGTAGTTCTTTTCTTTTTCTTTTCATCTTTTATTATTCTGGTTTGCTAATCTAAATACAGGAAATAACACATGTCCTAGGTTTTACTCGTTTGAGTAAAAAGGTATAAAAGTAAGAAAAAGAACTAACAACGAGGACTCCGGACTCCTAAAACTCATCTAATGGTTGATGTTATAGCAAGATTAACCAACTCCATAGTTAGTATCAATTTGCTTAAGGTCGGCACTTTTAGTTCGAGAGAATAAAAGTGATACTAATTTAATTTGGTTGAGAAATGATTTAGTGAATCATAAGGATTGATAAGCTTGCGTACTAGCTCTACAAGGTTAAATTTTGTGATTACCCAAAATGTGTCATAGAGTCTTGGTGAAACACAATCCTAATTACTTTCTAAATTAATTTTTCCATTTCAATCAATATTGTTAAGGTTATGCTTCAATCGGGTTATTCTATTCCACCTCTTAGAAAGAAAAAAACTTAAATAAAAATACTTAATAGCATGGCGATACATTTGTACAAAACTTCTACCCCGAGCACACGCAATGGAACCGTAGACAGTCAAGTGAAATTCAATCCACGAAATAATTTGATCTATGACGAGCACATCTAAGCGAAAAATAGAAAAAAGTGTCTGGATTTCAATTGGATACCCATTTTCTCTGTTCCAGGTACAAGTCAAGTTGAATTTACAAAAAAAAATTCAGTGTTAGAAGTATTCAAATCCTACCTTCATTGGAAATTTCCGTACAGTCAAAACTCTATTTCATTATTTTTTTGACAAGTACTTCGAGTAAGACTAGACTAAAGGCTTCTCCATTTTCTCATCAAAAGATAATCAAATCTTCCAAATTTTTCCTTTCTTTAGAAATAATTTACTAATAATTAAATAATCACATACGGCTTTGTTTTCACCTTATTCCCCATGAAATTTGACCCAACCTTGTTGGATTTTATATTTGACAACGATCGTATTATACTTCTTAACCTGAGGTGTAATGTGGGTGTATCATTGACCAAAGGTAGATCTATTGCTATTTACTCTATTTTTTTTTTCGTCTGTTGTTATATTTCGCATTCATTGTTTTGGTACTATTGCTATTACTTACTCATTATAAATACTCAAATTGGTGCGGTCTTTGGAAAAATTAATATTCGCTTAGTACCTAATTATATATTATATATACTATACAAATAGGGTATAACATAATCAATCAGACATTTCAATAATTTATTTATCTAAAGTTATTTTTTTTATAATGTGATTTTGTTTTATGTTGTGTATTCATTAGTTGACGTCATTTTTCTAAGGTAATTAAATTACCATTGAACAATATTTTTAAAACTAAATTATAAATTGAAAAAAAATATTGTTTAATTATTTTTGAGAAAATGGCCAAATAGCCCCCCAACCTATAGTCGGATTCTCAACTACACACTTTAACTTCACGGGGGTCCTATCACCCCCCTGAACTGTTTAAAATTATAATTAACTTCACCCTAAAATGCTATAATCAGTTATGTCTTTTGTGGTGTAATACACGTGCAAGCCACGTCAACGCCACATCAACGCCACATATAAATACAATAAGTTTTATAATTATTTTTACTACTATTTTTTTCTCTTTTTCTTTTATTTTATACTCATTACAAAACCTCCATTATAATTCATGGCATCACCACTACTAAATCCAGCTCATAAGTTCCTCGTCGAGGTTAACCTGCCTGCAAGACAAAGAACAATAAATTTTTATGGTGACTAGAAGTACTCTTTATAGACAAAAGAATCCTCTCCTAATCGGCATAATATTTATATTTCTATTCAATTTTTCAATAGCTTCTTCCATTATTGCACAATTTACTCCTTAGAATTCTTATTCAATTCACAATTCTAATGCAATTCAATCTTTTTTTCTTCCTAATGTTGGTGAAAATAGCAAACCCAATTCAATTCATCGAAATTTCTTCAACTATGAAAAATTAAATTGATTTTTTATGCTTCCTTTTGAAGATACCCAATTTATGATTCAGAAATTTAAGAATGGACACTTTTTCTAGTCATAATCACAAGCTGAAATTTAGAATTTGGAGGTAATTAGTGAACCTACCTAGTAAAATTACTGATATTTGTTCATCTGGTTGTATTACTTTTGGGTCTTTATTTGTATTTTGTATAGAGATTATGAGGGCAGTACTGATGGAAACTTGTTTAAGGATGAAATTATTTTCCATATTTGTTGGAGTCCACATTTGAGAGAAGAGTATGTGGTGGTATTGAAAAATGGAGATTTTTTGTTTTTGTTTGATATGAATTCTTATGGAAAGAGTTGTTTTTTTAAAAAAAAATTAATTAAAAAGTAACAACTAAGTAGATTTAAGAATTATGATTTATGAAGAAATTCTGCAGAGAAATGTAAAGAAAAGTACATGGTAGAATGGTGAATAAGAAGATAAAGCGTGGGGTCGGGTTGGTGTTGTGGAGGGGGGGGGGGATTATTCATATTTAATGACAAAGAGAGGTAAAAAAAAAAAAGATAAAAAGAAAAAGAGTAGAGAGATTATTAAAAATAAAGTTTTAATGTTTATTTTTGGTGTTCACTCTCTCAAGGAGAGTGAAATTCACTTACTTTGCCACATAAGCATTTAAGGTGAAGTTAATTATAATTTTAAACAGATCAGGGTGGTGATAGGACCCCCGTGAAGTTAAAGTGTGTAGTTGAGAATCCGACAATAGGTTGAGGAGCTATTTGATCATTTTCTCATTATTTTTTTATATTCAAGACTTTGAATTCGACTAAATTTTTACTTATTAAATATTTTCTTATTCGAATTATATAGGAAATAATGTATATTTATTATTTGTAATATTTAGGACTAGAAAATAAACTTAATTTTAATATTAAATTTTTCCTTATTTAGACTATTTAGAAATGAGTTTGTAGAACTTGTTATATATTTTACTCTCTTATTTAATAGGCATAATACATAAATATGACCCTTAACTTGGCTTCAGTGGACAACTATGCCCTCCAACTTTGAGTGTGCACAAGTAGACACTTAAACTTGTATAAAATTGAACAAGTAGGCACACGCGTCCTACATGGCATAATACACGTAGGACGCCATGTAGGACACAAAATTGCTATGTAGGGTGCCATGTAGGACAAATGTGTCTATTTGTTCAATTTTATACAAGTTTAAGTGTCTATTTGTGCACACCCAAAGTTAAAGGTCATAGTTGCAAGCTAGCGCCAAGTTAAGGGTCATGTTTATGTATTATGCCTATTTAATAAGAGGCTAAGGTGAGGAGCTTAGGGTAGTAAGGGTATTTTTGGAACTACATATTAGTTTTTTTTTTTAATTTTCTTTTGACGGCTTATTACTTAATTTTCTTTTTCTTTTTTCTTTTTTACAAATATGTTTTTATTAAATTACAGTGACTTGAGATGGTAAATTTGAAAACTAGGATTTATTTCATTTATAAGTAACTTTTTTTTCCGAATTTCATATAGTTGTGACAGAGCTCTTGGCTCCATATCCACATCAGGTTTTAAAAAAAAAATGATTTACTATAACAAGTACATATAATATAATTTAAATTTCAAATTATTTTAATCAACACTATTTAAAATTTACAATTTTGATAATATTTGTAGGCATTCATTTTATACCTAATGAGATTTCTCTTATTAATAAGCGACTAACATTGACATGCTTAGGGTCAACATGCCTGCTTCAGCTGCTAGAAGCAGGCAGTTTTGAAATTACAATAATTTTTTGAATTTGTTAGATATTTAAAATTACGTAAAAAAATATTCTAAATCACAATAATTATTAGCAACTTAAAGTATTTGAAATTTATGTATTTTTTTAAATCTGTTATATATTTTATTAAAACACATAAAATGTACTACAAGTCACAATGATTAACAACTTAAAATTTTAAAAACATATAAAAAAATTTAAATGGTTCTAGAAATTCTATCAGTGTCATATAAATTGGGGCAAAAAAAAAACATATATTATTTGAAATTTACGTAAAAGGTACTATAAATCACAATAATTAGCAACTTAAAATATTTAACAAACATATAAAAATCTAATTGACTCTCAAAAAATTTTATGTGTCACATAAATTTGAACAAAGGAAGTAACATATATTATTTTAAAATAACGCAAAAAATACTATAAATCACAATAATTAATAACTTGAAAAATTAAAAGACATAGAAAAAATCTCCAATGCCACATCAATTGGGACAGAGAGAGTTAACATATATTATTGAAAATTACATAGAAAATATTAAATTAGAATAATTAATAACTTTAAATATCTAAAAAATATATTAAAAATTGGTTAACTCTCCAAAAACTATTTGTGTCACATATATTGAGACGAAAAAAATAACATATGTTGGGCCCGTACTGGCGCGGGCTCTTGTGACTAGTCTATATAATAAGAGTGAATGTTGAGGAGCTTAGGATCAGCCGGTCAATTGACCGGTTTGCCCTTCTCCTCAACTTCCTTTATTTATATTTCGTATTTTATCCGTTTTAATTTATTTTTATTTTAAATATTTTTCTTTTTATATGTTATGTATTTACAAAATAGTACTAAAAATCAACTTGAATATTATAAACTCTCCAAAAAAAAATCGTACCACATTAACAACTTAAAATATTTGAAAACATATTAAAATGTGATGAACTCTCGAAATTTCACATGTACCATAAAATTTGAGAAAAAGGGAGTAACATATATTATTTGAAAATTACATTAAGAGTACTATAAATCAGAACTTAAAGTATTTAAAAACAAATTAAAATTTTGATTAACTCTCGAAATTTCACATGTGCCACATAAATTAGGACATGGGAAATAACATATATTATTTAAAAATTACATTAATTAAGAGTATTATAAGTTGCAATAACTAATAATTTAAAATATTTTTAAAAAATACTAAAAATTTGGTTGAATTCAAAATTTTACATGTGCCACGTAAGTTGGGACAGAGTGAGCAACATATATTATTTGAAAATTACTTTAAAAGTACTATAAATCACAACTTAAAATATTTAAAAACATATTAAAAATTTGATTATCTCTCAAAATTTCGCATGTGCCACATAAATTGGGACAAAGAAAATAACATATATTATTTAAAAATTACGTTAATTAAGAACACTATAAGTCACAATTATTAATAACTTAAAATAATTTTAAGAAAAACATACTAAAAATTGAGAGTTTGAGGAGCTTAGGGTCAATCAAACAATTGATCGATTTGCCCTTCTCCTCAAATTTCCTCTATTTTATATATAGTAATTTTATTTATTTTTCTTTTTAGTATATTATGTATTTAAAAATGAAGTCCTATAAATTACAATATTTAGTATTTCTTTTTTTATTTTATTTTTATTATATTATGTATTTAAAAATTATGAAAAAATAATACTATAAATCACAATATTTAACAACTTAAAATATTTAAAAATATATTAAAATTTTGATTAACTTTCAAAATTTCACTTGTGCTACATAAATTGAGACAACGGGGATAACATATATTATTTGAAAATTACGTTAACTAAGAATACCATAAATCTCAATAACTAATAACTTAAAATATATTAAAAAATTGATCAACTCTAAAATTTCACATGTGCCACGTAAATCACAATAATTAACAACTTAAAATATTTAAACTAACATATTAAAAAGTCGATTAACTTACAAAATATCACATGCGCCACAAATATTATTTGAAAAGTAACAAAAAAATATTTAATAATTTAGTTGACTCTCCTAATTCTATCTGTGTCACATAAATTAAAACAAATAAAGTAATATATATCGAACTCGGGCTTGCCCGGGCTTTTGTATCTAGTTTCTTTATAAGCACATAACTAAAATGGACCAAAAAAGTAATTATTTGGTGTAATTTTATAGTAGGAAACTTACATAGATATACTATATTAAGAAAATATTTATCATTTATAACAATAACATTTTTTTTCACTTGATCACTTTTAATACATTTATAATACAATTTTAATACATATTACAGAAAACAATTTATAAAACATATATAATACAATTTTTATTGATGGATAATACATTTATCACACATTTTAATACACTTATAATACAATGTGTCAATTTCTTACCAAACAAGCATAATATATTTTAAAACAACTATAATACATATATATTGCATACATAATTCACTTTTAATATATATTGCAAATTTATTATAGTATTGTTATATATTACTATAAATAGTAATAAATAAAAAGTATTGCTAAAATCAGTAACTATTTATTAAAAGGTATTGTAATTTTTCCTTTATTAGTATGCGATCCAGGAGGATGTCATCGATACAAGTGTTGGTCAATTGATATGAGGTGGCCATGTGTCGAGACGGGAAAAAGATTCCGCTATTTTCGATTGTGCAACTTAGTTGAATACCAAATACAACATCAATTATTTGAACTAATTTCTCCTCTAACAATACTTAAATCTAATTGTATTGCAAAGTATGAATTAACTGTGAACAGATGAAATGAATTTTGTTGAAAATTTTTGAACTAAAAATAATTTAGAATTAAATATGGACTTAGTAGTAAATGGCCAAAAACATTCGAATTTCATATGCGGAAAATTTTACATAGAGGGAGAACATATGCGGGGCAGAGCTAGTAAGGACTAGGCATTCATTCGAATGAAAATTATACTATTTATATATGATTAAATTATTTTTTTAATATATATATATATATATATATATATAGTAGATATTGAATCCCTATTCGACTTCTTCGTGTGTTTACTTCTTTATATGTTAACCCTCTTTAATGAAAATCTAGAATCCATTAATGCATATGTACATATATATTCTGTGGTGTTATATTACTTTATATATGAGTTAATTCTACCTGGTCATCTAACTTGTTGCCAAAATAATTACTGATTTCGAGTTAAATGATTTTTAAAATCAATTTTGAATTAATGAAGGCTTCTGCATAAATATAAACTATAATATATGGGGTCCAATTTATCTGTATAAATATAACTTTCAGTCTAATTATTTAGACAAGATAAAGAATGATGTTTATTCATTACATAGATTTTTATTCTTCCGTCAATTGAATCTTAGCTAAAGCTCAACATAATACTGGCCTAAAAGCTTGATTTTATGTGAGATTTTGTCCAAGGCTTTTTGGCCCCCAAAATACCTTGTAAGTATCGTCCAAAAGAATAAATATTGACAATTCGAGATGGATTTGAAGTTTTAATTTTATAAACTATTATAACAATCTCAATAAACAATAATAATCAGATCGGTGAACTAGATTCGAGCTAAATATTTATATACAATTAATTAATCAATTATTAAATATAATATATGGTCTAGGCAAAAATATTAATAGGTTTACATAAATCCGTCATCATTGCATTAAATACACCCTTGTTTGCTGTATGTATTTCTAACTAATGCTTAATAAATTAATATTTAATAAGTATAATTGTCCTTCAAAAATTATGATTATTTTTAAATTAAAAAGGAGTATATGTATTATGCTTCCTTCTATAATCATTATTCTTATTTGAGTTTAACTTTTATAAATCGAAGGTATAGCAAAAATTGACGTTATTAGGTTACAATTTATTTTTTTTATTGAAATAAAGTTAGTATATTTCAAGACTAGTAGTTTATAACCATTTAAAATATTTCGAAAGTACTTGAAAAAATAGTCAAATTAAAGAGAATATATTTTGACTCTCCTAATAATAATTAAAACACATAAATTGAAATGGAAGTAGTATTAAATTAAAACGATAGTATAACAGCTCTTTTGTATTATCAGTTACATAAGTAAATTATTTTTGTCATTACCGGTACTCATATTTGATTTGAATAATGCATGATGAAAGAACCATTACAAAAATAAAAGTTAATTCTTTTTTTATTTGTTTTTAATAAACATACATGCAGGTTTTATATATATTACCCTTTTATATAAGCCAACATGCTAAGGACAAACTTTGCATTGTATTATTGTACTAAAAGAAATATTAGTTGTACTATCAATTCCTACAATCACGTCTGTACACTTCCTTTTTTAGATACACGTGTTAACTTTTTAGTCACTGTGTGGAGGACAGCTGGTAATCATTTACACTTTTTAGTCCTAATTCCCAAGCACTGTTAATTCTTCTTTCTTTTTTCTTCAGAAATACCAAGTTCCTTCTCCATCTCTCTTTTCTCCCCAAAGTATTTAGATTTCTGTTACCAAAAATTCAATCTGCAAAATTGATGAATTCTCTTTGCTTCAAATTCGTCCTTTTTTCAGCGTTGATTAAGAGAATTTTTTCTTTTGTTTTCGTGTTGGTTAATTTATTTTTATTTTTTTCTGAAAATTTTATGGGTCCTCTATGTTAGGACGATTGGAATAGATAGTGATAAAAATAGCCTTAGTGCCTTTTCTATGTTTATAATTTAGTTTAAATGTACGTTTTTTATTGAAAAAAATTTATATTGGTTGCTCGCATGTCATTTTTATGGCTTCTTACTATTTGATGTTTCTTTAATTTGTACATGCCAGGAGATTTGGGAATGTGAATGACTATTCAAAGTTCATTTATTTATTGTTAAGCACTCCAATTTGTGCATCTTCTATTTATTTGTATTTCTCATAATCTTAGAGAGTAGAGAACATTGATTTCTAGAATTGGAGAATATTGATTTTTCTATCTTCATACAGCTTTTGGAATTCACTTACCATTTTAATTTCAATTTTAATTTTTCATTGTTGTTTGGAGTTCAATTTTTCATAATTTTTAAGGTTTGTGTTTGCTTATTGCCCTACAGTAGTTTTCCTTCTATATTTCTTGATTTTGATATATCTTTAAATCTTGGATCATGTTAGTTATTTGGGTAACGAACTTTGTTACTATGTGGAACATGTTTTTCATAAACTTAGGAACAGTCTTGAAAGTCTTTGGACTAATTAAGGTAGGATTTGAAGTAATGTAGATTCTTGAGGGAAAATTTTGATTTTCGAAATGGAAAATATAATGAAAAATCTTCTCATACCTACGCTCAAGGATCTCTTATTTCACCTTCTAAGCTAATAGATTACTCACTCAATCAATTGCATGTTTTCGAGTAGTTTCTTACTTATGTCCTTGATATGTTCAGAGATAATTAATCTAGCAGCCTCGACATGAGTAGAGAAACATCCAGGCTTAAAAGTGATACAATGTTTGTGATTGTAATGGTCCATGGTTTCTCACATTTCAAAGTTTTTTGATATCCTTCTAGGGGTACACATTTCATTGGATCTGCTTATAGTTTTATTTGGCTTCTCTTACTATTGTGTTTCTAGCAAATTAGTAAATCTCTATCAATCAGCTGGTATCAAGCCTGAACTGATTTACTTAGTTCCTTAACTATGAAGAAAAACCTTTTATGTTGGTTATAAGTTTCATTCTTTATAACTTTCTAAATGAGGTATGGTCATTTTTGCTTGCACTTCAGTTAATGCTAAGCCAAGTTGCGAGTGATATTGGATTCATAGTAGTTGTTGCTAATAGTTGGAAGAACTTCTCATTCTTGATAGCATATTATAGTAGAATTCATCACTTTATGAACCTATTAATGTATCATCTAACCTACTTTATTTTTATTTTTTATTTTTGATCAAGTAAACATTTTGTGGCTATGTTGAGAATGATATTGGTAGTTCATGTTTTCAGTTGATAATAGGCAATGATTTTTTAGTGTTTCTTTCTTAGTATTGTAATTGAATTTGGTAAGAGTTGATTTTTTGATTTGATAGGTTTGACCAGGGGTGAAAACTCCGTTGCGGCATTTGGTAAGGATTTGGAGGAAATCCAGACACATCAATTTCATCATCTCAATCATTTTTTGTGCAAAGAGGTGGAAAACATTCTGCCAAGATTTGATTCTTTTCCTGACTTTTGAATTGATAAGCTTGAAATATAATGTAATTCAACTTTCTTCTTTCCTTGCAATTCTGACTTTGATGATATGTTCCCTTAGAGTATTGTGTTATCTGAATTCTCTACAAATTATTTACTAGAAAAACATGTTTTGTGGCAGAAAGTGGAGAAGAAAAAATGTTTTAGAAATTAGTCCAAACAATAGGAAATGCTTACCTGTAAGTCTTAACATAGGAGCGAACAACGAATGAAATTTAGAGGAAACCAGCTAGAAAATCCAAGTACATATTGGAGTGTATGATTTGGATTATCTTTTCAGCAGAAATCTATTTTATATTGATCATAAACTTAATTTTCGTGACAGTGTATTAGGGTTGTGTTTCAAACTTCTATACACTTCCTTATCCTTTGATAAAATGGATTATCTTCCCACAATGGAGATTCATTTTCCCGTAATTTGAATAATGAAAAGAACTTGAGGGAACTTCTGGCGAGTCATTAGCTCATTGAGCTTTCTCCTATGAATTTTTTGGATTTTACCTGTCATATGATAGTTTTTACCATTGTGTGGTGATTTCGTTTGTCAATTGAATTTAAAGCGCCTCTCTATACAAATAGTTGGTTGACATTTGCCCCACTTTTCAAAGGTAACATAAGCTCCTCTTTTGTTGTCAAGGTGCATTCTGCAAAGAAGTGGCAACTAAAGAGCTAATGTGGTGTTAATAAGAAGAGAGATGAGGCCAGTTTGATTTAGCAGCAGGCAAAGACAACCTGGTTGCTGGCTATTGAGTTGTTTGAGGTGACTGAAACACTGCTCTATCGGCGAGGGTGATTTGCCCTGCACAAACGGTCCACAAGGAGCCAATTAAAACGGGATCCCCTCAAATGATGACATGATACAGTCTACAGGTAAGTTACCAAATGTTTGTAAAACAATTGTAGGTACAACAACAAATAGAAGTGAAAAAAATATAAACAGTACCAGTAGGATTAGCATGCAGGGAATTGGAAAGTTATTTATAATTGTGAACTCTTTAGTGCTCTTTTCTTTACTAAAAAAATTAGGATAAGAAACTGAGTTTGATTTTCTACTACTGAATAGACTCTTAAATGGAGAAAGTGAATCACTTTAGTGTGAGCCGCAACATACATTAAGAGTGAAAAATAACATATTACCAAACATTTACACAAATCTTGTTCATCTATCCTAATTCAAAGAACCAGATGTGGTTTTTCTTAAAAGTTTAGGTGTGCGCTTGGATGGACAGAATAGTCGAGACTGGAGCTTCAAGAAAATTGTCTTCGCTTCGCTCTAGGGAAGAGCTACCAACTGTTTTCCTCTAAATGACATGAAATATTAACTTCAATAGTTATTAGTGTTTGTTAAAAGAAATTAAGTTCCTGTAAAGCATAAATTTATAAAAGTCATCACAAGAATTTGGCTTGATAATTTCATCAATACATCACCCATCATCTATGAACCATAGCTCACACGACTACTGACATCTATTGTAGTTGGTGATATGACTTCAATTGAGCATGACATCGAAGAAAATAAAATAAGTTTAATCATGTTTTGAATTGTTTCTTAGTTCGTACAGAATGGTTCAATGACATTGTTATTCCTTTCCTCTTTTATTTATTTCTTATATTGCTAAGTTGGCCTCGACTATTTAAGAAAATTGCTTGAACTATTTGTCGAAAAGACACCAGTGAGATGATTATTTTGATAGAAATAGGATATAAAAAAATATATCCACAGATAACTTAATCTTTGTCTGCCTTCCGTTTTAGTTTGTTTCAAATATTAATATCTTCCTTGAAAAAAAGGGCAACTTCAAGATGAAGGATAATCAATGTATAATCTGGAACAAACGAAATTGGTAATGTAAAACAAAATAGAATGGCTTCTCCTGAGATGTCTAGATGTTCAAGAGATGGCTTGTATTCTATCTCTTAACTCAGATGAAAATATAAATTCTTATATTAGCTAGCTTTCAAGTTGTTATGTCCTGAACCAAAATAGCAGGTGAAAAAAAATAGATAGTGAGGAATTTAAGTTTTCACTATACTAGTCCTCATTCATTCACAAAGTTTTTTATGAGCTATGTAGTGAGATGTATGCACTATTTAAAGATCACTCAAATAAAGTAAACCCTTTAGGCATCTATGTTTTAGCTTATATATAGTTTCTCTTTAGAGGAGACAAAATCAACTTCACTCATTATTTCAATGTTTTCTCTGTTCTTGCAATTTGTACTATAGTCCTAACTCATTGATAAGTAAACACATGTAATACATGTGTCCTTTTACAATTATAACAATAGCCCATGTGTACCACCCTCTTCCAATTTACAGTTGCTTTTCTTTGCTTCTTTCATTAGTTCTTCCTCTCTCTCTTAGGTTTTCTTCTTCATTTTCTTTATCAATCATACGTCTGTTTTGTTCTAATTATGCTTCTCTATTAGTCTATGCTTTACTTCGTTGTTGTATTTTATTTAGTCTTGTGATGTTTTTTTTTAAATCCCCAATTATTACTAATGGAATTTTGATGGGTATGTGGTAGCTTCTCCGCTTTTTCTGGATAAATTTTTCCAGGATATTCACATGCATATGTAACTGAGCATATTTGCACACAGTTGCTTCAAGGTGTTTGCTAATATGCCTAAATCAACTTTTTTACATCTCTTTTTACTCACTTTAATGCTTGCCCAATTCAATTCCAGAAATATAAAATAAAAAAATGTATTATAGTGTAAGTGAGTGAATTATGCAATCTTTACAAGAAGATTCTATTACATCATTCCCTGTTTGTTTCTCATTCTTCTATCTCTTTTAATTTTAAGTTGTTGTAGTTGTAGCCATTTATTTATTATGCTTTAGGATGATAAAGAGGATCATGATATTTACTTTTACTTGATTATTCAAAGTTAGATTAGCCACATCAACAACCAAGCAACCATTTAATTTTTTTATAGAAGGGGTGATTATTTGGTACTTCTTTTAGAGAAGGGAACATTTCAAACCTTTTTTCACATAATACTAATATGCTTTGTTGCCTTCAAAAGAAACAATATAATACTGACTATAATGAAAGTTGTTGTACAACTATCTCTCTGTTTTTAATTGATTCTTATGTACTTTGTGTAACATGAGTTTCATATACATGGCTCTCAGTATAGCGTGATGTGCACCCTCAAAGAGTTTGATGATTGCTCAGCACCACTAGCAAAGTTGTAATTTGTTTCATAGATTTTCTCCAACATTTTGATACAATTCAACAGCTCAAAACATACGTAATTTGCTTACAAGTGAAATTTGGAGATGGTGGAGTGTACACAAACTTTACTTTTACCTTGTGTGAGGTGGAGAGACTGTTTTCTTACCATCAATTCATGTAAAAAAAAAATTCTTTCTGAAGTTACTTTTGTCAAATTTCAGTTTATCTTCAAGAGTGCCAAGGGGTGGACTCTTCTAATGTTATGTAGATTATTGATCCACTACTCCAACATGGTCACAATTACAGCTTTACTATGACATTATGACAATAAAGTGAGAACTCTCATCCTTCCTTGGTATGTGCTCTTCATTGAAGGTCAGATTTTGGAGATGGGGAAGAAGTACATCTTCAAGTGAAAGAACCTGTAAATAAATGATTTTTTGGTCAAATACAACAATAAGGTTGTTTAGAAGAAAGACGAAAGTCTCCAGAAGAATCTCCCAAATCAGTTGTTGTAATATTATTTCTCGGTAATATTGATTCTATACCCCAGATTTGTGAGTGAAGTAGGAACGCAATGGTCAATCTTCATATTACATCATTTCACTTCATGTTTATTTATCTTATGATGTCAATTCCTTCTCCCAACATGTTATGAAGTCAACCTTTGTTGACGATCTATAAAATGAGTGGCCTGTGTTTTCTGCCAGAAGATAGTTTCTCTATTTTACATTTACATTCTCTCCCTTATCTGATGTTACTTGATAAATAATTGCATATAGTTGCTAAACTTGTTCTTAAAGGAACTTAGAAAACGAGGCTTAAACCATACTTGGTGCATTTTGTTAAATATTAGACAATGTTTGTTATTCCTTTGTTGGTTAAAGGGAGGACTCACATGCTACATTTGCTATTAATTGACGTGCAAAAATTCAATATAGCATAAGAATGTATTTAAGAATTTGAATTAGTTAGTGCAAGTTACTTTCAAGATAGCTGACAGATATGACCGGCGTAATGATCATCTGATCTCAGCTAATGACTCTGATTAATATAACTTTTAGTAGTATTGCACTGTGAATTCAAATCTTGGAACAAATTCTTATACGAGGTCATAGAAAGCTAAACATGTGTCCAATGCACGACCTTATGAACAACTTTTGTGCAAATGATGTTTATTAGGACAATGTACTCAGAGCAACTGGACTTGTCCAACATTTTGAACTTATTTTAGCTAGCCGTACTTTATGTGTTGAATAGTTGTTTCATGCAGTTCTATTAAAAGTAGTTCAATTCTCTTATCTAAGTTTAAGATCTGATGATTACATTAGCCATTTTTAGGCACAGATGATGTTATTTTGTTTTAGCTAATGTAAAAATACTTATATTACCTGTGAGGCATTCTGCCTGCAATACTTATTCTACATACTTTTGTATAAATATAGCTAATGATGTTTATAGTTTGTGTATTTTCAAGCATTTACCACTTAAAGCACGGGCCATGCCCTCTAGTATATATATATTACCCTTATTTATAAGCCAATGAGGCTAGGACCAACATAGCAACAAATGGTTGTACATAAGGCAATATAGAGTGTACGACTGAGTTGTTCTCCATTTAACACGTGTAATTATATTAACTTTTTCATCAAACCACGTGTAGCCCTCAACAAAATAAACATACCTCTCACCAAAACCCTTCAAAGACCAAAATTGATCTCACTGCTTCCAACTTGCAAGCTTCCATGGATTCTCTTTCTCCTATTCTCTTCTATCGGTTTTTTTTACTCTCTTTAGCTCTTCAACTTTCAATTTCACTCTATATTCATGAATTTGTTATGTTTTTCGTTAAATTTATTTAGAGATTTTTGGATTTGATAATCAAATTTCGTTGTCCAATAGTCGCAAAATCTGGCAAAGTAGAGAAGATGAGTTTGGTTTCGAAGGATTTTAATGGAGATTCCAACCATTGATATGGGGTAAGTTCATAGTTTTTCTAATTCATGCTATGAACTGTCGAAAAACATCAGCTTATATTATTTTTCTTTATAGAACAATTGCACCCTAGATTCCTCTCCACAATATCAAATCGGGAATGTACTTTCTCTGATACTGCATGTTATAATTATGCATTTCTTTGGTTCCATTTGGAAGTCTGGGAGGTGTCAAAATTTCTACTGGGTAGGAAATACCTACTTTATGTATTTTAATTCTTTGATTGTTTTTGTTTTTTTGTACCAAGTCATGCTTAATTTAGTATTTATATCTTTTAGATTGTAGCACATCATCGGAAACAACCTCTCTACCTCTCAAGGTAAGGGTAATTGAGTATGTTGTCGTTGTAGACTTTATTACATCGTTCATATTCTTTCATTGTCGTTTATCTTGACGGTTTTGTGAATAGTATTGTAATCTTATGTTCTCC
Source organism: Solanum appendiculatum (assembly GCA_018342035.1). Classification (NCBI taxonomy): domain Eukaryota; kingdom Viridiplantae; phylum Streptophyta; class Magnoliopsida; order Solanales; family Solanaceae; genus Solanum; species Solanum appendiculatum. Next base: position 28,906 of record JAGDQO010000894.1, read on the forward strand.
ATAAAGTTGTCACCCTCACCAAATTCTTGATATTTGATTAATGAATTCTTGACATTTTTCTTATATGTCATATTTTGTTATGATTTCAGGTAATATTAAGGATGTACACCCCCTTATACACTTTGCTTGGCTGGAGTATCAAGTATGGTAAGATTCTTTTGCATTGACTTTCGGAAATCAATAAGTCCACAATTACGAATTAGTGTGATAGACTAAGGCGATATATTGGATATAGTGTAGAAGTATAGACGTTCTGACTTTAACAACTAGATTAAAATTATTTTGATGAATGGTGGTTGGCCTATACGTGAAATATATCCGGTTTAGCCTACTGTTAGGGTTTGTACACTTTGTTAACTTTGCTATGTGCATAATGTATATATATCTACTCCACGTAACATGAAGTCATTTTAAATGTGGTAGAGTTAAGTGAAACCAGCCGCTTTCAAATTCTTCGATGAGATTAGTGGGACTTAGGGGGTTTAAAGTTTACATGAAGTTTAGATGAGAGTAAAGATCCTTAGGTTGTTACCTGAGCAATCTATTGACTAGTGTACGCAACATTGAGTTCACGGTCAAATGTTAAATCGTAGTCTTTGAATGTACTTTTTTGTGAGATGAAGAGTCTGACTGTCTGTATGTTGCAAGACAAATTGGAGTTCAAAATCCTGACCAACCTTAATATGGATAAAAAAAAATTGTTGAAAATAATTTGAATAAAGTTCTTAGCACCCTTAAAAGCAATCCAGTTGAGATTTGAGTGACAAATCTTTTAACTCTTTGATAACTTTTGTATACAAGCAATGAAGGGCCTACAGAGGAGAGGATAAAGGGGTAGGTGAATGTAGCTCCGGAAGGGAATAGAACCTTTGCCTATTATAGTGCAAGTGAACCTGGAAATTATTACTTATATTGTGATTTTCTCATCTCTATTTGAAACTACAGATTTTGAGGTGCTACTTTTTACTACTCACTGATCCCTTGAAATATAACTTATCTGAACGACCTTCCCCTAAAATTGTTGACTTTTTAAATTGATTCCCTCAACGATGTGAATGCTGATTCCTAGCGCTAGCAGTCTCTTTGTAGGTCACGTAAATACCTGATTTTAGATGTCGTTTCATAAACGAGACCAATCATGCTATTCTAACAAGAGAAATGAAAATCTCATTGTGAAACCCCATAATCCATCCCCTGTTTTGACACATAGCTGTTGATAGGGTGTTTTGAAAAGTTTTGAATCCTCAACTACTTAACAAGAGTTCCAGCTTTGATATTTCTCATTACGAATTTGTTCTTTTCATGTTACCTTTAAATTGCTTAAAGATTATTATCCAAGATTTGATAAAGCAACTACTGAGTGTAATGTGTCGGCAAAATATTGATCAATCAGACAGGAATTCCTATGTCTCTTTGTCATGGAGGGGTGTGTTTCAAGTGATGGTGTTCCTATCTAATGTGCAAGCTAGGATATGTTGCTAAGTGTCTATTACAGTTACTATGTATAGTCAACTGGAAAGTGTATGCACTATCTAAATTTGTTCCAAGTTTCTAGGATTAGCTAAATTTGTACTAGCTAAGATCACGATGTATGCTGCACCAGTAGAAAAATCTGCAATAGCGAAATCTATTCCAAGTGTGCCGAAACACCCCCCAACCCCTTGGGCCCAAACCGAATTCCCAACATATCGCAAAACATTGTATGAACCTACTGGAAGTTTCAAATCAAGTAATGGGGTGCTAATACTTAAAACGAGAGGTTGGGTTGTTACATAGAGTTTCTCTCATCAAGAGCTTTAGTATTTTCCATTTCTTAATCAGTTCTTTTCCTCTTTGTTTTGACAGTTGCAACTACTATTGGAACTGTGTTGGCTTTTTGGATGGTTCCGATGCAATCACTTGATCAAGATGGCTGGAAGATAGCTGCTGCTCTTATGGGAAGACACGTAGTCCGCTTCCTAAGTCATTTTTCTTTGACAACAACATTTCAGGTACTTGTTGTGATGCTTATTTCTGAAAGTGTGTTGACTTTACTTCATTAATTGTTTGATCATTTAATTGCCCTTTTCACTATGTCCATGTTTGACGTTGTACTAAAAATTAGAAAATACTTAAGCTTCATGCTTTGATGAAATTCAAATCTTTTTGTTGGCTGCTTAGAAATTATTATATATGTTGTTCAAAAACCATCAAACAATTCCTATCCAGATTGTGACCGTATGGTGTCTCAAATTTACAAGAAACTTTTTAATTCTGCATGAAGTATATACACCTAGCTGTCCTTGAGTAACGGTCGCGACAAAGTTTCATTTCAAGTGATAGAAGAATTTTTCACTAGAGATGAAGGTATAATTGAAAGGTTTGAACGTTACTGAAGTAATGAAGAATTTGTTCATAATTGTCCCTTTCTCCTCATGATGAACAAGTATTATGCTTTGTACTATGTGGATTTATTGAAGCTCTGATGGAGTATTGTTTTCTCATTTAAATCTTGAGATGACATTGTTTTTTTTAGCGATTTGGATAATCAGCTTGATACTTGTGTAAGTAACTCTGAAAAAGGAGATTAAATTTTTGAAGAAGTCAAACTCACTCAAAATTGAGCATAACTGCATATTTACTTGTGTTTGACGAAATTCCTCAGGGAAGGCAAGACTTGTGTATCGTGAAGAAAAAATAGTTCCAAGAGTTGGTTGTTTTGACAGATGTTTCAAGGCTAATGAAGGTGAACTGTGAGCTTTGTTGAGTGGATATTTTCTCCCGTGATGTCTTTTTTCATTTAGTAGTTTTCCAAAAAATAAATTTGATAAACTTTACAACTTTCAGGTGATTGGTTGAGCAAGAATTTGAACTGCCGAATTCTTTGATGTTGTCATAAATTAGCAAGTGATATCAAAGGCTAAGAGCTCAGGGCCGTAAGCTTTCACTTTTGATCTTTTCGTTGTTTGTATTACATTTTTCAAGAAAATTCAGCTACTAATATAGTAATTTGAGGGAGTATGTCAAAGAAAAATTATTTATATTTAAGCTACAAAGTTAGAATAACAAGCAGGTTAAATCAGGTGAAAGGGGTTGATTTCAGGTTCTCAAATTTTCAAGCCCTTAAGGTACTATTCCACATTCTTTTAAGGACCTTTAAATTTTTTATCTGTTTTCTCTTGAAAAAAGAATTTTTCGCTGCGTTGTTTTGTGTATTGATAATGGACAGTTATTGATTATGGCATTAGCAATTGTTCTTGGATAAAAATTATAACTTTACATTAAAAATTATGTTACCAGATTTAACTCTAAAAGCCTGCCATGTGATTTTATACTTTCTCAAAGCTTCTGTTTCATGTGTTCATATTGGTTGAATAAATACAATTGATGTGTTAAAATCTTTTTCATCTGACAAATCCTGAAAATATTGAAGATAAAAAACTAACAAACAAATAGAAATAAATAAAAATGTTGATGCTACGGGAAGTTCGAAAAATGGGAGACAGTAAAACAAATGTTGGGGTAATGGGAGCATCGTATAAGGCTATTTGGTACGAACTCTTTTCTTAACATTGAGTTTGTTGCTCAAGAGTAGCTACTTACTCCTAATTTTTTTATATCATGTGTGAAAAAGGAGGAGTAATCTCATTATGTAATATGATAATATTGTGTTAAACTGTTGTCATGTGCTTCTTATAGAGTTATATACTGTTCATGTTATCTCCTTTTATTTTTAGCATGATATTTTGTTATTAGAATTTTGTGGCATGATCATTTGGTACAATTTGGACCAAGCAGTACACTTTCTGAAGAAAATAAATCAATTGTATCTTTTAGATTTTCAACTAATTGATGTGATTCTCTATGTTTTGCTTATTGGCTTTGCTGGTTTGGCAAATAAAATAGATGAAAAACTGAAGCTTTTGCTTAATTCAAAGTATGAGCTCTAAAATGCTTGTGACTATCTTCCGCAAATACTTTGAGCTAATGTAATCTCACGTCAATTTTCTGAATATTTTTACTCTTTCCACGTCCTTCATTAGAAGTGAAACAAATGTTTATTTTGTAATTCACAGGCGACAAATTCCATGTCCTTTTTTCCTTTCATTTTAGTTTTCATATTACTACCTTATTTCTTTTGACTCATGAGTTTGATTGTGAACGGATGAAATACGAGATGTAGATGAGACGAAGAGAAGCAGATATTTTTAATATGTGCTCTTTCTATGACCCCCAGATTATGAAGCAGAAGGATAGGCAGAGCAAGAGCTCTTGAAGACTAAGTTGTCCTCTTATATGCTAATGCAATAAATGAATTCTCTCAGCGGTTTGGACAACACAAATTGGTGAAATGTGATGTTATTCAGACTCATGGTCTGGTATGATTGTGATATGTACAAAGAGTTGAACTGCTCGATACTGACAGCTGCAACCTTTGGTGGTAAGGGAATGATATCATATATCAATATTTTTACCTATGCAAGAAGGAAATAAGCCAATGGACTTGGGTTTTTTTATCCTCTAAGCACCACAATGCACTTCCTTGCTTGAACTCTTTCTATCCCACACGAGTTGAGACATATAAACAAGAAGCAAGCTGAAATTGGTTTTGCAAATGAAGCTCTGGAATGGTTGTTGGAAGTCAGCGCTTTTAGCATTATTTTTGCACATATTGTAATGAAATTGTATTATACCAGTGTTGTACAGAGAATTCTTGGTTAAACTTTATTCTTTTCAATGGGCCCGTGCATTGCACGAGCATCTCCATCTAGTATATATATATATATATTCCAATTATATAGTGCTAGAACTTTATGAACTTTAGAGTTGAGGGAGATTTACGTGAACTTGATTCTTTTTTGAATTGCACTTGAGCTACGGTTCAAGAAAATAGAGGCCTAAAAGTTGATTTACATGAGATTGTGTCTCTTTTTTAAAATAAAATTATTCAAAGTACATTGCATGCAGCCTCAAAGAATATCTAGCAATTATTCATAATCTGATTAATTCTTGTGCTAAAACCTATATTGTAATTAAAGTTAGCTAATTGTTGAATAATAGAAATTAAATTGAATATTCAGTTTGTTAGCCACCAAAATTTAGCTAGCAAAAACATATCCTGATGGGAGGTCCAGTATATTATACTATAATCATGTCATTTAGATATGCAAAACACCAAAAAAGATAAGATTATTCGTTCTTTAAGTACTTCTAATTATTTAATTATTTATTCTCTAATTTGTAACAACTTATGAATTATGAATAGTTATAGGGCCACAGGCAGGGGCTGACCCACATAGGTCACATAGGGTCAAGAGGGTTCAAATGAACCCACTTCGTCGAAATTTTTGATATTATTTATAAGTTAATTTATTTTAATTCCGTATATAGCTTATTTTGAATCCATTATAGTGCAAGAGCATCCTTTGGCGGACTGGCTTTGTGGGTTCAAAATTTCGTACTTGAGGTCAAGAGTTCGAATCTTACTTTAACAAATGTTTAACTTTTTTTTTTTTTTTCACTAGGTGGCAACACGTTTTTCTTCTTATATTTCTTTCTTTCTTTCTTTCTTTCTTTCTTCTTCCTTCCATTTAAAATAATGAACTACTTTGTTTTTATTTTATTTATATTTGATCTATTTAATCAAATTTCATAGAATAATTCTACTATATATATGATTACACTTTAAAATATCAAAAATTTCTATGGGGAAATCTTATAATTTTTTTTAAAAATCTAAAATATGCAAGTGCAATTATTGAAAATTTCTAGTTAATGTGCTAGTTCATTTTAAAACTAATTTATGCTAAATTGTTTATTAAAATTGTTAGTTTACTTTATAAGCTGACTTCTCTTATAATTTATATTCCGTATTACTTTAGTTTAAGTTATATATATCCTTATTTTTGTTCTTTTGCTTCTTTTATAATTTATACTCCGTATTGTTTTAATTTAAGTTATATATCTCCTTATTTTATTCTTTTGTTTGTAATAAATAACTTTATTCTTTATCAATACGAACTTTTTTTCCAAATTTTGTCAAATTTCCTGGAGTTTGATAAATTTTAATTTGGTAAAATATAGTTTTTTTTTTGTTGTAAAATTCGTTGAATTGCTAAATTACATAATTTTTTTAACATTAAGTTAACGTAATAAGTTTTTGTTATTAAATGATTAAAAAATTTCCTCAAATTTTTTAGGAAAAAATGAAAATAAAAAAGGAATGTTGATCTCGATTTTAATTATTGTTGATTTTGTTTATAACCCTTGTCCTGCCAAACAAAAAAAGAGTGTTGGACAAATTTCACTTGTCGATACATTTTTATTGTCAATTAAAGTCATTTTTATTGAACCCACTAACGTAAAATTCTAGGTCCGCCACTGGTCACAGGGGTGGATTATTATTAGAGTAGGAAAAGAACATTCTTGTTAGTCGATTTGATAGTTATAATAGTATCAAATTAGGATGCTCCAAGTAAAGTTGATTTTATATATTATTATAATTATTCATGTAAATTAAATGTTGTGGATGAATTAATGTACCTACTTAATTTGTATGTGTGCGTGAGGGAAGGGTGGGGTCCTCTCTAGTATATATATATATATATATATATATAGATAGATAGATAGATAGATAGATTTAATTTGCATCTAAATAATACAATTAATGAACTATTTCCTATAATAATAGCTACATGTTAATTAGGATATCAATTGTTGACTCTAAAACCTATGAAATAATATTACTTTCTATGTTTCAATTTATTTGGCATATTTTGACTTAACATGAAATTTAAAAAAATAAAGAAAACTTTTGAATCTTATGATTTTAAATTAAAGATATGTCAAATATATCAAATTGTTCTTTAATTTTGTGGTCTTAAACATGCATATATCATGCGAAATTTGAAACAAGAGAATTGCTTAAAGTGGAAAGAGCCATTATTTTTTAAACGGAGGCATGTTTTATTAATTAAAAAGGATGAAAAGTTGTAGGAAAGTTAAAGTGCTAAAGTTCTCAATTTATTTTAAAGTTTTAAATATTAATTCATTTATAATTTTTTTTTAGAAGTAATAGTATCTCTTTATCAAGGTAGTCAAACTAGATCAACATTGGTCATTTTCAGGAACTTAAATTTTTTCTTTGGTATTTATGTTGTAACTCAAATATATTGCAATATTTACATAATTTTTCAAAGTTATGTATTTAATGATATGAAAATACACACATACAAAACAAATACTCTTTAACTTGTATAGAAAAATGTCTCAAAGGTCCAAATATTTTTTTTAAAAAATAAATAAATGAAATTGTAAATTCTCAAGGATAATATTGCTAAAACTTTATATGATTGCTTTATTTTTACTTTGTAGCTTTTGAAGCCACAAATCAGTCAGCCGCGGGTCCCATCCAAAAATTCTTTTATTTGGCTTGTTTACTTTACGGCTTTCTTTGACTCCACTAAATGCAGCTTTGTATATCCTTCTCTTCTTCTTTTCTTTTCCCTTTTGTACTTTAAATAACTTCTTAAAACAAAAGTAAAAGAAGATAATGTGAGTTTTTTTTAAAAAATAAATAAAAATTCTTCATTACTTCAGTGGGGGAGGAAGGAGAAAAGCAGAGTTTTAATTTCTTAAATGGATCACTTAATTTGAAAAAAATACTTAATAAAGTTATAAGGAATATATTGGTAAATCATTACATACGAGAAATTTATCAGAGATATATTGATAAATATGTATATATGATAATGATATTTTGGTCTTGAAAAAAAATTATTCTTTTTTTAAGAAGCAAATTTTTTTAGCTTCTTTCGAATCGCAGAAAAAATAAATTTGCTTCCACTTAAAACCAATTTTAATGATTAGTCAAATATCTTGATTTTTCAAAAAATATATATTTTTCTCAAAATAAGTGTTTTTGATCTACCAGTAGCAATGTCAAACAAGCTCTAAATATGAATAACCAAAATTTGATATAGATTTTCCTGGTAGACTTTTTTTTTTATTGCTTTGAATCTGAGGCCTCTAACTAAGAATTAAGGAGTACTAACCATTCCACTTCTTAAACGTTAAAAGAACCCATCCCATTTTTCCTCCTGAACTCAACCCCCTTTGAAGTAGAAATATGTTGTTGAGCTTAATAGTTAATGGTTGTTTGGCAGCTCTCTATTTTTAACTTGGTGAATACTTATTGTGTTAATAGTAAATGAGGTTTTAATAATTTTAGTGATTGAAATTTTATACTTCGGTCGGTAGGAAATAATATATTTAAATAAATAACTATGTAACGAATCACTATTTATTTATTGTATTTTCTTATAAATAGGGAGTAAGAAAACTTTATGAGAAGATATGATGATCTCGTAATTTCTTTATGTATAGGCATAAACCTTTGACTTGTAGAATAAATTGGACTATAATGTTTAGGGGCGTTCATGATTTGGATAAAAATCGATTCAAATCGATTAAATAAATTAATTTTGATTTGGTTTGTATTTAAGTTTTAAAAAATCGATAATATTTAGTTTGGTTTAATTTTATTAGAAGCAAACCGAATAAAAATCAAACCAAATTGAAAAATTATATATATATATATATATATATATTATTTTTTATAAATAATTATAAATATTTTGTATACTTTTTCATGAAAATTTTATTTGTCTCTAATATGTGAATGAACTTTACACCATAAACTCATTTATTAAAAAAAAGAAGTCATAAATCCAAAATCATTAATTATGCTATTTACATATATTTTTTCTTATGTTTTATCAACTTTATTCACTTGATTAAAAATTATAAATCTTAAAAACATTTTCTCCATAATTCAAAATTATAGTCACCGCAATAGAAGGTTACTATCAGACTATAAGTTGGAAAATATGGATTTTTAGTTTTACACCAGAACCAACTAAAATCGAACTATGAATTCCCTTACTATTGTTGATAAAATGAAGTTGGATGACAACATAAACTATAAGATAGAAGTGATGGAACATGTGCAACAAAAACAAGTGTAGAATCAAATACTTACATGTATACTACAAAATAACAACAAACAAGATTACAGAAATATATACTAACCTTTTGAAGCTTATACACAACTCATCCATAGCACAATTACTCAAGTCTGCATTTTTCTACTATATATATATCCTAATTATCCTTTGAGTAAAGAATATGTTGCGGAAATATCGTGGATTAACTAGCACACAATCACAAACAAAGAAAATAGAGAAGAAGAATAACACAAGAATTTAATGAGGTTCGGCTAGGCCTACTCCTCTCAGCAAAAGCAGAGAGAGTTCTCCACTATGAAAGAAAGAGAACAACTTTTACAATGCTTTAGGATCCCCAACTACATACCCTATATATAGATCCCAAGTGGTCCTAAACCTATAAGAAAAAGGTTTTCCAATCCAATAAGGACAATATTTTCCTTTTCCAAATCTATTACGACAAAGGGTCTCCTAAACTAATAGGAATTATAGTTTCCTAAAATAAACAAGGAAAAAATTCAAGACATAATTAACAAATCTTCCCCTTGGCTTGAATTCCTTTCATCAATTGAAATAACGTCTCTTTGCCTTGCTCCCAGCCCTCCAAAGGGCTTACTGAGTACAACTCACACCAATCAAGTCTAGGCAATGCCTAGACTTATTGGTCGGGACTGCCTTGGTCATCATATCTGCTGGATTATCATGTGTAGACACTTTCTTCACATCAACAACCCCTTTAGACACAATGTCTCGAATAAAATGATGTTTGACTAACTTGTGTCCCCTTGGCAATGAACCAAGCTTCCATGTTTGATTCTTTTGAAGAGACTCAATTTCTTCACCCATAGCACCAACCCGTTGATCCGCTTTTGAACTAGAAATAGCTTCTTTATAGCTATTAGGCTCAAACACGTCAATGGTCTATGCAACTTATAAAGCAAATTCTATAAAATTTGCATATCCTAAAATATTTTCATCAACCACATTCGCAAATCTCTTTGGTTGGTTGATCACTCTCTTTTTCCTATATGTTGCAATGCTATATGATCGTTGTTGCATAGGTGCATCATCATTATCATCGTGATTAATGTCTTGCACCTCCTCCACTTCTGAACTATTGGTCTGAGCTAGTGGAGATTCAACTTCTAGCTCTATGCGGTCACTAACACCGTGATCTGTTTCTGCTATTGTCTTTTCTTTCTGACTGTCTAGTGAGACACATTCATTGAATGTCACATCCCTACTAATAATTAACCCTGGAATCTTTTCATCTGTACACCACAATGTATAACCTTTCACTCCAGTTGCATACCCTAGAAATATGCACTTCTTTGCCCTCGGCTCAAGTTTTCTATCCCTTACATGAACATAAACAGGACAACCAAATATTCTTAAATTTGAATAGTCAGCAGGTGAATCGGACCAAACCTCAAAAGGAGTTTTGAACTCAATAGTTGTAGATGTAGATCTATTGACCAAATAACAAGTTGTATTGATTGCTTCAGCCCAAAAATCCTTGCTAACACCTGAGTGTGAAAGCATACTTCGTGCTCTATCACAAAGTGTTCTGTTCATACATTCTGCAACATCATTTTGTTGTGGTGTTCCAACACAAGTGCGGTGTCTCACTATGCCCTCTCTGTTGCAGAAGTTATTGAACTCTAAGTTGCAAAATTCCAACCCCTAGTCAGTCTTCGGTTTGCCTCTCAACCATCGTCTTCCATTTAACAAATGTTGAAAATGCCTCATCTTTTGTTTTCAAGAAATACACCCATACCATTCTTGAGTAATCGTCAACCAAAGTCATAAAGTATCTTGCACCACTTTTGGAGGGAATTCTATTTGGGCCCCACAAGTCCAAATATATGTAATCTAACTTGTCTTTGGTCTTGTGAATAGCCTTCTTGCTGAACATCACCCTTGTTTGCTTACCAAACACACAATGCTCACAAAAATTTAAAGCTTGATCTTTGTAATCGTCCAACAAATTTTGCTTGTTCAACAAAGACAATCCATTGTCACTCATATGACCAAGTCGCAAGTGACACAATTGAGACTGATTAAGATCACTCTTTCTAGAAGCTACAATTGCTTCCCCTTCAACTACACTGGCTTGTAGATAATATAGTCTAGAATGAAGCTTACCCTTCATGAGTACCATGGAGCCTTTACATACTTTGAGTGTTCCATTCTCTGAGTGAAACTTATATCCTTGATCATCCAAAGTCGAAAGAGAAATCAAATCTCTCTTCATTCAAGGAACATGCCAACACTCAATATTTCTGATAATGCCATCGAACATTCTCAATATGATGTTACCTATTCCCTCTACCTCTAATGGATTATCATCCCCTAGGTAGACAGTCTCACTCGTCTGTTTGTACGTTGCAAACCAATTCTTGTGTGGACACATGTGAAAAGTTGCACCAGAATCAAGAACCCAAGAATTTTGCCTATGATCAGAACTCACAGCACAAACTTCCCCTATATAGTCATTGTAATCAGAATTATTACCAGTGTCAACATTATTTGCTGAGTAATCAACTTTCTGCTTCCCCCTTTTCTCCTTTAGTTTAGGACAATCTCTTTTGTAATGACCCTGCTCCCCGCACTCATGGCAGTTCTGCTTCCTTGCTCTAGATTTCGATCTGGCGTTAAACTTTTTTCTATTAAAGTCCTTCTATTGTGTAGATGGAGATCTATTTGACTATTTCTCTTAATGATCTTCACCAACGTCATTAAACTTCATTCTTCATATCTTGATGAATTTGAATCAAATTAATCAGACCATTTCTCTTTGGTGAATCTTTCACTCCTATCAAACTTTCTTTTTATCTTGATGAATTTGTGTTTGGCTATAATGACGTAAGAAGAAATTTTGAAGAGTATATCTATGATCTTCATCAATGTGATCATAAATTGTCACATCACTTTTTCTATGTAATCTCTTTCGATTATAAACAACATAATTGATAAATCAAATGAAAGGAAAAAATTAAAAAGGAAGAAGATATATTGATTTTTTAAAAAAAGAATAATAAAGGATAGAATGAAAATGAGTAGCTAACAACTCCATAGAGGATTGTTATTTATAGATGGATTAAATTATGAAAAATTTGGTAGAAGAAATTTGAGGAGACATGTTATTTAAGTAGAGAATGCAAATATATAGAGGTTTTTTCGTAACTCATGAAATATAATTAGATATAGTAAATATGATAATTTATTTAATTATTAAATGTATAATTATTTAATAAAAAAATGAAGGAAAAAATTCAAAAAAAAGAAGAGAAAAAAGATAAATATGAATGGAGCTCATAGAGAGCTCTTGATGATATTCACCAACGTCATTAAACTTCATTCTTCATATCTTGATGAATTTGAATCAAATTAATCAAACCATTTCTCTTTGGTGAATCTTTCACTGCTATCAAACTTTCTTTTTATCTTGATGAATTTGTGTTGGGCTATTATGACATAAGAAGAAATTTTGAAGAGTATATCTATGATCTTCATCAAAGTGATCATAAATTGTCACATCACTTTTTCTATGTAATCTCTTTCGGTTATTAACAACATAATTGATGAATCAAATGTAAGGAAAAAGTTAAAAAGGAAGAAGATATATTGATTTAAAAAAAGAAGAAGAATGAAGGATAAAATGAAAATGAGTAGCTAACAACTCCATAGAGGATTGTTATTTATAGATTGATTAAATTATGAAAAATTTGGTAGAAGAAATTTGAGGAGACATGTTATTTAAGTAGAGAATGCAAATATATAGAGGTTTTTTGTAACTCAAGAAATATAATTAGATATAGTAAATATGATAATTTATTTAATTATTAAATGTATAATTGTTTAATAAAAAAATGAAGGAAAAAATTCAAAAAAAAGAAGAGAAAAAAGATAAATATGAATGGAGCTCATAGAGAGCTCTTGATGATCTTCACCAACGTCATTAAACTTCACTCTTCATATCTTGATGAATTTGAATCAAATTAATCAAACCATTTCTCTTTGGTGAATCTTTCACTGCTATCAAACTTTCTTTTTATCTTGATGAATTTGTGTTTGGCTATTATGACATAAGAAGAAATTTTGAAGAGTATATCTATGATCTTCATCAAAGTGATCATAAATTGTCACATCACTTTTTCTATGTAATCTCTTTCGGTTATTAACAACATAATTGATGAATCAAATGAAAGGAAAAAGTTAAAAAGGAAGAAGATATATTGATTTTAAAAAAGAAGAAGAATAAAGGATAAAATGAAAATGAGTAGCTAACAACTCCATAGAGGATTGTTATTTATAGATTGATTAAATTATGAAAAATTGGTAGAAGAAATTTGAGGAGACATGTTATTTAAGTAGAGAATGCAAATATATAGAGGTTTTTTGTAACTCATGAAATATAATTAGATATAGTAAATATGATAATTTATTTAATTATTAAATGTCTAATTGTTTAATAAAAAAATGAAGTAAAAAAGAGAAAAAAGATAAATATGAATGGAACTCATAGAGAGGTGCCACATCACCTTCTCTACCTTCAGCTTATATATATATATATATATATTAGGCATAACAGAACATGTAGTTAATTAGTCAGGCTCCCAATTGTGACATTAATTCGAAATATGTAATTTTGAAATCATTCATTAAACCTTATTTAACTCCTTAGGTTAGAATTACATATACCAAATAATTAAATTAAATTCTGACTTTAATCTTTTATATTTACGCGTAATTTATTTCATGTGATGGATAGCAAATCCACATACAAGATTTTCTCATGAGAATTTGTAAGCTACCATAAAAGGGTATCATCAATCTCAAAGTCAATACATAAATTTTATTAATTAATTAATTATTATTTCACAAATGTTGTTTGTTATCATTCCATTTATCAGTCATATAATGACTCACAACAGAATTATACCTTTTGATAAATCAAAATAAAATAAAATAAATAATAGTTTCATAAAGAATAAAACAAGTAAATAAGATGAATAATAGTATATGGTAAGAAAAAGTAAAAAGAAAAGAAGAGTTATAGAAGTAAGTAATTAAAGTAAGGGGGTTTCCGTTAAACGAAGAGATAAATAGAGATTGGGTAACGTATGCGCGTGTTTGAGAGTAACGTCTAGTAAGTCCCACATGACCCCACCTCCCATCAATCTCTGTAAGTTAAAGAAATTTCGAATTTCATTTTAGAAAAACGTGGCTGCAAATTCCTCTAAGTATGTATCAAGTCTTTCTTTTCTTTAATTAATTATTACTAGGATTAAGCAAAGTGCAAAACCATGCACACAACGAACACGGTAAACTGACAAAAATTAGAATATAACTAATAATGCACCCACGAGGAGCATAGGAGTGTTATTGTGTTGCTGGTACAAGCTAGAGGAATCACTTGCGAGACCTGGGTTCTTGAATTCAGCTAGAGAGCTATTTCACTGTTTTTATTTTAAGTTTTGGGTTCGCCTCTGGTTACATGCATGATTTACTAATTCTGTTTCAGTCTATGAATGTTTGAAGAATTCATCAAAAAGTTGATTAGAAGTAGTGCGACTTTACTAGTATTAGACATTTAGTTAAAAAAGAACATATATATATATATATATATATATATATATAGGTAGAGAAAGGAATGAAAAGCAAAAGGCGTTACTGCAGAAAGAGGAAAAGATATTTTGTATTGCAGTAAAACACTTCACATGGTCACCTTCTGCCATCCCTTGTGCCCATTTCTGTGTTCTTTAGCTTTTTCCCTTTTGCATTATTAATTTATCGTATCATATATGTCCCACTTTCCCTCTTTTTTTCCTTTGCATCTTCTTATCATTTGTTCATTCTACTTGTTGGAACTTGGGTGATACTAGTTTCAGTCGATGCTCGCTCAAGTTTTTTCTTAATGTGACAACAACACTTACAACAATGTTGTCGTCTCAACACTCTCCATTTACAACCCGGTAATCTTCTCTACCTCTATATGAATTATTCAGTTATTTACTGAGAATTATGATTTGGCCATCATGTTCCTTGTCCCTCGAAAATGATGAGTATATATAATTCATGAATGAATCTGGTGATTTCAGCTTCATTTGAGCGAAAAAATGTATTTCCAATTATATCTGTTACGCTACTCATTGTACCTTACAAAAGCCTCTATTTCATTTTGTTTCTTATAGGGATTATTATTACTTAATCATTCTCTGTCCCTTCCAAACTGCCACACTTCAGGAACACCTAATTTCTTTATTCTCACATTAATTTTTTAGGATGTTGTTTTCTCTTTAGTATATACGTTATGTCACATAATTTGTCAAAGTAGGTAGAATGCCACAAGTTCACTGCTAAACTCTCTTCGTTACGATGATTATTTTTGGTTTAGCCACTTTAAATATGCTAAACCCCTTTGTTCTTTTTGGAGAAATGCCACCACTTTACCCCCTCCTCCTCCAGGACTTGTCAGTTTAATCTGTTATTTCATGAATAATTAAGAGAGTACCTCAAAACGATTAAAGTTACTTGTTCTGACATAATTTTTTATTATGGATTTGTCATATCAAATCGTTGCAATCAATAAACGATATTGATCATCAGCACTATATTCTCTGATGTTGCTGGGGATATTACAGCTGCTGTAAATGGAGAGTCTTTCCTACTGCATAAGGTACTTTCCTCTTTCTCATAAGGTACTCGTGAATGGTACTACTTTTAGGTGTGGCATTATAAAGAATGTATTCCAGAAATCAATTTTGAGATCGTAATATGTGAATCTTGACCTATTCTAGTTATTTCACC
This sequence comes from Solanum appendiculatum, assembly GCA_018342035.1. Taxonomy (NCBI): domain Eukaryota; kingdom Viridiplantae; phylum Streptophyta; class Magnoliopsida; order Solanales; family Solanaceae; genus Solanum; species Solanum appendiculatum. Next base: position 44,703 of record JAGDQO010000894.1, read on the forward strand.
ACACACTATTTACTAATAAACTTCAATCCTTAATCAATATTATTAGTTAACTGTATATTTGATTCTTGAAGTTGATAATTGTGTTATGTCACTTGTGATTTTGCTATAGTTTCCTTTGGTGTCTCTGAGTGGAAAGATCCGGAAGATGGTGGCGGATGCCAAAGACCCAAATCTCTCAGAATTGGATTTAGCTCATGTACCAGGGGGACCTGAAACATTTGAACTAGCTGCAAAGTTTTGTTATGGCATGAACTTTGAGATCACAACTACAAATGTAGCACGTTTGCGTTGTGTGGCAGAATACTTGGAAATGACAGAAGATTATCGTGAAGAGAACCTCATTGCGAGAACAGAAACTTTCCTTGTTGAAGTTGTGTTTCCAAATCTTGAAAAATCGGTGGAGGTTCTTTCTTCTTGTGAAGCCCTTCTTCCTACAGCAGAGGAGGTTGGTATTTCAGATAGATGCATTGATGCCATTGCCAGGAATGCTTGTCAGGAGCAACTTGTTTCAGGTTTATCTCGTTTAGATTGTGATAGTGGATCTTTGGAACACAAGGAATGGTGGGTTGAAGATCTTTCTGTTCTAAGCATTGATTTTTATGGCAGAGTTATCATGGCAATGGGACATGTTGGGTTACACATAGACAGCATAATTGCATCGTTGATGCATTACGCACAGGTCTCTCTAAAGGGTATTGGGAAACCGCAAATTTGGAATCCAGCTAGAGCATATCCATGTAAGGGAGAAACGGGGCAGAAAACAATTGTAGAAACTCTTGTTAGTCTATTGCCTCCAGAGAAGAGTTCATCTGTTCCGCTAAATTTTCTTTTTGGGATGTTGAGGATAGCTATTATGGTGGATGCCTCCCTAGCCTGCAGGCTTGAAATTGAGAGGAGGATTGCCTTCAGGTTGGAAATGGTCTTACTTGACGATTTGCTTATACCATCTGTCCAGACGGGTGATTCTTTGTTTGATGTTGACACTGTCAAGCGCATATTGATACATTTCCTCCAAAGGATTGACCAAGAAGAAAACGGAGATTGTGGATATGAATCAGAAAGTATTGATTCTCCAAGCCATGGTTCTCTATTGAAAGTTGGACGGCTTATAGACACGTATCTCGCTGAAATAGCCCCTGATCCATATTTGAGCCTTGAGAAATTCATTGCTATGATATCAGTTTTGCCTGATTATGCTCGTGTTATTGATGACGGACTTTACAGAGCTATTGATATTTATTTGAAGGTAAAATTTCAAAGTTATATATGAATTACCTAAAAATGATAACATGTTCTTTCTATAGTCTGAATATTCTTCTACTTGACTAGGCCCATCCGATGCTAAGTGAGCACGAATGCAAAAAACTATGCAAATTCATAGATTGTCAAAAGCTGTCTCAAGAAGCATGCAATCATGCAGCACAGAATGACAGGCTCCCAGTTCAAATGACTGTCCAAGTTCTCTACTTTGAGCAGCTCCGACTAAAGAATGCTCTATGCGGAAGTTGTGGAGATACACAAAAGATGAGCAGCGGTGTTACAAGTGCAGCCATGTCTCCTAGAGATACTTATGCATCTTTAAGGAGAGAGAACCGAGAACTGAAGTTGGAGATATCAAGAATGAGGGTGAGGCTAAGTGACCTAGAGAAGGAACAAGTGTTTATGAAACAAGGGATGATGGACAAAACAGGACAGGGAAAAACATTCTTAACTTCCCTTTCTAGAGGTATAGGAAGGTTTGGTATATTTGGTGGTCCTTCTAACGGAAAACGGAGGAAATCAGAAGGTAAAACTGCTAGGAGTAGGAGGTATTCTGTTTCCTAAAACAATTTGTAAATTCAAGAGACGTGATCGACTGCTCTTTTCTTGCTGTCCTTGCCAATATCCTGTTTCACATTGTTGAATTTGTTTCTAAAGTAAAAAAATATGATCTTTATTCAATGATTCTCAGTTCTAGCAATTAATATTCTGAACAAGATTGCACATCTCTGTGAAGGAATGTAGCAATAAAGATGGAAAGATGAGTGAATAAAATTCATCCACCATACAAGTCAAGTTATTGAAATTCTGTGAGAATAATCCTCATGCAGCCATCTTACTGAAAAGTTGTTTACGTATCTGCACAAAGAGCAAAACATGTGAAGTTGTAATTCTGATTGATTTCCTAATCACAAGTTTATCATTTAGTATATTACCTCAGGGAGTTTCTGCCTGAAAACGACATCCAGTCGAGCATCCAGTGTGTTCTCACATACAATCTTCCCATCATCAGAAGCCAGAACTACTCCTCCAGAGCTTTCATTATACCAAAGTAAAATCAACTCCAAATAATTGTCAATATTCACTATCAACATTTGATCAAATAGGTATGTTGTATCATATGTTGGAAATCATATTAACTTAATTATTAATTGTTTAAAACGGACTAATATAGCATGATTATGGTGTGTGTGTGTGTATGGGGGGGGGGGGAGTTAAAAAATTCCACTAATAGAACTCCTAGATAATGTCAGAATTTCACTTGTAGAATTTTAAACTATAGGATAGTGGCTATTTTTCAAATGTACAGTTGAAAAATGATCAATGGGTGCTATTTCTACATAAGATGACATGACTTGGCTGCCTATCGATCTATTGAATTTGAAAAAATTTCATGGGACACCCTATTTTGTCGCGTCCTTTTAACTTTATTGTTCTTTTGACAAATTGATGATTGAAGTTTGTTTTTTTTATGATATAAAAAAATTATGTTTCAAATTTGAACTTATTTGGAGTAGATTTTGGTGTTGAATCATGAATTGGATTGTTGATAGGATGTCCCTGATGCATCAACACAACACTGGTTCTATACACTTGCATCAATCTCAACGACAAAGTCTTGGTCATATCAGGCAAAGCCAATACAGGTAAGACAGTGAGGGCCAACTTGATCTTCCAAGGTTCTGCTATAAATCAGAATATCATCAAAAAATACCAAGACAAACTTTCTCAAAAATGGTTGGAAGACAGACTAGGCCTTGGAAAGTTGAAGGTTCATTATATAATCCAAATGGCATAATAATATATTCATAGTGACCTGAGTGAGTCCTAAAAACAGTCTTTGGTATGTCATCAGTAGCCATTCTCAGTTGGTGGTAGCCAGACCTGAGATCTATCTTACTGAAAATTTTGGATCCTCTGAGTTCATCCAATAAGTCTTCCACCATTGGAATGTGAAACTTATTCTTTATAGTGGCCTTGTTCTGATCTTTATAGTCAACATACAACCTCCATGTACCATCATTTTCCTCCACCAATACCACAGGTGCAGCTTAGGGACTGCAACTTGGCTGAATACCTGTTGGATACCTGTAAGGTGTTTTATCAATAGGTTCATTCCAGATGTAACACCATTCTATGGTCAAACACTCTTCTAGACGGAGGTAGTTAAGTAGGTTCTTCCAACAATTTCTTAAACACAACTGGTAAACTGGATAGGCTAGTGTCAGTTTCAGTTTTCAGGTGAGCTAGTAGCTTATAATGCATTCCATTGTACATAATTACACATGGAAGGTATCAACTGAATCATGTTACGTGATATTTTAGCCAACTTCCCAGCTCTTGTACTCAAAATATGCCTGCCAGATCCTCATAGCACATGGCTCTTTCTCATGTACATGAACTCCATTGTCAATTCCTTAAAGTTCATCTTGATGTCACCAAGAGTGAGTAGCCATACACCCCTAGCACTACTCCACAATTTCCCAATGGCAGCAACAAAAATTCCATTGTACTCCTTGTAATAGCCAAGACAATTTGCACATTTTTTCAACCGGCCTCATAGTTCTATTAGCTGCTGCAACCATATGAGGAATGGTAGCGATAAATGAACATCCCAACTTATCCACCAAGGAGGGATCAATGAAGCTATGTGAATTGCATGTATCCACAAGGATATGTAAGGGTTTCTTAAAGTGATAGTGACCTTCAAGGTTCTATAGCCCAGTAAGCCATTTAAGGCATGAACTTGCTTCTGGTTCTGCTCAACTTCCTGAATCATCAATTCATTTTATACCTCTTCTTCAAAATCCTGATCATTCTCTCCCTTCTCTTCCAATTATAGAATGTATAACTGTCTTAAATTCCTACATATATGGCCAATGACATACTTCTCATCACAGAAGAAGCATAACCCTATTTCCCTCTTCTCATTCATCTCTTCAGGACTTAAGGTTCGTCTATGGAAATGCTTCTATTGTGTGAACCCTTTGCCTAGAGTTGGCAAGATAGCTTTCTCCTTGTTCCTCTGTTCTCCAAACCTCCTACTCTAATGCATCAAGCCAGTTGTAGTAGTAGAAAAGGAAGTCTGTCTAACAATAACAAGATAGGCTTCCTACATTCTATCACTCTTGTAGACTTGTGATAATGTGGTAGGATTGGCTATTTTGAATGTAATGTTTAGCTCCCCCAATGAAGCAACTGATGGCATTTTCTCGAGATAAACTCACCCTGATCAAATTCCTCTCAAATATGGTTTGGTACTCCTTCACACTTCCAGCTTGTTTCACCTTCTAATTTCCTCCATAGGATCATCAATATTAGTACCAAATCTTTCTACCATAGCAATGGCATACTCATTCCAAGAGGCAGGATGGAAATATTACTCCTATTATATATACCTCATAAAGGACAAGTTCCATTGAATGACTTCACCCTAAAACTGTAAAACAGTTGCACCAATCTTTTCCTCCTATGGTACATTTCTCTATGGAAAACTATTATTCAATCTTGAACAACTACGATTGCAGGTCTTCCCCAGTAAGCCTATCGATTGAAATTCAAATAGTGAGAATGGTAATTGTTCTCTCTTCTGATTAATCATCTCTGGAAGGATCATCTTCTTGCTCCAATGGTGTTTTCTCCCTTTGAGTCTTCCTAGATGTCGAATGATTCATCAATTCAATCATTGTCTAGTCCAGCTTTTCCATAGAAGAAACCTCCCTCGCCATTGATGCAAAGGAAGGAATGACTTTGATACCACTGATAAACAAAATCTCAGGAATCGAACTAGATTCGAGAAATTCTATGTCAAGAACATGAGTACTTCAACAGAGGAACTCGAGTTACTCAGCCAATTTGATGGTATTTCTCAATGAACCTAAATGAGTATTATGCAAAACTTATAAAGGAATTGGAAATAAATGACAATCAGATCCTAAACGTCTTTAACTAACTTTCTCCACAAAATTTGCTTTAACAACTTTTAACTAATGTTGATGTGTCACTTCTTAACCTCTTATATGCATTTCAACTTTCCACATCGTAGCATATTTAAGATCACAAGATTAAATGACATTTTGGTACATTCTACCTCTCTTTAGTTTAAGACCACTAAATTCAACATCTTCTTTACCTTCTTAAACTCCGTATCAAATCAAAATCAGACAAATAAATTGAAACAGAGCGCAACAATATAAATTATTATGAAAAGAATACAAGAGAGTAGGTAGGTACCAAGAGGCACGATGAGGATCAGCATCATTTGGAGGTGGAGGCAGATAGACATTATCAATGGTGACATTAGGGGCGCGCACTTTGGCTTTCTCTGTGTACTCTTTTTTTGCATCTTCTACAACTGATTTAACTAATGAAACATCCATCTCCCTACACCTCAACAACAACGATGGCTCCTTCAATCGTAACAGACTCTAAAACAAAGAAGAGTCAAGAGTACTTATCTATAGTACCAATTACCAATTAAGGTTGATTACAGAAAAAACATTTACCTGAACAATCAATCCTTTGAGAATCTTTTTGTAATTATTTTTTTCACCAGAAATCTTTAGAAGTGCCTTTCTAGCAGAATCCTTCATTCCACTTACCACATCATCTTGTGCTTGGAGAACTTTGATGCGGGATGCATTTAGTTGCATAGAATACTCTCTAATTACAAAAAAAAAACTTTCATTTTTCATATATTAATATAACTATATATACGTAACTGTGATCGTATACATTATTAAAACTCACATTTTCTTACGTACTTCCACCTGCTTGGTTTTCCTCTCATACTCTTGTCTCACCTTTTTCTTCTTAGCTTCAACTATTTGTAATTTTTCAATTTGAAATTCCTGCAAAAATATCATAGGCAAATGATAAAGATAACTAGGATCTTAATGTATGAAAACGTAATAGCTTAAGATCATTCATTTTCATTGAACTTTACGTATTCACATAACTCCAATTAACAATATAGTCTGATATAGATCGATGGAATCACATGTACACTTCATATTGAAATAATCAAGTGATATGATGATGTGTTATCTATCATTAATGTAATCAGTATATTTCTTGAACGCTTACATTAAGTTTTACACAAATATATAAAAGATTAAAAAAGAAAAAGGTGAGAAGTAAATTAACCTCTTCAGCGGAGACAGAGATCTCATTGGCCTTCTCTTCGGCTTCCTGCCGAATGAATCTGACCATTTGCTGTATTTGCTTTGATACATCAGTGTCATTCATTTTCAATTTTCTCTTCTTTCTCAAAAATAATGCAACTATCTTCTATGCAAAATGAATTTACGTACAGATGAATAACTTATTCTTACAAGACACGGAAATTCCGAATAAATTCACTGTTTATATGTGTAGATCCATCTCTTATGGACATAATGCGGCAAATTTACACGTTGAACAAATCCTTTTTTCGGGTTTTACGCACCCCCTACAAACTTTGTTAATATGTTGTTACATTGAAAGGGATAGGACTCTTTTCCATTTCTCTTCTTTCTGTTTTACCCAAGTTCTTATTTTGATTAAAGATACGTGGCACAAGTTAAAACTAATTAATGGGTAAGATTTAATTGACTAAACTAAAATCCTAACCATGATTTATAATTAATTCTTTTTTTTTAGTAACAATCTTTTTCATCCTATTTTAACAATATTTTAAGTTATGTTTTTTCCTGTAACAATGCTAGACTTCTTTTTTAACAAATATTTAACTTTTTTCCCCATTCAATATATTAACTCACAATTAATTTAAAGAACGACACTAAAAGTAATCAATTTTAAAAAAAATAAAAGAAGATGGCTAAGATATATATATATATATATATATGAACAAGATAATAGTTAGTTATGATTGTGGAATTATTATAATTTTGGAAGAAAATATATATAATTATCTAAATCATGAGTAGGCTCTTGGTTTAGTCAATTAAATCTTGCCCAATAATTTTAAACTATGACATGTGTCCTCAATCAAAAAAAAAAACTTGAGAAAAATAGAGAGAAGCCGGATCCTATTGAAAGAGTCCATTCTCATGATATGCTTCCCATACGACAAAAGAATTTATATTAATAAATTTTTAAAAAAGAAATCAATAGAAAAGAGTAGAGAATAGAATTTGACTTGATTCTCAAGGTTAATGTGCTTTAATATTTTTTTTTCTTTAACAACTTCATGATCACTAAGTTAAGGGTGCTTCTTTTAATATGCTTTAATATTATAATTACTAGTACAGGTACCCATGCATTATACAAATATTTTGAAATATATAGTTTTTTAATTTAAAAATAACTAATATGAATTATTATTTAGTAATAGGAGTGTATGTGTAATCATATATAATGTTTTTATTTTAAATAAACACTTGATGCTACTAAAATTTTATCCTAATACATTAAAAGTATATTCCTCAAAGAAGCCAAACATTATTCTAACATTCTCCTTCTCTTAGTATAATGAAGATTAATATATGTGGTATGTGCTTAGTTAATATTTGTACTAATTAATTAAACTTTAAATTCATAGATCAAATTTGAACTTACTATTAAAAATAATAACTCTACTTTTAGCTAAAATTTAAATTATTGTAAAGTATATTGCAACTTCTTTAGCACACTCCTCTCTAGTTCAATCCTGCAAAATAAGATGATTTTCATCTAATCATATATAATTTCACAAATTAAAAATCTGAGAGCAGAAAAGAACGGGTCATCTTCTATTCCTTTGATTTACTATAAGTCTCTTCTTGTATTTTATTGATTTTTCTTTTATTTAGCCTTTTTCTAAATGTTCGGTAGATTTTATTATTTAGTAATATGTAAACTTAACAGTGACAAATAATATTAGGATTTAATTTTAAAAATTTTTAAACTAATTCTATACAAATAATTAATATATTATTTTTAAATTAATAGGATAAAGTTGAAAAGTTATATATATGTATTCATAAGAAGAACAATACTTTTCAAAATAAGAGAAAAAGTGCACCCATCATTACGTTCAAAAATATAATACTTCATTATCTATTTGTTTTATATCCGAGGAAAAAAAATTATCCTCACAAATTATTATTGTTTTTGACATAAAAATATATACTTTGATAATAATGTTTTTTGATAGTTACTCATTTCTCCATTTCATTAGGATGCAGTTTCCTCTTGATATATCATCTGAAATGCTTTGAAAATTTTAATTAAACAGATAAATCATCATTAAGAATATAAATTAAAATATAGAATTTTAAATAATTATTACATAATAATCATTAAAATATTTGCGTGATATTAAAAAATATTTTGTGATTTGAATATACATACACAAAAGGTAATAATGGGATCGGGTACCACACCAGTACACTAACAATGAAAACGGGTACCACGCCGGTACATTAACAGTTGGATTCCATGAGAGAAGCAGATTTACTTCTTTGTACCGTGGTAGTTACCTGTTGTCTATAAGTGATCGAAATTTATGTTTAAAAGCTGGGATGATTCTTGTGTAGATTAGAAATTAATGTCAAACAATGTAGATGATGATTAGGGATGCCTGGAGATCCGGGTTAAGATTTTTAAAAAACGGTGAGGAACAGGGGTGGCTTGTTGTAATGTTGTGGGTCATGTGAATTTTGAGTGATAAGTTCAGGCTATGTCATAGTTATAATTAAAATGGTGTATGTCCTACTTAATTGAATTGTGTTGCCTGTTCATATTTGTATAACTAGAGCGTTGTAAAGACAAATGTCGGCGTGAGAGCTTGAGGGGGAGATAGTGAGCTGATTAACAGAGATAGTAATGGTCTTATCCTAGGGAAAACTGTGCAATAGAAGGGTTAGGTCATGATCTGATATGAGGGTGGAATAGGCTAGAAGGGGGAGTTGGCAGCGAAAGGAGCTGGAGTGACTTGAGATAGAGTGTACGGTTCCAATGTAATGCTACTTGTAGCGGATGGATGAATGAGTGGATCGGGATCCTAATTTTATATTCAAGTTGTATGTTTCTTTGATTATTTACATGATGTTATGTGGTGAATTTGGGTCGACCGATGATGCATATCAGTACGTGTTGTTTGTACAAATACTACTCTTGCTATGCCACTTAGCATAGTCTGGTTGCAGGATTCAGTCATGTTTCATAGGTGAAGACGATAATGATATTCGACAAGTACTTATACTTCTCTTTCCTGATGGTGGGAGTGGTCTTATTTTTTCATAAATTATACTCTTTAGAAGCTCTTTTACCTGTTTAGACTAGCTCTTTGGGAAGGATTTAGTGTGTTTTTTTACAAAGAACTTGTTTAAAATCAAGTTAAGAATATTTCTACATTTAAATAGGGTGTTAAATTATGTTTTGTTCACTTAGATTCCACATTTAATCTCCCAGGTTAGAGCTAATTGTACTTCTATCTAAGTGTTAGAGGTAGATGCCTACACGACCCGATGGGTTGGGATCGTGACCCCTTCAAAATCTAGAGTAAAAGATTCCTGAAGAGGGAACGAGAGGTGAGATATTATTTCATATTCATCTGATTAATTCTTCAATACAGATACAGGTATATATAGCTAATTAACTAACAGTGACAGTTGGACACTATTCAGCATCAAGTTAGTAATTAGCCTAACAAACTATGAACCTCCACTAATCACTGTTTACAACTAACTAACTAACTTACAGATTAGTGTAGCTAACTAACTTCCTTTCAATACTCCCCCTCAAGCTGGAGGGTGTAACAAGTTAAGCACTCCTAGCTTGTTTAACAAATATACATGTTGATTTCTTCCAAGTCCTTTTGTGAGCAAGTCTGTCTGTTGATCTTTGGTTCCAACATGATGAGTCTTTACTTTCGCTTCCTGGATTTTATCCCTGATAAAATGACAGTCTATTTCTATGTGCTTGGTACATTCATGGAAGATTGGATTTGCAACAATCTGAGGAGCAACTTTACTATCACAGTATATGTTAGCATGTCCCTTTACTTCAACTCCCAACTCACCAAACAGTCCCAGGAGCAAGACTATTTCAGATATTGCGCAGTAGCTAAATTTCTATACTCTGCTTCTACAGAACTTCTGGACACTGTATATTGTTTCTTAGACTTTCATGATATTAATAATTTCCCAAATTTAATCAGAAATCAATGTACAAACACAACGTTATAATGTCAAAAAGGGAGACAGTTAAGATTTGAATAGCACTGGTTCAAATATATAGCCATAAATTCTTTTAAATGGTACTATTCTAGACAAATTGTGTCAGTTTAAAGAGTACTTTTTTTCCTCCACCAGTGAAATTCGATATAACTAGATATATACCACTAGTAGCAATTTTCAATTTTCCTCCAAATCTTGACCTTTCTTAAATAGCCTGATATCTACGAGCTATTGCAATAGAATGAACATTTTATAATTTATATTACACTTGAGAAAAAGAAATTAGGATGCCTGTGAAATACTACTAATTAATTACTTGACATGAATCGCATTATAATAATAGTAGGGATAATTTAACATTATTAATGCTATCAAATAAACTATTTTTCCATTATCATTAGACGTGCATATTATTAAAAATGTAAATGAGAGTGTTAGTAATACTTCTGGCTCAAAAGGTCACTCATGAATTTTAAGAAATTATCTAGTAAAGTCATTAAAATTTATTTTGTATCAATTAAATCACTCAATTTAAACCTTTATATCAATAAAATCATTCAACTAAATTATCATTTAACAAAAATTTGACAAAACAAAATAAATTATATTTTTTTATGTCAGGTAAACATGAATTCCATAAATAAATAAAATTTTAAAAATGAATGAATCCATTATTGTTTAATGGCATGGTACTAGTATTGAGGTTGAGCAAAAAAAACAAACATAAACAACATATATGATTATCCCTTGCAATTTAACTAGAATAGTCAGCCAATATAGCTTTCCTATGACAGCCATTGAGAGCAAACAATAACATGTAGCAGAACTTCTCATGAAGTACATGGCATAAAAGAGTAATTTATTATATCATTTCTTCGTTAATGATAAATTTAGTTGAATGATTTTATTGATACAAACGTCAAAGTTGAGTAATTTTATTGATACAAAACAAAGTTGAATAACTTTGCTAGATAAATGACATATTATTATTTAAGGGACAAAGTACATGGGATTGGGGAGTTTAAATGTTCGATTTCCTATATAGTCTCCTTGAATATCACTCCACTGGTCACCAATATTACCCCATATCATGTACCCCACTTCTACCAACTTTTTTCTTATCTCTGATTTATAATCAACTGAACTCATTCCATTGTACTCCTCACTCCTGCAAATTCACCAAAAACACATGAATTATTATAAGAGGAATATTTCGACGAGGATAACTGTTAGATCGAGAAAGATTTTGATGATTGACAAATAGAGGAACAGATGAAAGGAACAGGTTGTGCCGACGTGTTCCTTTTAGACCAAGTCCAACAGGGATTAGGAGAACGTTAACCACGCGAAGCAGAAGTTATAAGGCGGTGGATGGGTTGTTTTTTCAACAAGAAACTAGTGCAAAAAGTTTCCTTTTATAAAAGATTTCTACAAAGAAGAGGAAGCGCATAAAGTTTACTTTTATAAAGGATTCCTACAAGGAGTAGGAACCACTATAAAGTAACCGAGTTCCAATTGAAGAAGGAAAGATCCTTGATCTATAAATAGGGCAAAGTTTTCTCCAAAGAAACTTGCACACCTACACAGAGAGTTACAAGCAGAATACAATCAAATAGAGGGAGTTCATATTTGAGTGATTTCTTATTACGAAGTGCAGCCAACGCAAGGAAACAAGATTGAAGAACTTGATCCATATATAGGTTTTTGCTTTATAGTTCTTAAGTCAAGTTTGCTTGTATTACGTGTTTATCGAGTTGTATCTTTAATTCTTTCTAGATCCAGTGAGGTATAAACTGGAGTAGGAATAGAGTCTTCAAGTTGGGGCAACTTAAAGACTTGGGAACATAAACCTTGGGAGGTTTATGTTGGAGTTTAAAAATTAGAGTTAGTTCCGAGGATTACAAGAGTTGTAATCTGAATTCATAACTTGAAGTGGGGTCAACGATCTAGTTGGTTGTTGGCGTCTAGGAATTAGAGTTTATAATTTCTTAGGTTACAGAGGGTTGTAATCTGTTGTTGAGGCTCAGAGTTTAATGAAGTTGAGTTAAATCCTACAGAGGTGTAGGTCGTGGTTTTTTAACCTAGGGGTTTTCCGCAATAAAATATTGTGTCATTACTCTATTTGCTTTGCATGATGTAACTGTTGTAATCTGCAAAGGAACAGATAGAATATACCTATTTTTTAGGTAAATCTGGGGGTCAGAATTTCAACAATAACAATATTTAAAAAGACTAATTCCTGCTCAACTATATAGTACTACCTTAAAATGAGACGTTCATAGCCAAGAAATCCCTGGTTGTGTAGATTGTAAAGGGTGGTTTCTCTAAATGTTGCTTCACTTCTACCAGTCACAAGGAATACACGAAATCCTCTTTTAATTAACTTGTTATATAATCTCAGTACACCTGGAATTGCTGGACACACTCCTTTTAGTGCCCATTCCTTAAACCCCTTCGGATCATATGGATCGCCCCTACATTTGATGTTATAAAATTAACAACCCAATAATAATCACTTGAAAAGTAATTAACGAATGCTTAATTCCTGGTGAAAATATGTTGATAAGATCAATCGTTTTGTTAAGACTAACTAGAATTGATCAAATGGTAATGAATTGAAGAAAGAAAGAATTGACGTACCCAAATCGTTTGCCTTGATAGTAGAAGAGATTGGATATACAAGTGTCATCAACGTCTAAAATCCAAGCATCAAAGCCATCATTAGATAGAACAACATCATCATTTACATAATCCATAACTTGATCAATGATTAGATCAATATCACGTTCATATTGACCCAACATCATATAATTTTCAACGTAACGCAAGCACTGATTTGGAACAATAGGCCATCTACGTATGTTGTTAGTCTCCACGCCCAATCTCCAGCTCAACCAATAGCTGTCCTCCGCCGGCACCTGCCATTTCCTTATCGACATCGATTGACCACTAGTTGCTGTTAATTTTGAGCACAACGCCATCAGAAAAAGCATAACTAATTCTCTTATTTCCTTCATCATCTCCCACATGTTTATCTTCAAATTTGAAAATAGTGCCATTTTTTTTATCAGTCATAAACTATAAAAGTAATTTGTATTAATGAGTGGTAGAAAGTGTGGAAATTGATTATTTTATTTGTTGATAAATAAAGAGACTAGAAGAGTACTTGTGGAAACGGTAGAGAAGAGAATAATAAGTCTTTACCTTTCGTGGAAGGTCATCCCAAGGAATAACGTTTGCGTAGGGCAGGGGAAGTCGTCCCATGTCGTCTTCTTCTAGAATATCTTGCAACAACATATTGCTAGTGACCAAGTTATGATATTACTCCTATAATAGGAGCATTTTTAGACCAAATTACTCACTCATTTTCACATAGTTCAAGCACATTTTTTGTAATCTTTTTTTTATTATTTCAGAAATAGCAAAGATAATAGACATAATAAAGCTCTATAACTATAGTTTCGGTAATTGCGCTCCATAGCTATAGTTTTGTTTGCTAAGGAGGCTGCGGTTTGTATATTTCGCTTGCCTATTTGTATATTTGGCTTGCAAATATACAACAGGGTAAGTATATATAAATGGAGGCTGTGGTAAGCATATACAAGTTTAGGATTTATACAATCAGAAACCGAATTATATAAATTTTGAATTTATACAATCAGGGACCGAATTATACAAATTCTGAATTTATACAATTAATAAATTGAACAAAATTTCGTGAAACTATAGTTATGGATTAAAAATAATCAAAACTATAGCTATATTATATAATAAACTCTAGATATTTACCATTTCGCGTAATTTTCCTTTTAAAAGAATCCAATACCCTGTTCTTGAAAGAAATGAATTTGTAACCAACATGATTTCTCGAGGCAAGTAATAATACATAACACATTACTTTTCCCACGTAGGAAGACAAGAAGATTTATACAAGATTTGTGCAGATCTAAATTGAAGCTACAAAGGCAAAAGTTAAGCGATCAACAAATCCCACGTAAAATCTAGGTATCATCTCTAATAGTAACTTAGACTTTTCTCTCAACAAGTTGAAACTATAGTATTTCCTTTGTCAATTCATGTGGTATAATTCAAATTTTGGAGAAAAAAAAGGGAAAAGGGTCAAAAATACCCCTCAACTTTATTTTATTGGTTGACTATGCCCTCGCCGTTAAAAGTAAGTTATTATTACCCCTGCCGTTACTAATTTCATCATCTGTACCCCTCCTTGGACGGAAATCCCCAAATCAACATAAATTAACCCTAAATCTTTAAAAACGACCCGTTCTCCATTTTAAACCCATGCCCCCACCCCTCTTAACATATAACCCATTCCCCTTTAACCCATTTTATCAAATAACCCATTTTAACTCATTCCCTCTTTGAACTCACGAACCCAACCTTCTCTGATTATCGAATTTCCATCAGAATTTCCACTAAACTTTCTTAAGGTGTGAAATTTAACCAACCTTCTTTGATTTACGAGTTAGGGTTTGTGGGTTAAGGGTTTATACAAAATTTTTAGCTATTTGTTTGTCTTTTTACCGATAAAATTTAACGATTTGTTAGTTTAGTTGTTGATTTACGAGTTAGGGTTTGTGGGTTAAGGTTTTATACAAGTTTTTTAGCTATTTGTTTGCCTTTTACCAATAAAATTTCATGATCTGTTAGTTTAGTTGTAGATTTACGAGTTAGGGTTTGTGGGTTAAGGTTTTATACAAGTTTTTTAGCTATTTGTTTGCCTTTTACTGATAAAATTTCACGATATGTTAGTTTAGTTGTTGATTTACGAGTTAGGGTTTGTGGGTTAAGGTTTTATACAATTTTTAGCTATTTGTTTGCTTTTTTACCGATAAAATTTCATGATATGTTATTTTAGTTGTTTATTTACGAGTTAGGGTTTGTGGGTTAAGGTTTTACACAAATTTCTGAGTTATTTATGTGTTTTTTTTACGAGTTAAGGTTTGTGGGTAGGTTTTAGGGTATTGTATGATTTTGGAGGATGAGGTTTTAGGGTATTGTATGATTTTGGAGAAGGTGGTCTAGATTTTGGAGATGTTATTGAGTATGGGCTGATTTGTGGTCCCAATATTTTATTCATTCTTGATAGAATGTGATCCCCGCTTTGAAATGTTATGATTTTTAATCTGTTTGTTGTCTTTGGGTGCCTTTTTATTTGTTTTTTACTATTTCTTCTATCCTTTTTAGTTAATGTTTAGTTAATCTTTTTGTCTCGTTACTGTTTTTGTAAAGTGGTTTAGATTTGGAAGTTGTTAATGTTTATTTGTTTGCCTTTAATTAATTACAGGTTACCTAAAATGGTTCTGATTGATCTGGTATTTCACTATGGTGGAGAATGGATAAGAGAGCCTAAGTTGCTTTATGACAGAAAGCTTGTTCACAAATGGGAAGTTATGATTCTGATCTCTTATCTTTTATAGATATTACTAATGAATATAATGATAACTTAGGGTAAATGGGTGTTCAACAATTAATTGTATCTGTCCCTAGTGGAATATACTATGAAATAGAAGGTGATGAGGGGATTAGGACATTATTGTCCTTTGTTAATGAAAGATTTGATGTTATTAACTTATTTGTTGTTGAGGATAGTGAATTAGATGTTGATGTTGAGAGTATAACCAAAATGAAAGAGAGTGTGGTAGTGATTGATGAAGTATCTACTGATTGTACTTCTACTGATGGGACTAATAATGACAGTGATACTTCTACTGATAATTCTGAAGACTTGGAGCTTCTTGCACAAGAAAGAAAGAGGGTAATCGATGGTAGCTTGGGTGATTACAAGGATTTACATAGGTCAATGACATTTACGGATATAGCTAAAGCTAGAAGATACATTAGTTTGCATGCATTGGTAAATGGCTATAATCTAACCATTAAAAAAAGTGACGCAAAAAGATTTAGGGTTGTTTGCAAAGAAGAATGCAACTTTGTATGCCTAATTTCTAGTGAAAAGCATTCTCCTGGTGTTAGTGTGAAAACATTGAAAGGAGAGCATAAATGTGATGATCCATGTGGTAACTACACGATTAGTGCAACTACACTTGCTTTCTACTTTAAGGAGAAATTGCAGGCTAATCCCAAATACAAGATCAAGGAAATGAGAGTTGATCTCAAAACTGCTTTCAACATTAATGCTCATTTTGAGAAGTGTAAAAGAGCTAAAAGGATGATTTTGGAAAATATGGAAGGCAGTTTTTGTGATGATTATAAAAAGCTTGTTGGGTATGCAAATGCTTTAAAAGAGAGTAATGCAGGAAGTGATGTGGTCCTTAAGGTTTCAAGAGATACATTATCAGATGGAAAAAGGAAATTTTTGAGAATGTACATTTGTTTTGAAGCAATGAAGAATGGTTTTAAGAATGGGTTGAGACCTTTCGTTGTCTGGATGGTACATTTTTGAAGGGTAAAGCTAAAGGTCAACTATTATGTGCTATTGGTCAGAACTCAATGAACCATTTCTATCCTATTGCTTGGGCTATTGTGGACAGAGAGTGCAAGGTATCTTGGGTGTGGTTCTTAGAATTGCTTCAGAAGTCTCTAAACATCAACAATGGAGAAGGAATCACATTTATCTCTGATATGCAAAAGGTAAAATCTCACTGATTTATTCATTCTTATTTTATCTTTATCTGATGTATCTTTGTTTTTTACTATCATTGTTTATCTATATATCATTATCTTATGTATTTGCACTTTTCATGTATATATTTATGACTGATAAACAGGGATTAATTGAAGCTGTTAAAAAAGTTTTACCTAATGGTATGCATAGATATTGTGTGAGACACATAGAGGCCAATTGGAGAAAAAAAGGTAAGAGATCTAAAGTTATGTCTAAGATATTGTGGTGGTGTGCTTGGAGCAGTTACAAAGAGGAGTTGGATGATCATTTGAAGACATTAGGTCAAATTTCTGAAGAAGCAAAAGACAATTTGTTGCATTTTCCAATACAAACTTGGTGTAGAGTTTTTTTTTACACTGTTTGCAAGAATAATAAGGTGGAAAATAATTTGGCTGAGTCATTCAACTCTTGGATATTGGAAGCAAGACACAAACCAATAATTGGGATGTTTGAGGACATAAGAATCAAAGTTATGACCAAGTTTGTTGACAATGAAAATGAAGTGATGACTTGGAAATGTGAATGGAGTCCAACAACTATTGAAATTTACAATGAATTCTTGAAGATTGCTAATGTGTGTGAATTAAATTTCAATGGAGATGATGGATTTGAGGTAAGTGAAGGAATTGACAGGTATATTGTCAATTTGGCAACTAAGAAATGCACCTGTAGGGTATGGGATCTTACTGGAATACCATGTCCCCATTCAATCAAGGCACTTCTTTACAAGAATCTTGATCCATTAAAAGAGATCCACTGGTGGTACTCCAAGGAAGCATATCTTTTGACTTACCATTGTAAGCTACAACCAGTGCCTGGTCAAAAATTCTGGAAAATAGAAGCAAAACAAGCAATGGAACCACCAGAATTAGTAAATTTAGCTGGCAGACCTAGAATGAATAGGAAAAGAGATAAAGATGAAGCACTTAAAAGACAAACAGAGTGGGTTGCACCAAGAAGAGGGAAAAAATGATACGTTCAAACTGTGGGATTCCTGGACACAATGCTAGAGGTTGTCATAAGGTAATACACTTCATTTGTTATGTAATCGGTTATTTGTTAGAGTCTTGTAATTGTGAGGGTCAAAAATATTATCAATTTATCTTGTAATTGTGATACTTCTTTTATTTTATCAGTTTAATCAAAATAGTGAAGAAGGCACTTCTAAGACTGGACAGATTAAGAATAAAAAGCAAAAGGTAAATACTTTTTGCTTAGTAATCACTTATTTTAGAATGTGATGCTTCAGTATTGCTTTAGTATTACATTCATCATAATGTTATCAGATGGATAAGCAATGCCACAAGGGAAAAAGGCAAACAAAGGAGAGGCTTAGGACACTAATTGATGAAGAAAATGTTGAGCCTAGCCATCCAACATCTCCCTATGCTGCAACAGTGGAGGACTTTCCCTTGACAGCTCCACAGCTTAGTCAAGATTGCGCATCAGATGAAGAGTTTGGTTTTGAAGTTGAGGATGACATATCCTGGAAGCCAAGAAGTGTCTCAGAGTTGAAGTCTAGAATCCAACAAAGACAGAAACAAGCACAGCCTACTGGATCAAGACAAATCAATTTTTTTGGTGATGATCTGACTATACCAGGTGACTATGCACCAAAAGGACCTACATGGAAGGCGAATGCATCTGAAATTGGAAAAATGTTAAAGCAATTAAGAAAGGAAAAGGTATGAAAGCACTGATGTAATTTAGTAACTTATTTTAGAATGTGATGCTTAAGTATTATACTGTAATTGTTTTGCTCTTTTATCAGATGGCTATTCGAGATTGTACATCAGATGAAGATTTTGGTCTTGAAGTTGAGGATGACATACCATGAAAGTCAAAAGATTTTTCAGAGTTGAAGTGTAGAATCCAACAAAGACAAAAACAAGCACAACCTAGTGGATCAAGAGAAATCAACTTCCTTGGTGATGGTCTGAATGCACCAAGTGACTTGTATGCACCAAAAGGACTTACATGGAAGGGCAATGCATCTATTACTGAAAGAATGTTGGAGCAATTAAGAGTGGAAAAAATTAAGACAAGGAAGGGTAATGGCAAGGCACAACAGTGACAAGTTTAGTAATGAAGACAATATTTTGTTATTTTGTTACATCTTTTTGAGATACTAATGTCAACACAAACATGTTTATGTGTTTAAAAGCTTTTCGTATTTGCACTAACTTCTTTTGAAATATGTACTGAACTAACTTCTCTATGTTCGAATCAGTTTTTTGTCAATATATATGAAGTGTTCGTCAATATATATGTAATGTTCAGAATCCGTTTCTTTTCAATATTTGATCTTGCAATTTTGTTCAGGTTCAATGACTATGTAAAAGAAAGATCATTAGTGATTAGTACAAATATTAACATTACCACAACGACTAAACATTACTTCATATTACATCAGTGCTTAGGAAATGATCTTTCACAAATCACCCAACTGGATTTCACAACACCAAAATGTCATAACTTCATCAACATCACAAAAGACACTAAACACTAACAACGGAATTCACTACACACTAACAACTTATTTGGAAAGTAAACACTAACAACGAATTCACTTTGTCATTAGTGCAACTACAAATCCAACAAAAAGAACACATGAAATCATAAATTTGTGTTTTATCTTGTGATAATTGTCTTCAACTGTCCTAACTTTTTCCATTTCCAAATCATTAGTTGCCTCTAATGTAGCAATTTTTTCCGACAGATGACCTCCTTCAATCTTTAAATTTTCCATTTCAATCTTCATGTTCTCCATTTCAATCTTCAAATTCTCCATTTCAATCTTTGAATTATCCATTTCAATCTTTACATCTTTCAACGACAACTCCAAATTACGTAGGTAAGCTATTTCGGGAAAAGCTTGGTCTTCCCATTCCCAATATCCACATGAAGAAAACTGCCAATAGCAGTCAAAAATACCGTAATAACAATAATTACAGACGAAAAATTGAATAATAGGAAGAAATCAGTTCATATACTTACATCCGGACGAGGACATCTGAAAAATCTTCTTCCCGGATTAGATGTAGTACTCGAGATCAGTGTTTTGACTACGAAACCACAAGCACATTTTCTTTGAGACGAATAACTATTTTGTGACATTAGAAGAACTATCAGATGCGAAGGAAGAGAATGGAAGAACAATCAGATGGAAGGAAACTGAAGAACAATTGGAGGAGAAGTTAATGGGTAAAGGGGAATGTTATATATGATATAGGTTATTTGATAAAATGGGTTAAAAGGGAATGGGTTATATGTTAAGAGGGGTCGGGGCATGGGTTTAAAATGGGGAACGGGTCGTTTTTAAATATTTCGGGTTAATTTATGTTAATTTGGGGATTTCCGTCCAAGGAGGGGTACAAATGATGAAATTAGTAGCGGCAGGGATAATAATAACTTACTTTTAACGGCGAGAGCATAGTCAACCAATAAAACAAAGTTGAGGGGTATTTTTGACCCTTTTCCCTAAAAAAAATTAATAATAGTACTTGCTTTATTAGGGAATGTGAGCTACACCGTTATCTTAGAAGTACGCCACCGCCAGGCCATAAAATATGTTACGTACCATGGCAGTACTACAGTATATATACTGACCTCATTAGCAACAGTCAAATATTGTTGTCTTAATAAGTTTGAGGGCCTAAAGTCAAATTTCATAGAGAGATCTATCTTTTTAGTTGACATATATAAATTAAATAGGGAAAACTACCTTATTAGACATACATCACGACTATATATACTAATCATATCTCTACTTTCAAACAATTACATATATTATCACTTATAATATTTTATATCATATATTATTGAACATACCATTCGATACCCACATCCCTTAAAAGTAGAATTAATTAATTATATTTACATTTAAACTTCACAATTAACGTTTTAATAACAATCAAATATCTTTCTCTTTCGTTAATCTCCCCCAATCTCCAACGCCGTCGGTATTGTGCAGAAGCCGCATCAGCCTTATAAACATTGTTCATAACCTGTTTGAAAGAAATCTGAGTGGCCTCACCAACATCAGCAACAAGTAAATCTATTGTGGGGATCTCAGATCCAATGTGAAAATTGCAGTGACCAGAGACAATCAAGCATTCCAGACTCATCAGACTTCTTTACTGTACTATACGAAGAATCTGAGTTGTTGTCAATCCAAACTTACCATTTTCACCAGAAGTGGATCCAAAATGACCAGAATGCTTGGTCCTGAGTTTAGCATGAAGTCCAATTATTGGTCGGACAGTCATCTTACGGAGGTCTGTCCTAGGCGCAAGGAGCAATATTAACAAATTAAAAGGTGAAACAAACATTACTACGGTAAGATGCCCTGACCACGAATATAATCGAAAAGTTTTAATAAGCGGAGATTTACCATGTATTTTAATGCATTATTGATATATTTCACATATTATTGAGATACAATTATATGTATCTAGTTTTTATTCGTGTATATGATTGAGTGTGTATGTATCTAATAAATATATTGGAGATTTACGCATTATTAGAGATTTAGGCTTGTATCTGTCACAGTTTATTCTGTCATGTATCCAAATCTTTTCATACGTATCTGGCCTTTTATCATATATCTTAATATTATCATATGTATTTGTGATATTATTATAATGTATATATCTTACTATTTTCGTATGCGGTTAGATGTCTAATTGTCCAGGCGGTAATGATAGTATCTTGTACCTGAACCGGTGGCTCACTTTTTCTAAGTAATGGGGAAGAGGACCGAGATCTGATGATTATTTTATAATGTATCTAGTTTACATGTATACATTGTGTTTTAATTTAGATGCACTATTAGTTAGGTATATGTAGATACATGGAATGTATATTACCTTATATGATTATTCACTTATTCTTTCAACTTTTATTTATCTCAGATATATTGTGTATATTTTGAGATACATTGTTATTTAAATTTTGGTAGAAACATGAAATATACATTGTTTTAGTCAACTTCTCACAAAAGGAAGGAAATAATTTCAAGATTTTTGAAACTTTTATAGGAAGTGATTATGCTACAGATTCTCAAAAGTTATTAAAGGAGTGATTTACTTCACTAATTGAGCAATTCTGTTGTGCTACATATATAGACACACATTTGTAATGTATCTAGCTATTGACATATCTTGAATACGTGTATTTGGAAGAAGTAACTCGAATTTCAGAGAAACAAATTCGAATTGTTGGAAAGAAAAGTTGTTTACTTTATTGTTGCTCGAAACTAAATGGAGGAAATTTAAAAAAATTTGAATATTTTTAGAAGTTATTAGACTAGATATACTCAAAAACTGCTAAAGGAGTGATTTCCTCAAGCATTTTAGTTAAATTCCTCAATTAAACATGTATCCTGCTTTATCAATTTCACCGATACATGTATCTGTCAAGTTAAGATACATGTATCCAACTAACGAAATGTGATACATAAAGTAATATTTGAAACTATCGTGAATACTAGTAATTAGGACCTAAACTAGTAGGATTTATGTTGTTCGCCCAATTAAATAATTATAACATACTCAGTGTAATCCTACAAATGAGATCTGGAAAGGTAGGATATATGCGGACATTATGAAGTAAGAATGCAAATAATGTAAATTTTGAATGAAAAATATATCATATAAAGTTAGAATAATAAAAAATCTTATTAAAAAATTTGAAAAGTTTATACAATAATATCTAGTGTTGCGAAATTTGATAAGTTGATATAATGATATTAAAATAGTGTTGATTAGTTTAGTGCTTGAAATTTGAAGAAGACGCCAAAAAACAATTTGATCTTTTTATAAACACACAACAATAGATTTTGCATAATGTAGAAGTTTTAACGTTTGCAAGACTTTAGAACATTCAATGATAAGAGAGTAAAAATAGTGCAAGGGAAATAAAAAAAAGTAAATATAAGAATAATAATGTTGGCTCATGATAATCGTCAGAATATAAATGAGGCAACAAAATAGATAACCGCATAAGAAATTAGAAAGGATACTACAATTAACTAAACACTATTTCATTTCTCAATTATTACAATGATCTCTATATTAAAGGAAGTAAAAAATTATTATATTTTCTATCCAATTTTTTTTAATCTTATCAATACATGAGATTTTTAAAACAATATATATACATATAAATGCATATACATCTTTGGAAGAAAATAGGGGCCCAAAAAACATTGGAGTCCCAAACGATTGCTTTAGTGGCCTTATGGTCGAAACGGCCCTGACTGTTGTTGACTTGTTGCCCATTTTCTGTATTTTTGACAAATATGAATTAAACGGTCTGTACTATTGCATGAGACAATAAAACTAGGTGAAGGCATCGATCTAACTTTTAAGCGAGTCCTTATTGTAAGTTATTAAAAATAAGGAAAAATTACGTGGTATAGTAAACATGTGTTATGTAGTATTTATTAGGGGTGTCAAATGAACGGGTTGAGTTGAAATTGAACATATTAAAATGGGTTGAAATAGAAGTCGGATGGGTCCTGATCTGCCCAAGTTCACTTTAGGCTCAAATGGACTAAAAACGGCACTATTAGAAAACAGAGCTATCGCAACAATTCTAAAATCGTTGCAGTAGGTAGCATAACCGTTGCAATAGCTCTATTGCAACAGTTTAAGACCCGTTCCATCAGATCGCGTGGCCATAGGTCTACCGCAATGGGTTTCTGCGACGGTTGATCTATCATCGCCATAGGCCTATCTATTGCAACGGTTTTTAACTGTAGTCATAGACCAATCTATTGCGACGATCATTTTATCAATCAGAACGGTTCAACTACGTTGCACCTGTTATTTGTTGAAGTTATCGCAACACTTTTGACACTATAGCAACAATTATTAGATGCTATTGCAACAATTATTAAGAGTTATTGCAACAGTTATTATAAGCTACTGTAATGCTTGTAAAATAATTATTTACCTATATAATATAATATAATGTACTGAAATTTATATAAATCACGAAAAAAACTATTCAAGAACACAATTATTATTTGAATTATCCAACTAATATTATCCATAGATAAAAACAAAATATACGATGGTAGTTGAAAAATTCAAGAGCATACATAAGTTGGCAAAAACATCTAAAACAAAAGATTCTTGAACATCTAAAGGGCTTGCAACTAGAAACTAATACTCTTAAAAAAAATCTGCCGTGCTTTCATTTATCCCTGTTTATTTGCTTCACCTACAAAATCATCAAAAACATTGATCTATATCAAATCTAGTTATAGAGAAATTAAAATATAAAAAAACTCACATAAAAATGAAAGTAATATAAAGAATATTAACCTAGAGTTTTATTTGATCAATTTAAAATTACAATATCAAGCCATACGATATACATACGGATATCAAAATAAGAGAATATTAACTATGGAAGGAAAGTAATATATAAAAAAGACCACAACTTCATAAAATAGAAAAACAGTCAAATATAAAAGCCCCAAATTTTACAAGACAACAGTTTAATCAATCTTTATGAAACATTTACTAACAAGTCGAGTAATTCGATCTAAATCAACCAAATAATAGATGGATAATTAATTCGATCATTAAATAGGATATCTTATCATGTACATACTGCATAACCAATTTTGCCACGTCAAATTAATTCGACATGTATTATTCACTGGTATTTGGATGCTAGACCTAGGAATTTGATGTTTTCCTCACAATATAGTAATCAGGATATTAAAACTACACGCATAGAAGTTTTACCTATGAATAATATTCAACAAAAAATTCCACCTAACATATTGACACTGTTGATTAGAATATTTCACGAAGATCATCATTCATGAATATCATTATCCATATACTCTAATATAGTGGGATTTATCATTGATGTCAGCAAGAGACAGTAAGCACAGGCTTGAGTGGTGAAAATTTGATCAGAATTTGACAACAGAAATTTCTACTAAGATATACCTTCTAAGATTTGTGGTATTTTTCAGCAAGCATAGTAAATACTCCTCATGTGCTCGATTTTTCAAGGCCTACAATGTAAAAGAAAGTGAACAAGCAACTCAGTAGGGAGAAATGCAGATAAACTTGTACGTCTTCTCCTATTTTCTCTTTTGAAATTTTTTGAGACATGAAAATCTTGATGTACGATTGGAAGTTCTAATAAATGTCTCCTCATGATCCAATTTTATAGTCCAACATGCATATTTGAAAGAATAGTTCTTTCAATGTCTATAATTTTAACTTTTACTAGCAAGTCATATTATAAAAGCTTACTTTTAAGTTCTCTTGATTATAGAATTGTTTCCTTGTGGTGACTTTATTAAAATAGTTTTTTCAAAAAAGGTTTCTATCTTGTAAAAATCTACTTTACAATCAACAATGACACAACTTTAGTTGATGTTGTATTAAACTTTACACAAGGATACTTTATCAATACCTTTCAGGAACCTACCTACTTGTGCAGTTCCAGATAGTAAAAAAAAATAAAATTGAACAATGATCATACTAACTATATCACAAAGGGAATTGATCTGCCATTCTGGAAATCAAGCAATTACTACAGTTGCTTTTTAGATTTCAAAACTAAACATCAATGCAACCGTACATGATATACAAGCACAAGTAGGTTCCCAATGATAACCGGAAAGTTCACTTGTGTACTTTCTCCTTAATACATTTATAAAGAAAAGAGGAGAAACTAAATAAAGCTAAATAGACTGTTACGACTCTAGAGATTCATTGCAATGACAAGTTGGTAAATGAACTCACTCACCTGTTTTTAACATGTCGACAATCTAATCTCTCCAAATTAAGATATCTCCAAATTAAGGCATCTTCATTCCCGGTGTATGGCATAGTTCTCTTCACCTCTTTCATGCCGATAATAATCATTCTGAAGTTCTGCAATGACATTCCATTCTTACAGAAAATTGTTATGAAATGAACTAATTCTAATTGAACCTGAAATCCTACTGCAACTTTCAAGCTAGATTAGAAGAGTTTTCAAGAAAAAATTTCAACAACTTTTAAGTAATTAAAAGAACACAGAACTCTTCAAACAATTGATAAATTAAAGAAGCATGCACGAGATATAAGATTTGCAAACACAAAAATCATGTAAACAAAAAAATTGAAAAGAACAGAGAAAGAGACCTGGATACACCCTAGGTCCTACTGGCGAGGGTAGTGTAAATCTAAGAAGAAATTTTTTTGTTAGTTGATTGGCCTACAATAATATGAACAAAAGATTTTATAGTTATGTAGAAAATTACTGAAATAATATGAACTTAAATCAATATATTCTTGCTGTGTTCCTCAGATTTGTCATTTCTATCAAGATTGGTAGAACCCTGTGGATCTTGTTGTATTTGTTCCTGAATTATTTGCGATGCAGGAGTGGTGGAAAGTTGTGACTCTTGTTGCACTTGTTCATGTGTTGCTTTTCATGCAAGAGTGGTGGAATTAAGCAATAGTTGTTGTACTTGCTCATGGACGATTTGTGCTACAAGAAAGATAGAATCAACAGACACCTGCTATACTTGAGATCCAGCTCGAATGTAGTTTGAGTGCTGCTTTTGGTTGTGATGGTTCTCATTTGACATTAAAAGTTGAACAACAGGTATATAGTCTGAGTTCTGCTTGTAATGGTGACTCGATATCTTTTGTTTCGCAAAGATGCAAGTGATCCAGGTTGAACATACTTTTTGTTGTTAACTTTCTTCATTTTCCTTTAATACTCTTCTTGATTCATGATTATTTAACGCTCTGCAAGTTCAAAAAAAGAAATAAGGATTGAACCATATCTAATACCATAATAAATCAGTTTATGAACTCATACACTATTCAAATTGAAGAGAAATCATTTTGATCCTTAACAGAGTAACTGACAAAATGGATCTTTCAGTTGATGAAAATGAACAAAGAGCCATGGAGCAATTTGGAAACCATGGTGCTTTCAGGCGAACTCTTCACTTTTGGTGCCGCACCCGTGTCGACACGACATGGGTGTGGGTATGGGTGTGGGATCCATGTCCGATTTGGTCAACCGATTTTGGGTACTTTGACCAAAATCGATGGGAAAAGTCTGGACAATATTAATGATTTATGTAATCAATACAAAAGCTAAGGTGAAAATGAAGAAAATGAAATACTTTTTATATAGAAATTTCTATGTCACTCCTTTTCCTTTAATCTCCGTCCAAGATTCTCTTCAAGTTCTTCACATAATATCTCATAATTTAGGTTTTATATCTCTATTTTCAGATATTTTAATTATTTTTAGGCGAATCCCCGCACCCGTATCCATACATGGATCCATATCCCCAAATCTTAAAAATTAGATCATGAAGGATCCGACCTCTATATCTGCACCCGTATAGGACATCTGCACCCAATCCGAGCAACTTAGAGGGAAACAAGATGTACTTCTCAGTAGTTCATACTACTAAAGCTACAGATAATTGTCCTTTGTAGAATCCAAAAGAATATTATCTATACACCTTGTACATAGAAAACACATAATAACTAGCTAAAATAGAAAAGGATGAAACACTGGCCTTTTGAGCGCATGATGATTGAAACTATCACTTTTATCATAAGTTGAACTGACTTTGTTTATAAGCTCCGAGAAACATAACTTTGGAATTTCTTTAACAACATTTTAGTTCTATACACAATGATGCTGCCACTTTGAATTTTTCTCCTTGTTTTCCCAACAGAGATTCACTTTCAATGTTGACAACCATATATTTGGTCAAAGATAGTGTAATCTAATTGGAAATAAGCCACTAGAAGCTATACATCATATGAATTTACTAAACGGTAAATAAGAACTAAATTTACTGATAAAATAAACATCTAAAAGGTAAACAAGAATTGAATATATTGATGCATAAGTAAAAGGTAAAAAAAACAGCTCAAGCAGACAAAGACCATCCTAGACTGTCAAGCTTCATTCAATCATATTAACAAGGTATGTTACTAGTAAGCTTATTGCGGGGTTGAAGCCCGAGTTGAGTCATTAAACCAAAATATTGAATCCTAGAACACCTCACACCATTCTTTTGTCAATATAGGAATATTACAATTCAATCCAAATGGTTCAAGATGCAAATATCAGTACACCCGTTACAGTAGATACATTCAAACCAAGCCATCTAACTCCTAATACACCTAAATTTTCCATCATAATTCTTACTATTGTCTTTAGAAAAGGAACTCTTCCTAAGTGAAGAAGCTTGTCCAAAGTAAAGAAACTTGTCCTCCTTCAAAAAGAGATTCTTCACTGAACGGATGGAAGAAGTTACATCAAGGGCGAGGTGGAGACTAAAATCCAATAGCAGTAGCCTAATATGCATTGATTGTTAGGAAAAAATGACTTCTGAAATTTGTAGTTTAAAACAAGTTGTACTCAATTATATGGCTATAAAATGAAAATTTTAAAGTTAAATTATCTCTAAATATATCATTTTGGATTCTTTTCATAGATAAATTAAAAAGAGGAGTGTTTAACGTAAAACAGAACAAATAGAGAAAGTGGTTCAGCTAACACCATTAGCAAAGCATCTCTTTTTCGTTTCATATTAATCATTTTCATTTCGATCAATCAGTTGAGATGGTTAGCCCAGTTCCTATACTACATGGGGAGGGGCATCGTTCTACTAAGCTAGCTCACTAGATATTGTATATTCTCTTTCACGTTTTCTTCATAAACAATCTTTCGTTCGTAAAGAATCATATTTTGCAACTGAAACAATTTTTTCTCCATCAAAATTAGTTTTTTGAACTTTTTTTATATGAAATTTGAAGTTGAGCAAGTAGTAGCAGATATCAGTAGACTCTAGCATCAAGGATGCTGTCCAAACAATTTTAGCACTTCTAAATTGAAAAACCAACGGACTTAGCAGATATAACAACAAATGAAAAATAAAATAAAAGCTAAAGCAAATGGATTACCAGCCAACTTAATGAAAAACAAATTTTCAGCGATTTTGCATAAAACAGATAGTGAATTTTATGAAATGAGATTGATGAGCAGATACCATCGATTTTGTAAATAATCAGGGCAAAAGTAGATAACTTACCAATGATTTTGGAATCTATGAAATTACGGCTCTAAGAACTTAGTGAAGAAATAAAAAATTTTGGACTCTCAGGCATGTTATTTTGGACTCTCCGGTGAGAAGAGGACTGAGCAAGTTTGAACTCTATAATGAGTCACTCTAATGACGGATTGAACTAAATTTCACTAAGGTTCAAAACTCCTTTCTGCTTTGAAAACCAGCGATGAACACAATCCGCTTTCTTCTGCAAATCCTCTCCACTGCGTTGAAAATTTCGTATCATATTATGGCACTTAAGCTTTCTCCAGTTTAAAGCTTTAGAACATATTTTCCAATTCAAAGTGTATTTGTGAGAGTGAAAAAAATTAGGTTTATTTTCTTTTTTGTGAGAGAAAAGAAAAATTAGGGAAAGATGATGGGAATGTTATATTATGTTTTGGCGGTATTGTGAAAATTGGGGGGAAAAAAAGGGGGAAATTCTAAAACCGTAGCAATAGACATATATCCGTTGCCACAAATAAGCTATTGCAACGGGTGTGTAAGACTGTTGCATTATGTTATCTATGGCAACATTTTCTTACACAAACGCAATGGTTTTTTGGTAATGTGCGGTGATAGCACTGAATATTTTATGCAACGGTGTAACTGTTGCCATAGAGTATCTATGGCCAACGGTTTTGGAACCGTTTCCATAGATGTGGTTGCCATATGTCTAATTTCTAGTAGTGCGGGTTGGGTCTTGACTCATCCAATTTGACCTGCTTAATTACAATAATTTTAACATATTGTTATTGAAGTTTTATAACCACAATTTTGATTGCAACTTAATAAAATTAAAAAAAAAAAAGTTACAAATTGATAGATAAATCTTAGAAGATATAAAATAAATAGTAATTCATACCTTCAATATAGGAACATACATTACATCAATGCAAACAAAGAGTTTTAAAACAGGTTAAAATTGAAGATTAAATTGGGCTCACTTGATTTTATTTTTTTTAAAAATGGGTTAAGTCTTGAATGAGTTGAAATTGAACCAATTGAAATTATCTTGAACCCAACCCATAAAATTATGAACAGGTTACCTATATTTGAGCTCATTTTGACCCTTAGTATTTATTATGGATAATTATGATTTTATAAAAATTATATTTTATAATTACATTTCACTTTTTTATAGCATCTCTCTCAATCTTGCTCGTCTCTCTCCTTCTCTTGTGCCTCTCTCCTCTAGTCCATCCTCCTCTCTCCCTTTTTCTTTTTTTTTTTGTTTATCTTCAAGTATGCATAGAGATTGTTTTACATGTGCACATGATGAGCAGAGACAGAAGTATTCCTACATGCATGGCAGACCTTACCAACTTTCTTTTCCCCTTAATTTTGTAATGTATAATTTTCCTTAGCTTCTGGTTTTTTGTTTAAGCTCTACTTTACTGTTGAATTCTGGTTGCATTGATGAACTGTCAGGATAGTATATAGAAGGTCAACTTCTACTTGGATTTGTGAAGTTGCACGTTTTGGCTAATAAAAATTTCGATTACCAGAAAAATAGAAGTGTATAATTTTGACAGTACTGTACCAATAGAAATTCTTTTTGGACCTATTTGATTTTGACACTGATTTAGGACTTATTTGATTATCATCTTGACTTTGAAATATTAATAAATATTTCAAAATCAAGATGATATACAAGTAATACAAGAGCGGATGAATCTAAATGAAATTAGAGCAAATGAATACAATTTTTTGTATAGTTCAGACTGTATTAATCGATATTAAATGTGCGCATGAATCCAAGTGATACAAGGGCAAATGAATACATGTGAAACAAGAGCGAATGAATACAAGGGCAATTAAAGCAAACGAATGCAGTCCCTTGTATTTTTTGTTGTTTGTATCTTTATATACACACAAATTGTATTCGTCGATACAACCTAAATGTATGTGTGGATGCAAGTGATAAAGGTGGGAATTGATATAAGTGATACAAGAGAGAATTAATATAAGTGCAATTAGAGCAAATGAATTTAGTCTCTTGTATTTTTGTTTGTTTTATCTTTATATACACGCGGACTGTACTCGTTGATACAACATGTATTCATCAATACATCATGTATTCATTTATACAACTAAATGCATGCATGAATACAACAAATACAGTAGTCTGACATCTAAAAAAATACAATATACATGCATGCATGAATATTACAAATACAATCATCTGACACCTCAAAAAATATACAAATACAAAGAGAAGTAAAAACTCAGAATACAACCTAACTGCACGTATGTTACACCTCAAATTTCAAAAAGGGAAGGACTGCCTAAAATTCCAGCACCGGGTTCATGTCTACGAGATCAGTCTACGATTCACAAGTCTTTCTACCGGTCGTAGACCAGTCTCATAGAAAGGGAGGAAAACTTTTTTTAAATCAAGTCCTAGTATCTTTTCTACGGCTCACCAGGATAGCCCGTCAATCCTTATACGTGTCGTAGATGGGTCTCGTAGGTAGGTCCATGACTTAGTGAAATTTTAAGGGTCAAGATTGGTTTCTACGATTGGTGTCTAGGGCCGTAGGAAGACCTACGTGTCGTAGACAAGTCCCATCAAAAGTTGGTCCAAATAAAACGATTCCGAACTTTTCTACGGTGACCAGGATGGTTCGTCTAGGTCCAAACAGTAGAAGGGCTTCAACAGTTATTTTTAAAGGCCTTTTGGGTCTTTTCCCTAATTGTTCTAAACCAATATTATGTCGTTTTGTCTTCTACCATAAGCCCTATATAAAGCTTTTAAGTCCTAAAATTACCCACTTCAAACCCATTCTCCTAGTTCGCCAAAACCTAACCTAATTCACTCCCCAATTTTCTCTTAACCTAAGGAAGAAGAAGAAGAGCTAGGGTTCCATTCAAGTCTTCATTTCACCATTCATCTTGGGCTTTGAGTAGCAAGGTATGTGGGTATTCACCCATGGATTCCTTTCCTCCATGGGGTCCCCAAGGTTTTCAATTTCTCAATTCAATTTCAATTGATCAAGTTAGGGTTTCAATTCATTCTTTATGGGTTTCATTCAATTATGATTTATTATTGTTGATTAAGTCTTCTAAAGCATGATTTAATGTTAATACATGATACTTAGTTGAAATTATACTGACCCATGCCTAAATTATGATTTTCCAACTATGAACCTATGATGAACCCATGAACCTATGAACTATGAATTTATGAAGATAAGCATATTTTTTTATGAAATTGATGTAAATGATTTGGGGATGCTTTGAAAGGAAAGTATCAATGTTATTGTGAAAGGTTTTCTCACATGTTACTATGATAATGATTGTGAAAGGTATTTCTCACATATGGATTCACATTGATAAAAGGTTTTTCATCTATGTTGAATTGTCTTTTAAGGAGCTATTCTATGTTTTTATTTTAAAGATGTGGATTGGTGTTGATCATTGCCTTTCCTATGTTACAATGATATTTGAATTTTATCTATTCCGTTGGAATTTAGATTTAGCATCGAGAGGACTTTAAAGTGGAGGCTCAAATAGGGTAGTCTCTATTAGCAACCTCTAGTCCCAAACTACGCGCCCCCGTAGGATTGTCTTAAAAGACCTAGCAAGTGGATCCACTTTAGCAAAAGATGATATGTACTTAGTCTACCTTAGCAAGTAGATTCCCCTTCTTTTGGTATGAGAAATATGCCAGATTCCATGATATAGCTCTGATGGTCTTATTGTCGATTAAAGCTAATATCCCACAAAATGACTACGTTCCTCAAAGCTTTTCTTATGTCTCCTATTTTAAATGCATTGACTATATTTCATGATTTACATGTCATTGCTTCTTTAAGCTTTTAAATGTCCAAATATTGATCATGTCTATATGTTTTAAGCCATTCATAATACCATGCCTATTTTATACATATTGTCCCATACTTAGTACATTTCAAGTACTAATACATACTTGTACCTACATTGTTTCACTAATGTAGGGTCCGACGCTCCTACCTCTCACTCTCGTGGCTAGGTGATTCTTTCAGATTTCAAGAGTTTGGTGAGTCCTCAAGTTCCGAGGACCAAGATACATTTACTTGTCTTGTTCATGTCTTTCATTAGTTTTCAGACTTGTATGTGATGCATGGGTTACGTATCAATCACTTGATGTAATAGATGGCTTATTGAGACTTATGTTAGACTTTCATTTTTTGTTCAAAACTCTTTTATGCTATAAGACTATGATTTTGAATTCTTTATTCTATTATCTTGTATGATGCATGCTAAGTGGCTTGTGTAGGGCCTCTCGGGGTCCTATACATCATGTTACACATAGGGTATACATTGTGTCGTGATAAACTTGGTATTCAGAGCACAAGGTTTAGAAAGGTCCTAGGATGTCTCATAAGCCACGTCGAGTAGAGTCTTGTTCATGAGTGTGAAGCGCGCCACATTTATGAATAAGAGACTATAAGATGTTTAGGAAACTCCACTTCTTTCATCATTCTAAAGTCGTGCGATAGAGTTTAATCTCCTTATCCTTATATGATGCTTTTCAGGCTATGGCCCCTCGAAGAGCATACGTTAGGAGGAATTTGAATGAAAATGTGGAACAAGAAGTCCCTCAAGCTTCTCAAGAAGCTCCTCAAGTTCCGGCCGACCCTTTGGCCGAACAAGTGACTAATGCGGAGTTTTGAGCTGCTTTTCAAGTGTTGGCTCAAGCTATAACGGCTCAAGCCAATAGAGAGGCTAATGATCTCGTGAAGGGTATGGCGGCTACTAGAGTGAGGATCTTCACTAGAATGAATCCCCCAGAGTTTCATGGTTCCAAGGTTAAGGAAGATCCTTAAGAGTTTATTGATGAGGTGTATAAAGTTTTGATGATCATGGGAGTGACACTGGTAAAAAAGGTGGAATTGGCCGCTTATCAACTTGAGGGTGTTGCTCAAGTTTTTTTTAACCAATGAAAGGAAGAGACGGCGGTTGATGAGAGTCCTCTTGATTGGGAAAAAGTTTAAGGTTGCTTTCCTTGATAGGTTCTTTTCTCTTGAGATGAGGGAGGTAAATGTACTTGAATTCACTAACCTTCATCAAGAAAATATGAGTGTGAAGGAGTATGCATTAAAATTTACTCAATTGGCTAGGTATGCAATGACTATGGCTATCGATCCTAGGGCAAAAATGAGTAAGTTTATTTCGAGAGTATCCGAAATGGTGGTCAAGGAATGTCGTACCGCCATGCTCATCAAAGAAATGGACATTTCTCGTCTAATGATTCATGCTCAATAAATTGAAGAGGAGAAACTTACGAAAAGGTCTAGGGAGGCAAAGAGGACAAAGACCGGTGATGGTGACTTTTCACATTCAAGGTCCGATGGATATGGTTGTTCTAAGTTTCGACAAAGGTTTTTTGGTCAAGGTTCCTCCAATTCTCCGTCTCCTAAGTTCAACAAAGATAGGGTGTCTACCCCTAAGCCTCAAGGAGGAAATGGTGGTGGAAATAAATCTTCGATTCCTGCACGCCAAGATTGTGGCAAGAGTCATCCCGGAAAATGCTTTATGGGTACAGATAGTTGTTTTGGTTGTGGCAAGAGTGGTCATCATTTGAGAGATTGTCCATCTAGAATCGACAAGGAAAAGGATGGTAGACAAGGTCCGCCTATTGGTTTGTATCCAAGTGCTCCAAAGCAAAATCGATTCTATGCACTTCAAACTCGTCATGAGCAAGAGGGTTCTCCCAATGTTATTATCGATATGTTGAAAGTCTTTCATCTTGATGTTTATGCTTTGCTTGATCCCGGTGCTACCTTGTCTTTTGTGACGCCATATGTGGCTATGAGATTTGATGTTTCTTCGGGTGTGTTGTTAGGCCCTTTTTCTATCTCTACGCCTATCAATGAATCTATTGTGGCTAAGAGAGTCTATAGAAAGTGTCTCATCTCCTTATCCCATAGAGTCACTCATGTTGATATTGTAGAGCTTAATATGTTAGATTTGGATGTTGTTCTTGGTATGGATTGACTCCATTCTTGTTATGCTTCTGTTGATTGTAGAACCTGAGTTGTCAAGTTTCAGTTTCCAAATGAGCCCATCCTAGAGTGGAAAAGGGGAAATTATATGCCTAAGGGTCAGTTTGTTTCTTGTCTTAAAGCTAGAAAAATGATTTCTAAGGGTTGCATGTATCATCTCGTTCAGGTTAGGGATATGGATTCTGAAATTCCTACTCTTGAGTCAGTCCTCATTGTAAATGAGTTTTCAGAAGTGTTTCCCGATGATTTACCCGGTGTTCCTCTCGAAAGGGAAATAAACTTTGGAATTGACCTTTGTCCAGATACGCAACCTATCTCTATTCCTCCTTACCATATAGCTTCGACAAAACTTAAGGAATTGAAAGAGAAATTGAAGGATTTGTTGGATAAGGGTTTCATCCGACCGAGTTTCTCTCCATGGGGTGCTCCAGTTTTGTTTGTTCGTAAGAAAGATGGTTCACTTCGCATATGTATTGACTACCGGCAATTGAACAAGGTTACTACTAATAATAAGTATCCTCTTTCAAGGGTAGATAATTTGTTTGATCAACTCCAATGTGCGAGTTACTTCTCTAAGATTGACCTCCGATCGGGTTATCACCAATTAGGGGTGAAGGAAGATGACATTTCGAAGTCAAATTTTCGAACTCGGTATGGTCATTATGAGTTTTTGGTGATGTCATTTGGTTTGACTAATGCTCTGACCGCGTTCATGGATTAATGAATAGAGTTTTTAGACAATACCTTGATATGTTTGTGATTGTGTTTATTGATGACATCTAGATTTACTCAAGGAGTAAGGATGAGCATGCCGATCATTTGAGAATTGTGTTTCAAGTCCTTAAGGACCAACGACTATTTGCAAAGTTTAGCAAATATGAGTTTTGGTTGAGATCCGTGGCTTTTCTTGGTCACATTATTTCCGGTAAGGGTATTGAAGTAGATCCTAAGAAGACGGAAGCGGTTAAGAGTTGGCCTAGACCTCTATCCCTTTTGGATATTCGTAGCTTCTTGGGTTTGGCCGGATATTATAGAAGGTTTGTGGAAGGGTTTTCTTCGATTGCCTCTCCATT
Organism: Solanum appendiculatum; assembly: GCA_018342035.1. Classification (NCBI taxonomy): domain Eukaryota; kingdom Viridiplantae; phylum Streptophyta; class Magnoliopsida; order Solanales; family Solanaceae; genus Solanum; species Solanum appendiculatum. The sequence continues at coordinate 80,939 of JAGDQO010000894.1, forward strand.
GACCGCATTGACACAAAAGAAGGTTAAGTTGTTATGGGTCGGAAGAAAGTGAAAAGAGCTTTCAAGAGTTGAAAGAGAGAATTACCTCCGCTCCAGTGTTGACTTTACCAGAAGGCTCCGATGGGTTTGTTGTATATTGTGATGCTTCATGAGTTGGACTAGGGTGTGTTCTTATGCAAAATGAGAAAGTTATTGCTTATGCTTCAACGCAATTGAAAGTGCATGAAAAGAATTATCCAGCTCATGATTTGGAGTTAGCATCGGTTTGTTTTGCACTAAAGATTTGGAGGCACTACTTGTATGATGTACATGTAGATGTGTTCATGCACTACAAGAGTTTGAAATATGTGTTCACTCAAAGGGAATTGAATCTTTGCCAAAGAAGGTGGCTTGAGTTGCTAAAATATTATGACATGAGTGTCCTTTATGACCCGGGCACAGCCAACATGGTAGCCGATGCCTTAAGTCACTTTTCAATGGGTAGTGTGGCTCATGTTGAGGATGATAAGAAAGAGTTGATTCGTGATGTTCATAAATTCGCCCGACTAGGTGTTCAGTTGGTCGATTCAAGTGAAGGTAGTGTAGTTGTTCATAATGGTTCGGCCTCGTCTTTTGTGTCGGATGTGAAAGCAAAGCAAGGTCTTGATACGATTTTAGTTGAGTTGAGGGAAGCGGTGCTTAAAAATTTCGTTGAGGCTTTCTCCCAAGAGGGAGATGGTATGCTTCGATATCAAGGTCGTTTGTGTGTTCCTAATGTTGATGATTTGAGGGAGAAAATTCTATCGGAAGCCCATAGTTCCCGGTATTCCATTCATTCGGGATCCACCAAGATGTACCGTGACTTACGAGAGGTCTATTGTTGGAATGGGATGAAGAAGGATATTGCGAAATTTGTGACTAAGTGTCCTAATTCTCAACGAGTGAAAGTTGAGCAGCAAAGGCCGGGAGGTTTGTCTCAAGATATTAGTATTCCTACTCAAAAGTGGGAAGATTTGAATATGGACTTTATTGTTGGGTTACCCCGCACTCGGTGATAACATGACTCTATTTGGATTATTGTGGATCATATGATGAAGTCGGATCATTTCCTTCCCGTCAAAGTTTCTTATTCGGCAGAAGATTATGCTAAGTTGTATATAAAGGAGATGGTTAGGTTGCATGGAGTGCCCCTATCCATTATCTCTGACTGTGGTACCCAATTCACCTCTCAATTTTGGAAGTCTTTCCAAAAAGGTCTTAGAACCTGTGTAAAGCTTAGTACAACCTTTCATCCTCAAACTGATGGGCAAGCGGAGTGTACTATCCAAACTTCAAAAGATATATTGAGAGCGTGTGTGATTGACTTCAAGGATAATTGGGGTGATCTTTGCCTTTGATTGAGTTTACTTATAATAATAACTATCATTCAAGCATTGGTATGGCTCCATTTGAGGCTACTTATGGTAGGAGGTGTAAATCTCCTATAGGGTGGTTCAAAGTCGGTGAGGTTGCTTTGATAGGTCCCGAGTTAGTACATGGGGCTATGGAGAAAGTTTGGCTTATAAAAAAAGGTTGAAAACGGCTCAAAATCGACAAAAGTCATATGCCGATGTTAGAAGAAGAGATCTAGAGCTTGATGTTGATGATTGGGTCTACTTGAAAATTTCAACCATGAAGGGTGTAATGAAATTTTGAAAGGAAGGAAAGCTTAGTCCCCGTTATGTGGGCCCATATCAAATTTTGAGGTGTATTGGTAAAGTTGCTTATGAACTTGATTTCCCTAATGACTTAGAATCGATGCATCCGGTTTTCCATATCTCTTTGTTGAAGAAATATTTTGGCGATCTGACATCTATTGTACCATTAGAGAGTCTCGATATAAAGGAGAACCTTTCTTATGAAGAAGTTCCGGTTGAGATTTTGGATCAGCAAGTTAAAAAGTTGAGGAATAAGGAAATTGTATCCGTAAAAGTGTTGTGGAGGAATCAAAGGATTGAGGGTGCTACTTGGGAGGCCAAGGTCGATATGATGTCCCATTATCCCCATCTCTTTCCCTCCGATCCTACCCTAGCTTGAGGTATTTAATCCTCATAGATCATCCTTTTTGGTTTTATATGTCTCAGTCTTTCTAATGTTTCCTTATGCATGCATGCTCATGAAAAATTTGATTTTTGAGATTTTGATTTAACTTGATTGATTTCCCCATGATTATGTGCATTTGAGCATGATTCGCATGGATGCCTTATGAAATGATGTTTTGAATATGTTATAGCTTGGAGTCGATGTTCCTCCTTGATTATGTGCATCTTGATGAAGTTTCATTCATGTTGGGTTGTTAGATCTCTTCCCCTACCCTCCTTGTATTGCCTTGAGTTCCCCTCGAGGATGAATGTTCCCAAGGGGGAGATAATGTAACACCTCAGATTTCAAAAAGGGAAGGACGGCCTAAAATTTCAGCACCAGGTTTAGGTCTACGAGACCAGTCTACGGTTTGTAAGTCTTTCTACGGGTTGTAGACCAGCCTCGTAGAAAGAGAGGAAAAGTTTTTTAAATCAAGTCCCGGTATCTTTTCTACATATCACCAGGACGGCCTGTCAATCCTTGTACGTGTCATAGATGAGTCTCATAGGTAGGTCCATCACTTAGTGAAATTTTGAGAGTCACGATTAGTTTTTATGGTAGCTGTCTACGGGTCATAGGAAGACCTACGTGTCGTAGACAAGTCCCGTCAAAATTTGGTCCAAATAAAAGGTTTCTGAAAACTTCTACAAAAGACCAAGACAGTCCGTAGAAAGTCCTACGAATCGTAGGTCCAAACTTTGCACTATTGAGCGATCTAATTTAGGATTAGTGTTGGGGGAATATTTGGGACGTTTTGACGGAGTCAATTCCAGAAAATTCGGAGTGGGTCCCACTTTGCTCGATTTTGATTCAAAAATTGTTCTGTCTCCGAATTTGTTTATTTTGGTGTCTAAACGGCCGTATTGACGCTGTGATTCTATTTTTGGTAGCGTGGCAGCAGTCTGAGGCCGTTCAAAAGAGGAAATCTCCAATTGAGTGAATTGGAGCGCGTGTGATCGGCTTTTTGCTATGTTACGACTTCCCTTCTTTCTAGACTGAGCCTGATTGTATAAATGCTGGTTGATATTTGTGAATCTGGGGTGGTTAGTTAGTATTGTTTCCCTTGTTCCCCGATTTCCTCAGTTTAGAGTTGACTGTTGGGTTGCTATGAGCTAGTATCATGCTATAGGTTGGGCTGTTGATTTGATTTGCTTATATGCATGTTGTGGGGTATCTATTGTGGTTATCTGATGTTGCATGAGTGGGTCCGGGTGAATCTGTTTGATTATTGACTGATTATTGTGATTCTGCCTTAGAATAGGCTGTGATATTATTGACATAGTCCCATGTACCTGGTTGACTTGAGCATGCATCCGACGTCATTACGGATGGACCAGATCCTTGTAGACTGATATAGCAGATTTGGGTCAGATTATGAGCCTTAGTATAGGCATTTTCGTGGCTTTCGGACCTTTTGATTCTTTGCCCCTTATCGCTGTGATTCTTGGGATGCTGCCAAAAGATGTCATTGTTGCGCCGATTGTCAGCTGGATTGTGTTAGGCTGGGAGCCTTCGGTTGGTATATATGTGGGGGGGCGGCCCGTGATTTTTAGTCTCTTGGTGCATTGTTGTTATGGCTTATCCAGTTCGTGACGGCTGGCTCCGGTACACGGCTGACGTTACTCAATTATCACTCAGGATTTCCAGCGTTAGGCTGACTGGGGTAGGCTACCCGCTTCGGTCAGCAGCTGACGTTACACGATTACAGCCCGTTATTTCCAGTGCGACTCCATGGAGCATAGGCTACTAGTCCCAGCTACGCGACCGACGTCTCCGGTGGAACCAGTATTTCCAGCGTTAGACTGTCGAGTGTGGGCTGTTTGTGCCAGTCCGAGACTAAGGTTGCCCGGTTAGAGTTCGGCATTTCCAGCTCGTGACTGATGACTGAGCTGGGCTCTGATATCTATGACTCTGCTAGGCTCTGATATTTATGACTGAGTTGGGCTCTGATATTTATGACCGAGTTGGGCTCTGATATTTATGACTGAGTTGGGCTCTGATATTTATGACTGAGCTGGGCTCTGTTATTTATGACTGATCGGGGCTCTGATGGTAATGATTGGGCGGGGCCCTGGTGTTGTTCTAGAGTTGGTTATTCCTTCGTTTCTGTAGAATAGCTCTTCTGTGTACCTGTCGGACTTATGGGGGTCCGTTCAAGTTTTATTTAAACTCACGCACGAGTGTGCCCAGCGGGTCTTATGGGGGGCTCAGTTGGGTTTATTTTACTTATTTCTTTGTGCTTCTTTTCAGGTTTTCCGTTTCCTCTTTTGTTGACCTCTGTTTGTGTTGATTCTATCTTGTCTGCCTATTTTTACCCTTCTTGTTCAGTCGACCTATGATGCCTACTGGGTACATGTTATTTTGGTACTCATACTACACTCTACATCTGTTTTCGTGATGCATGTCTGAGCACCAGTTATCAGCGTTGAGATCGGGCCGGGAGTTGTCAGTTCGGGAGACTAGGGTGAGCACTTGGCATTTTGGGATCACTAGTTTCCTTCTGTTTATATATTTTGGCTTGCCTTTTGTTTTCGAGACAGTTGTTTCAGTGGTCCACTTTCGGGACTTGTACTCTTTTTAGTAGTTCTGTACTTTTGACTTCCAAGTTTTGGGAGGTGTTGTATATATTTAGTCTGGTTCGTTCCAACTTTCGTGATTGCTCTTATTGTATGCATCCGTTTGGTTATGGATTAGTTTCCACCCTTAGTCCTGTTACTGTTTAGTTCCGGGATAGGGTTTTGGCTGCCCTACTGGTGGGTTGGTAGGTGTCATCATGACTTGAGAAATTGGGTCGTGACAAATTGGTATCAGAGCCTAGGTTCGTTGGTCTCACTTGTACAGAACTCGCATCTAGTAGAGTCCTGCGGATCGAAGTGGAGACGTCTGTGACTATCCTCGGGAGGCTACAGGGTGCCCTTAGGATGTTGTCTTATCTTTGCATATTTTTCGTGCGTTGTTGTCCAGTTGGTTTCTTGAAATCTCACTTGTGTCCTTCTATCACAAGATGACTCGTACGCGCAGGGGAGGTGTTGCGGCGGCACCAGGCCGAGGTAGAGAGAGGACTCCGGAGCTGGAGCCGGACCCTCGAGCAGAGCAGATTCTGCCTTAGCTAGTGGGGCCGGGACCAGGCCAGCCACCACCAGCTCCAGTTGGTGCCCCATATCTGCAGGGGATACTTGCCCAGTTATTAGCTGCTATTGATAGTATGCAGCAGCAGCCAGCTCCAATGCCAGTTCCAAAGCTGGTTCCAGTTCAGCAGGACCAGCCTGCAGTAGCGGCTCCAGAGGTGCATCAGCCGCCAGCCCCAGTTGTGGTTCAGTTATACCCTTTGGACGGGGTTATGCCACTGCGAGACTAGAAGATGCTCGGTGTGTTCCTTAGATTGTCACCGCCGAGATTCTTATGGGCTGTGGGAGAGGATGCCCACGAGTTTCTGACTACTTGCCAGGAGCGGTTGCAGACCTTGGGTTTAGTGGAGTCTAGAGGAGCAGACTTCAAAGCTTATCAGTTGGATGGGCCAGCTAGACAGTGGTGGCGCTCTTTCATCGGGACTAGGCCAGTTGGTTCTCCACCAGTATCGTGGGAGAAATTTTCAGAGGCTTTTCTGGCCAGGTTTATTCCACTGAGCGTCAAGGACAGACTCTGTGATGAGTTCTCGAGATTGGAGCAGGGCTCCTTGACTGTATCTGAGTACGAGGCCAGATTTCTGGAGTTGTCTCATCATGCCGCCATGATTTTGCCTATAGAGGAGGAGCGGGTCCGATGCTTTGTTAGAGGGCTGAGACTGCAGTTAAGTATTAAGTCGCAGTCTATGTTGTCAGCAGGCTATTCTTTTCTAGATGTGGTGGACCATGCCCGCACCATTGAGCAGCTTCGTCGCAAGTCACACGGGGGCAGCGGCAAGAGGGCTAGGTCAGATGATAGCTTCGGTGGGACCCATCGTAGGTCGAGAAATACCCGGGATCGGGGTTCTCAGAGGTTTCAATCAGGACAGTCTAGTCGGCCATATCAGGCAGCGTTGCAAACTTCAGAGGGTGATCAACACCGTCAGAGTGGGTATAGTATCGATCCGAGTCAAGGCCGAGGTGGGTTTCAGTCAGGTGCATCAGGTCGGGGTGGCCGACCTCCAGCGGTTAGCAGACCTTCGCAGGGTTGCTTCACTTGTGGGGAACTTGGACATTGGGCCAGGGAGTGCCTTTCATCTAAATCAGCCTTACCAGCTCCTCAGGCGGCGAGACCGGTTTCGGCAGTAGCACCTCCAGCTAGAGAAAGATGTCAGCAGCAGGGTTCTCGGGGAGGTCCCCAGGAGGCAAGACAGGCGGTAGAGTGGATATGAGAGGTAGAGGCGCCTAGGGCCACTTTTATGCAGTTCCAGCTAGAGCAGAGGCCGAGGCGTCAGATGATGTGATCACATGTACGGTCCTCTAATGCCATCAGTCCGCTTCAGCTTTATTTGACCCAGGTTCTACCTATTCTTATGTGTCAGCTTATTGTGTGCCTCGATTGGGAGTGAGTCCTGAGCCCTTGTATGTGCCTTTATGTGTTTCGACCCCAGTAGGGGATTCTTTAGTAGTGGATCAGGTTTGTATATCCTGTGTGGTGGCTATTCAACGGCAGGACACTCTGGTAGATCTTGTTGTGCTGGGTATGGTAGACTTTGATGTGATTCTGGGTATGGATTGGTTGTCCCCTTGTCGGGCTGTCTTGGACTGTTATGTCAAGACCTTGACTTTAGCCATTCCTGGTATTTCGTCGGTGTTGTGGCAGGGTTTTTGTAGTCGCACACCAGTTGGGGTGATTTCTTGTGTGCGGGCTTAGAGGCTGGTAGACAGCGGATGCTTAGCATATTTGGCGTATGTTAGAGATGTGAGTAGGGAAGGCCCTACAGTCGATTCAGTTACTGTCATTCGAGAGTTCGCAGATGTGTTTCCCGCCGACCTTCCTGGCCTACCCCCAGATTGGGACATTGATTTTGCCATAGACTTGGAGCCGGGCACTCGTCCCATTTCTATCCCTCCGTATCGTATGACACCTGCAGAGCTCAGGGAGCTCAGTGATCAACTTCAGGATCTCTTGAGTAGAGGATTCATCCGACCCAGTGTGTCGCCTTGGGGTGCCCCAGTCCTGTTTGTGAGAAAGAAGGACGGCACCATGCGGATGTGCATCGATTACAGGCAACTGAATAAGGTGACGGTGAAGAACCGTTATCCTATTCCTCATATAGATGATTTATTTGACCAGCTCCAGGGTGCAGTCGCGTTTTTTAAGATTAATTTGAGATCCGGTTATCATCAGCTGAGGATTAGAGCAGTGGACGTCCCCAAGACAGCCTTTAGGACTCGTTATGGTCATTATGAGTTCCTGGTGATGTCTTTTGGGTTGACTAATGCCCCTGCTGCAATTATGGACTTGATGACTCAAGTATTCAGGCAGTATTTGGACTCCTTTGTCATTGTCTTCATCGATAACATTTTGGTATACTCGTGGAGCCATCGTGAACATGAGAAGCATTTGAGGATAGTGCTCCAGACTTTGAGAGATCATCGGCTTTATGCCAAGTTCTCAAAGTGCGAGTTTTGGCTTGAGTCTGTAGCATTCTTGGGGCACGTGGTGTCCAAGGATGGCATTATGGTGGATCTGGCGAAGATTGAGGCTATCTGTGGTTGGGCTAGGCCCACTTCTGTGACCGAGATTCGGAGCTTCGTCGGATTGGCAGGGTACTACAGACGCTTTGTTGAGGGTTTCTCCACTCTAGCGGCGCCTTTGACTTGGTTGACTAGCCAAGATGTCCCCTTTGTGTGGTCGGAGGAGTGTGAGAGGAGCTTTCTGAGGCTCAAGGAGTTGCTTACCACTGCTCATATATTGACTCTTCTAGTTGAGGGCGAGGGCTTCACGATCTATTGTGACGCATCTGGCGTTGGTTTGGGTTGTGTTCTGATGCAGCAGGGCCGGGTTATTGCTTATGCGTCGAGGCAGCTTAAACTGCACAAGCGCAACTACCCCACTCATGACTTAGAGTTGGCGGCGGTAGTTTTCGCGCTTAAGATCTGGAGGCTTTACCTTTATGGAGTTCATTGTGAGTTGTACACTGATCATAGGAGCCTTCAGTATATTATGACACAGAGGGATCTTAATTCGAGGCAGCATCGATGGATTGAGCTTCTGAAGGACTACGACCTCTCTATTATTTACCATCTAGGCAAGGCGAATGTGGTAGCAGACTCCTTGAGCCGGAAGGTGGTGAGTATGGGTAGTCTAGCCTTCCTTTCTATTTCGGAGCGGCCCTTGGCTTTGGACATTCAGTCCTTAGCCAATCAGATGATCAAACTCGACGTTTCAAACTCCAGCAGAGTATTAGCTTATGTGGGGGTTCAGTCATCTCTGCTTTATCAGATCTGTAGCCGCCAGTTTGAGGATGAGTCTTTGATAGCACTCAGAGATAGAGTGTTGGCCGGTGATGCCGGGTAGACTATCTTAGAGGTGGGGTTTTGAGGTTTGCTAGCCGGTTGTGTGTTCCCAGAGTTGGTGAATTGATCCGGCTGATCCTTAGCGAGGCCCATGATTCCAGATATTCTATTCATTCAGGCACAGCTAAGATGTATCTTGATTTGAGGCAACATTACTGGTGGAGCGGTATGAGGAGAGACATCTCAGATTATGTGTCCCGTTGTTTGCGTTGTCGCAGGTTAAGGCCGAGCATATGAGGCCTGGGGGAAAGTTGCAGAGATGCCCATTCTTGAGTGGAAGTGGGAGTGCATCACCATGAACTTCGTTGTTGGGTTGCCACAGACTCCTAGAGGTGTTGACAGTATCTAGGTCATTGTGGATCGATTGACCAAGTCAGCACACTTCATACCCGTTCATACATCCTTCCATGCTAAGAGGTTAGCTCGTATCTACATCCGGGAGGTAGTCCGTCTTCATGGTGTGCCTATTTCAATCATCTCAGACCGGGGCCCACAGTTCACTTCCAGCTTTTGGAGAGCATTTCAGGGAGAGTTGGGCACCTGCGAGGATCTTAGCACAGCATTTCACCCACAGACTGATGGTCAGTCAGAGCGCACTATCCAGGTGCTTGAGGATATGTTGCGGGCCTGTGTTATAGACTTTGGAGGTCAGTGGGACCATTTCTTGCCCTTGGCAGAGTTTGCGTACAACAACAGCTACCATTCCAGCATTCAAATGGCCCCGTTTGAGGCCCTATATGGTAGGCGTTGTCGCACTCCAGTTGGTTGGTTTAAGTCTACGGAGCCTAGGCTGCATGGTACAGATTTGTTTCAGGAGTCCTTGGAGCATGTGAGGTTGATCCAGGACAGGCTCAGGACGGCTTAGAGTAGACAGAGGAGTTATGCAGACCGTAGGCATCGACCGTTGAGTTTTGCTGTGGGTGACAGATTATTCCTCCGAGTATCGCAAATGAAGGGCGTGATGAGATTTGGGAGGCGGGGCAAGCTTAGCCCCAGGTATATTGGGCCCTTTGAGATTTTGAGGGCAGTTGGCGAGGTGGCTTATGAGTTAGCCTTACCTCCAGCATTCTCAGTTGTGCACCCAGTTTTTCATGTTTCGATGCTGCGTCGGTATGTCCCAAATGAGTTGCATGTTCTCCAGTATGACACCGTTGAGTTGGACAATCATTTGACCTATACAGACGAGCCAGTTGCTATTTTGGCCAGAGAGGTGAGGCAGCTGAGGTCGAGAGCCATTCATGTAGCTAAGGTCCGATGGAGGCATCGTCTAGTTGAAGAGGCTACTTGGGAGATCAAGCGGGAGATGCAGGAGCAGTTCCCCAGCTTGTTTGAGCCCTCAGGTACTTCTTAATCCTTACTTTCGTGAACGAAAGTCCTCTTAGTAGTGGATATTGTAATGACCCTCCAGATTATTTCTGTGTTAATGCCTTTTTCTTTCATTTAGAGCATTCCTGTAGTGACCCCAAGTCATTTATGACTTGCTGGCACTGACTGTTCGGTCGCCTAGTCTTTCTTTTGGGTTTTATACCTGTTTTCCTATTTTGGAGCTTTTGAACCTTGAAAAGTTGATTTCGGTCATAACTTCAGGTAAATGACCTCAGATGAGAATTCTAACGGTTCCATCAGCTCCGGAGCGGCCAAATTAGGCTAGAAGCATGGTTCGCCCGAGTCCCAAGGTTTCCGGTGTGATTTTGGGGCCAGATAGCTCTTTAGTCTTCGAAATTTGGCTTAAGATTGACTTCGGTCAACATTCTTGGTAAACGCACTCAGATGAAAATTCTGACAGTGCGGTTAGTTTCAAAATGCCGAGTTTGGTCTAGAACGACCTTTCCAGAATCTCCGGGAGCTTTCGATCTAATTTTGAGGCCTTCGATAGAAATTGGCAAAAAATGGCATAATGGGTGTGGGACCCACTTTTTGTCGAAACGACCCCGTATGGAAATTCCGACTGCGCCATTGAGTCTGGAATGTCGAATTTAGTGGGATAGCATATCTGATTTATTTTCATCGGGTCCGTTTGGAGACTTTGAAAAATAGAAAAAATCTGGTTCCTGGTGCAGACCCTTAGCGACCAGAACTTAGACTTTTAGCGACCAGAAATTGTCTTTAGCGACTAGTTTCAGGTTTTATAACCTAGAAAATTTCAGCTTTCAGCCCTCATTTTCAAATGGCGATTTCTCCCTCATCCGAGCTCCGATTTGAGTGATTCGAAGTCCTGTATGATCGTGGAGATTGTGGACACGTGGTAGAGTGATCGGATTATTTGGTGAACCCTCATTTGAGGTGAAATTCAGCTCGAAGCTGCTGCCATCAAGTTATGATTTCTTCTTCATTTTAAACTTCGATATCTTGAGTTCTAGAGCTCCGTTTTGGGTGATTCGAAATCCCACGTTTTTGGATTTTCGTTGGCTTCGTGGGTTTTAGGTTGGGGGTCATTAAGTGCTCCTTGCTTTGCGTAAAATCGAGGGTAAGTCTCTATTTGGCCTATTTTTTTATTAAGTTTTGTAAATTGTTGTTGTTGGTTGTTAGGAGTGGATCCGACCCCTATTGAGTGATCTAATTTAGGGTTAGGTTTGGGGGAAATATTTGGGACCTTTTGACGGAGTCAATTCCAGAAAATCCGAAGCGGGTCCCACTTTGCCCAATTTTGACCCAAAAATTGGTCTGTCTCCGAATTTGTTGATTTTGGTGTCTAAACGACCATATAGACGCTGTGATTCTATTTTTGGTAGTGTGGCAGCGGTCTGAGGCCGTTCAGAAGGAGAAATCTCCAATTGAGTGACTTGGAGCGCGCGTAATCGGCTTTTTGGTAGATTACGGCTTCCCTTCTTTCTAGACTGAGCCTGATTGTATAAATGTTGGTTGATATTTGTGAATCTGGGGTGGTTAGTTAGTATTGTTTCCCTTGTTCCCCGATTTCCTCAGTTTAGAGTTGATTGTTGGGTTGTTATGAGCTAGTATTATGCTATAGGTTGGGCTGTTGATTTAATTTGTTGATATGCATGCTGTGGGGTATCTGTTGGTGGTTATCTGATGTTGCATGAGTGGGTCCGGGTGAATCTGTTTGATAATTGATTGATTATTGTGATTCTACCTTAGAATAGGCTGTGATATTATTGACATAGTCCCATGTACCTGGTTGACTTAAGTATGTATCCGACATCATTTCGGATGGACTAGATCCTTGTAGACTGATATAGCAGACTTGGGTCAGATTATGAGCCTTAGTATAGGCATTTTCCTGGCTTTCGGACCTTTCGATTCTTTGCCCCTTATCGCTGCGATTCTTGGGATGCTGCCAAAAGATGCCATTGTTGCGTCGATTGTCGGCTGGATTGTGTTAGGCTGGGAGACTTCGGTTGGTATATATGTGGGGGCGGTGGCCCGTGATGTTTAGTCTCTTGGTGCATTGTTGTTGTGGCTTATCTGGTTCGTGACGGCTGACTCCGGTATGCGGCTGACATTACTCGATTATCACTCAGGATTTCCAGCGCTAGGCTGACGGGGGTAGGCTACCCGCTCCTGTCCGCAGCTGACGTTACACGATTGTAGCCCGTTATTTCCAATGCGAGTCCGTGGAGCATAGGCTACTAGTCCCAGCTACGCAACCGACGTATCCGGTGGAACCAGTATTTCCAGCGTTAGACTGTCGAGTGTGGGCTATTTGTGCCAGTCCGAGACTGAGGTTGCCCGATTAGAGTCCGGCATTTCCAGCTCGTGACTGATGAATGAGCTGGGCTCTGATATCTATGACTGAGCTGGGCTCTGATATCCATGACTGAGCTGGGCTCTGATATCTATGACTGAGCTGGGCTCTGATGTCTATGACTGAGCTGGGCTCTGATGTTTATGACTAAGCGGGGCTCTGCTGGTAATGATTGTGGGGGCCCTGGTGTTTTTCTGGAGTTGGTTATTCCTTCGTTTCTGTAGAATAGCTCTTATGTGTACCTGTCGGACTTATGGGGGTCTGTTTAGGTTTTATTTAAACTCACGCACGAGTGTGCCCAATGGGGCTTATGGGGGGCTCAGCTGGGTTTATTTTAGTTATTTCTTTGTGCTTCCTTTCAGCTTTTCCGTTTCCTGTTCTGTTGACCTCTGTTTGTGCTGATTCTATTTTTACCCTTCTTGCTCAGTCGGACTATGATGCCTACTGGGTACCTGTTGTTTTGGTACTCATACTACACTCTGCATATATTTTCGTGATGCAGGTCTAAGCACCAGTTATCAGCGTTGAGATCGGGCTAGGAGTTGTTAGTTCGGGAGACTAGGGTGAGCATTTGGCGTTTTGGGATCACCAGTTTCCTTCTGTTTATATATTTTGGCTTGTCTTTTGTTTTCGAGACAGTTGTTTCAGTGGTCCACTTTCGGGACTTGTACTCTTTTTAGTAGTTCTGTACTTGTGACTTCCAGGTTTTGGGAGTTGTTGTATATATTTAGTCTGGTTCATTCCAGCTTTCGTGATTGCTCTTATTGTATGCTTCTGCTTGGTAATGGATTAGTTTCCACCCTTAGTCCCGTTACTGTTTAGTTCCGGGATAGGATTTTGGCTGGCCTACTGGTGGGTTGGTAGGCGCCATCATCACTTGAGAAATTGGGTCGTGATACTCATGGTCTTATTGTCGGTTAATGCTAATATCCCACAAAATGACAATGTTCCTCAAAGCTTTCCTTATGTCTCCTATTTTAAATGCATTGACTATATTTCATGATTTACATGTCATTGCTTCTTTAAGCTTTTAAATGTTCAATATTGATCATGTCTTATATGTTTTAAGCCATTCATGCTACCATACCTATTTTATGCATATTGCCCCATACATAGTACATTCCATGTACTAATACATACTTGTTCCTACATTGTTTCACTAATGTAGGGTCCGACGCTCCCACCTCTCACTCTCGTGGCTAGGTGATTCTTCCGAATTCCAAGAGTTTGGTGAGTCCTCATGTTTTGAGGACCAATATACATTTACTTGTTCATGTCTTTCATTAGTTTTCAGACTTGTATGTGATATATGGGTTATGTCCTAATCACTTTCCTTATGATGTAATAGATGGCTTATTGAGACTTATGTTAGACTTCCGCTCTGTTCAAAACTCTTTTATGATATAAGATTATGATTTTGAATTTTTTATTCTATTATCTTGTATGATGCATGCTAAGTGGCTTGTGTAGGGCCTCTCGGGGTCCTATACACCATGTTTCACCTAAGGTATACTTTGGATCTTGACAACATAATACAACATAATGCACGTTTGAATACAACATATACAATTGCTCGACCCCTCAAAAAATATACAAATACAAATACAAAGAGAGAGAGAGAGAGAGAGAGAGGGCGAGATAATGTACAACCAAAATGCATGTAACAATATAATAAATACAGTTACCTAATACCTTAAAAAGTATAAAAATATAAAAAGAGAAGGGTTGAAATATAATATAAAGAGAAAGAGAGACGTAAAAATATATAATACAAAGAGGAGAGACAAAAAGAGAGAGAGAAGGAGGTAAGAGAGGGCAGAGAGATACGAGAGAAGCGAGTGAGAGAGGAATACAATGAAACAGAAGAAGAGAGAAGGAGATAGGAAAAGAGATGAGTGAGATTGCGGAAAAAGGTGATAGAGATATTTTCTTGCTTTTAGCATCTCAAATAATGCTATGAATTATAAATATTCAAACTATATCTATAGATCTTTAATAATGCTCAAATAATAGTCATTTTTAAAATTTTCTCAAAAAATAATTATGCCTCAAAAGTGAAGTACGTGTCAAACAAAAGGCCCGCAAACAAGTTAAATGATATAGGGAAAACTATACAACATATCAAACATGTGGAATATGTATTTATGAACACAACTATAGTTTTAAAAAATTAGCATTCTCCACAATATGTTGTATTTTGTAGAAAATTCGCCCTTTATACTCAACCACCATATAATACAACGAAATTTCCTCTCCCCCAATTCCACTCTCTTTTTTCACTCTCTTCTCTCTCCTTTCACTCCAAATTTGTTCACTTCCTCTTCTCTCTCCTTTTACTTCAAATTAATCAGTTCAAAATGTATGGTCCCTTTGCAAAATGAATCTAATTTTTAATATGAATCTCCAACAATTTCAAAATCCCCAATAATAAGGTAACTTCTTTTTTGGGTATGTATTTTTTTGAGTTAATTTCGATATTTTTTAGGTTTGGGTTTTGTATTTTGATTTTCCGTCATTTGATATATGTATAACTCAAGGTCATGGTGAAAATGTAGGCATTGCTGCTTACTTGTATGTAGAGATCAGAACAAAGAATCGTCACTACCCTATCAAAATGCAAAATTTTAAACAAGTTCAAAATATCAATTCTTACAAGGAAAAAATGTTGAACATTCTTAATGTTCAAATAAGGGTACTAACCATGAAAAGAAAAGGAAAGTCAAAGACGCTCCTTCAACTAGCAATAAAGTCAGGAAGACAAATGTAAAATTTGTTTATTCTGCTACAGAAGATCTAGGAGGATGAGTTATTTATTGTCTATTTTGTGAAAATTTTGATCTAATGTTTTTTCACTGTATTTCTATGTCTTTATGGATGCAAGTATGTTCATTATAGTTATTCATTTTAGTTTCCATGTCTTTTTGGATGCATGTATTTCACTGTATTTCCATGTCTTTTGGATGCATGTATTAACATACAAATTAAATGTTACAATCTGTCACCACCTAAAGTACCCCCTAGACGTGACATGGCGTATAGGACCCTGAGAGGCTCTACACAAGCCACTTAGCATACATCATACAAGTTAATAGAGTTAAAGAGTTCAAAAGACAGTTTTCATATCGTAAGATTTTGATAAAAGTAGCGGAAGTCTAACATAGTCTCAAAGCCATCTAATACATGATAAAGGAGGTGATTGGAATGTAACCCCGAGTTTAAAATGGAAAGACATAAAGCTATAAAAGTGACATCGTTCTCGAAGTATGAGGACTTACCAAGTCTTCTTAATCACAAGTACAACGATCTAGCCACGAATGGAGGGAGAAAAGTCGTCACGCCCTACATTAGTAAAACAATGTAGGCAAGAGTATGCATTACTACATGGAATGTACAAAGTATGATAACAATGCATAAGAGTTATAAAATCATGCTAGAAAGGGGTTTATATGACATGCAATGACCAAGCTAAATCATAAGTAACTTGTTAGAAAACATAAGCATAAACAATGTCAATGCAAGGAAAACATCATTTAAAACATGTTTGAGATACTTCTAGAAGTAACCTTAGTTCATTATTGTGGGAAGTGAGCCTTAACCAACATAGACCATGTAAGCTATAACATAGAATCCACTGTCTATCCCACACCGAAAAGAGATGTCCTTATTTGCCAAGGTAAGAACCATAAACTTCTAGCTTAAGTGAATCTACTAGCTAATGTCTATCTAAGACAAACCTATGGTGGCACATATAGTTTATGGGATAAAGAGATTGCTACTAGAAACCCCGCCTCTACTACGGGAGAGCTTCCATCTCAATATCCTCTAAATGCTAAGCATAATTCTCATGGATTAATCATAATTCTTAACTTGTCTTATCATCCATGGAAGGGCACATCAAATAGCCAATCCAAGCTAGAGTTCATTAGAATAGCTCCTTAATCTTGATTCAAAGTTTTGTTGAGAAAACCTTTTAACCCTTGTGAATCCTTCATGTGAAAAAATCCTTTCACAACACAACAACTAACAACATTGATGCTTCACTCTCAAAGCAACCTTAAATCATTTATCTCAATTCATAAAGAACATGCTTATCTTCATAATTCCATCTTTCATAGTTCAAAACCTCATCATAAGATCAAAGTTTAGAAATCATGGATCATGCATGGGTTCATGGTAATTCAACTTAAAGACATACAATTACCTCAATTCATGCATAAAAAGACTTAAATCAATCAATTAGATCATAATTTGAAAGAATCCATGAGATAGAAGAAAACTCTAATTTCAATTGGAGAAATTCTAACTTGTAAAATTGAAGAATTTAGGAACCCTATGGAGGAAAAGACTCCATAGGTGAAAGTCATCATACCTTGGAGTTCAAAGCCCACTATCAATGGAGGATTTGGAGGCTTGACTTGAATCCCTAGTCTTCTTCTTCAAGCTTTAGAGAGAGAAATATTTTGGGAAAAACTTTGGAGGAATTTTGGGAAATTTGAAGAGTGACTTAGAATAGGTGGGTTTTAGGCTTTGAAGACTTATATAGGGTCTAGGATTAGGAGTAAACCGACTTAGCTAAGGTATAAATCAATTAGGAAAAAGATCAAAAAATCCTTAAAAATAACTGTCAGACCTCGACCTACGGTCAGTAGGTTCAACTACGGACCGTCTTGGTCAACAGTAGAAAGATTCAGAGACTATCAATTTTTGGACTTCAAACGACGAGACCTATGTACGGTCCGTTGGTCCACTTACAGACCGTACATACCAACCGTCAGTCTACCTTTTGACCCTCAAAATTTCACTAAGTCAGGGAGTGACCTACTAGACCTATCTACAGTCCGTAGAAGAAATGATAGACCGTCCTGTTGAGCCGTAAAAAGGGTTCTGAAACTTGATTTTTGAAATTGTTTTCCCCACTACCCACGGAGGCTATCTACGGCCGTAGGAGCTTCTGCGGTTCGTAGGTGAGGATCCGTAGACACAGACACTAGTTTAAAAGTTCTGAAATTTTTCCTTCTTTTCAAATTCGAAGTATTACACAATCTGAGACTACCCCTTAGCCGTAACACAATACTTAGAGTCATAACTCATAAGTGACCCCACGCTAACCCATGATCTTGTATGCCATTAAGATTCATACGTATAAATTGAAATAATCGATGCAAAATCTTAGCATGAAGGATATATTTAAGAAATTCAAGTCTTAACTTAATAATCAAAATGAAATTCATCGTAAAACAATCCATAAAGCTAAAAACTAATATTTGAAAGCCTCTACTAAGATGAGTTGTTGGGACAAGCTCCCTAGCTAACTTTAATTATCTGAAAACTGAATGATTGAAATAAAGAAAAGTAACACAGGTGTTGTCCACGAAAGATGAGGACTCACCAATAATGATACTGAGCTAATTAGAAGTCGTACTAATCGCGAGCTAGATATTGAGCGTCAGAACCTATATTATAAAACAATATAGCATAGAGAGGTATGCGTCACTACTTTGAATGTACTAAGTATGTGAGACAAGCATCACAAGTCTAGTAAATTGAACATGATAAATCTGAAATGATGAACTGAAATACGTGAACAGATGTAATGACCAAGTAAATCAACATGCAATTGATAAATACTAAACTGAAATAATTGAATACAAGGTCATGCAATATCTGAAAAATTAGATAATGAGAGATACTAATAATCTACATACTTCATTGAGTTAAACGAAGTCCCACCTGTACCCCAGATGGGAGGGCGCTCTATGCCTTGCCAAAGTAAGAGACATGATGGCGTGGATCACTAAACTGGTTTCCAAAAAGACTAAGGTGTCAGTCCTGATATGAAAGGTGACCCTTAATACCTACGGTGGCACATAGTTTAGGACTTAATGATTGCTTCTAAAACGGGTTCTATGGCCAACTAACAAACAACTTTTCTATTTTGTCAGGAACTTTTACTTGATAGCAGTATGACAGTCTTTTTGAAAATAATTTGCCAACAAATATAATGTCATTTCATGCAAATATGAGTGTCCATTTGTATATTATACCTTAAAATTTGTTAGTCCACCACCAAAGGTCTGTTGCTAATTTTACTTTTTAAAAAAGGATCTATTAATTGAGATGTTAAGTTATAAGATGCATGGAATATCTTCTTATTTATTTTGATGCTGAAGAATATTTCACTGGATTTTGCTTTGAGTTTTTATTTAGTCTTTGTTGTCTTTTGGGGTGGGTTTTTCATCTCTAGACTATCTATTTACAATTGTCCATTACTCACCAAAAATTACTCATATTTCTTACTTCGATATTGATCAGTAATACCTGTAATGATTAAAATGAGTGATAAATGCAAGTTATTCCATTTTCTTTTTTCTTCTTTTCATTACTTCTCTTAGCTTGTTTGTTAATTATTTTCTCTTGTTAAATCATGTTGGAATTAGGATTGTCTAGGAAGTTCATAGAAAAGTGTAATATTAATAAATTAGAAGCCTTTTCTATAAATGACAATACGTAGATATGTCAGCTCGATGTGAATAGTCTTACTAGAAAAAGCTAAAGCTAAATTCAATTGAACTACCACTGTGCATACGCCTACCTTGATCATGCAGTTTGTTGTTTCAACTTTTCCAGTGACTTGAGAAAGGAGGATGCGTTTTAGAGTTGCACATGTTCACCTTGTACTTTGATAACAAATACAGAGTCTCTAATAGAATATCCAAAGTACATGAGGAAGAAATTTAGTAATAGGGTTATGACATGCATTTTAGTTTATTTCAACCCAACTTATTCAGTCCAAATAGCTATATTCCTGTCCATTTATTAACTCATCCCAATTTAATCCACTCTAATTCAACTCAACACGCTCATTTGACATCTTTATCTAAAAGCATCCGAACAATGAATTACCTAGATCCAACTATAAGCGAGTTTTAATTAAAAAAAATTCTTGATCGGATTCGGCTACGATAGATTTTTAGCTCAGTTGGTGAAAAATTTATTTCCAATAGAAATACGTATGTGAGTTTGGTGGTATGTGGTCCCCGCCAAACTATAGATTCTTAACTCTTTTTTCCCTTTTAAAATAGGAACGGAAAAAGATTAAAAATACCCATGAACTATGTGAAATTGAGCAAAAATATCACCAGTTAATAATTTGGTCTAAAATATCTTTGTCATCAATATTTGGTCAAAAAATAGCCATAATGTTAATTAATAGGTCAAAAATGCCCTTTTGAAATAAATATATTACTTCTTTTTTTTAAATAAAATAAATGATTTTCCTAATGATGATAGTTTTAATTAGAAAATGTTTATCCTACTTCAATTTGGAAAAGATTAAGACATAAAAGTATTTTCTATATTATTAGATAGGAAAAACTACATAATAGGGTAAACATATGCAGTATGCTAGTATTTAGTATATATAACTATAGTTTAAAAAATTTATAATTTCCAGCGGTATTATCCATTTAATAGCTATTTTCAATTTAAAAGAGTATCTTTCAATTAGGGTAGTTTTAGGCTTAATTCTAGGCATTGTATTTATCAATTGTTTCTCTTTCCTTTCTTCTCTCTCCAAATTATTGTATAACCCTAAATTAGCATCATTCTTCCCTCTTTCATAGATGATTTCTTCTTTTTTTTCATGGACAATTTTTTTGAATTTTTTTCAAATTCAAACTTAATGATGCTGTAATTTCTCTTCTTTTCTCCCACAAAGCGTCGTTGTCATTGGCTCGTGATGATTTGAGAAACTTGGAAGAAAGTCGTCGTCATCTTTTCCCCCACAAAGCGTTGTCATCGTACAAGTCTGTTAAGAGAAAAGAAAGTGTTGAAATTTTGAAATCTTCAAATATTTCCAAGAAGAAACATAGGAATTTGAAAAGGAAGCATTGTATCATACTTTTTCAACATTGTATCTGTATTCATTTTTCTTTTTTCTCTTTGGACACATATATTGTATACATGTTCATTATTGAATGAAGCAACAAATACATGTGTTCACATTATAATACATTTTGTATATTTTGTATTTGTATTTGATGTATCTTTTTGTAACACTGTTGTA
Source organism: Solanum appendiculatum (assembly GCA_018342035.1). Taxonomy (NCBI): domain Eukaryota; kingdom Viridiplantae; phylum Streptophyta; class Magnoliopsida; order Solanales; family Solanaceae; genus Solanum; species Solanum appendiculatum. The sequence goes on from JAGDQO010000894.1 coordinate 101,277, forward strand.
TACTTGTATAGTCTAAGTTATTGACCGTGAATATATTGATTTCCATGCAATTGAATACATGCACATTTTGTATTGTTTGATAGTGAATATATTTATTTTTTTGATACATGGATACATTTAGTTATCAATATACATGTATTTGTTTTTATTTTTTTCATACTTGGATACATTTAGTTATCATTATTCTCTCTGTTTAATAATACAAACATAAACAAGTATGATACTTAATTATCGCTTCATCGATATAAGTAAAAAAATGAATTCCACTAAAATCGATTTTGAAAATACTTGTATCAAATCTCACAAACAAACAATGGTGAAAACTGGACAACACAGTAAATTGTATCTCAATTTTTGGGAGAGATGAGAATACCAGCGTCCTAGTTGTTGAATGAGTATTAGATGTTTGTTTAATAATGGGAAGTATGTGAATTCAAATGGCTGTGACAAGGAATTGTCGTTTTTAAAACAGATTCTGCCGTTTTTAATGCCCCAAATTTGAAACTGTATACTAGTATATAAAAAAATTGAATACATAGAATACAACGGTATTAGCATAATACATATAACTATGTACGGTAATTATGATAACTATAGCTAGAGAAATATGGTAACCTTAAACTATAGTCATTTATGTAAGTTTTTCTTTTTTTAATCATTATCTAAATGAAAATTAATGATGGGTTTCAATGATCTTATATATATGACCTATATTATCACTTAAAAAGGTACATGAAGTTATTCTATTTTAATTGCTAAAATGAGATTAGAAAAAAAAAGATTATTTCCTACTTATTTATTAGTTAATGTGATTTTAAAAGAAAAGAAACAAAAATTGGGTTCTTTAATAGTAATATATTTATTAGGAATAGAATATGTTTAAAAAGAAAAAAAATACTAATATATTTATTAGGAAAAGGGCATTTTTGGACCAACTATTAACTTGAGGCATCTTTTGTTCAATTTCATATAGTTAAAGGGCATTTTGGACCCTTTTCCGAAATAAAAATAACACATAAACAATTCTTAGTACATGTCAGAACCTTTTTTTGTTTCCTTTTGCATTCTCTATAGGGGAAAAGTGCTCCTAACAAAGGTATCTATGTACCCAAGAAGACTCATACCGAAAACCTCTAATTAAGAATGAATGAGTAGTTACTACTCTACCACAAACCTTGTTGGTAGTATACGCTAAAAATTACTCTAAACTTAGAGTAATTATCTAAGGGAAAACTACATAAATGGGCCATAAAACTCAAAATAATTACATGTTTATACCCCCAATCCAAAGTAATTCAAGAAATACCCATTCTCTCAAAAATAATTATAGACCATACCCCCCATTCATTAAGGTTGATAATTTTCGCATAACTGATACTAAATCAGTATCATATATTGTATAGGTATCATTAAGGCTGATAATTTCGCTTAATTGATACTAAATCAATATACTGTGTTTGGTATCATTAAGGTTTCTTGTTCAGAAATTATTCATTAGCCAATGATACTATAAGAGTATATGTATATTGTAGTGGTATCATTACAGTTTCTTGTTCAAAATTACTCATTAGTCAATGATAATATAAGAGTATATGTATATTGTTGTGGTATAATTAAGGTTTCTTGTTTAAAAATTACTCATTAGTCAACAATACTATAAGAGTATATGTATATTTTTATGGTATCATTAAGGTTTCTTGTTCAGAAATTACTCATTAGTCAATGATACTATAAGAGTATATGTATATTGTTGTGGTATCATTAAGATTTCTTGTTAAGAAATTATTCATTAGTCAATGATATTATAAGAGTATATGTATATTGTTGTGGTATCATTAAGGTTTCTTGTTCAGAAATTACTCATTAGTCAATGATATTATAAGAGTATATATATATTTTTATGGTATCATTAAGGTTTCTTGTTTAGAAATTACTCATTAGTCAATGATACTGTATATACTCTTACAGTATCATTGACTAATGAGTAATTTCTGAACAAGAAACATTAATGATACCAATACAACATATATATACTGATTTAGTATCAATTAAGCGAAATTACCAGCCTTAATGATACCAATACAGTATATGATACTAATATAGTATCAGTTAAGCGAAATTAGTTGAGGGGTATATAGTGTAATTATTTAATGGGGTATGAATATAAAGGAGTATATATTTATAATTATTTTGCTTTTACGGGTATTTATTAGTTTCCCTATTATTTAACTCTACACCATAACTCAACGTTATTGCCCCTACAGGCCTATACCAAAAAGTCAATGTTAGGCCAAAAACCATCCATTTTTTCCAACCTACCCTATAAAGCTTGAAGCAACCTCATCCCAATTTTTCAACTTTTTTTAAAAAAAAATTAATCATAGGAAACTTTAAAAGTTTTTTTTGAACTCTTAACATTAAAATAAGCTTATTATTTAATATTTTTTTAATAGAATATTAACTTAAAAAACAAATTAATTTTGTGTTTTCATTCACTTTAGCATATAAATTGATTAGATAGGATTATTTTTAATAAATATAAATGATGTATTTAGATGGCATGTAACAATTAATAAAGTTATCATGAATAAAAGAATTAGTAACTATATAGATCCTAAAGTACCAAGCAAATTCATAGATATGTTTTATTTAAAATATATAAAAAAATTGACAAATTAATTGAGAAATTGTAATTTTTAGAACGATCACCCTTCTCAAGTTATATTTATTCTGCTTTCTGATGTTGTTTTGAAATTATAAATACTTTTTTCCTATCATAATCATATTTAAAATAAGAATGACAATGGGATGAGGCAGGGCGGGATGCGACAGATTATAGAAAGAAATTTAAGTCTTTTGAATTAAAACTTAAAATGTTTAATTTGTTCTTCAAGAATTAATTTGTTCCATACAATTTTTAAACTAATTACTCATTATATAATATTATAATTATTATATAAATTTGTCTTTATATTATTATTATTACTATTGTAACTAATAATAATTATAAAATAACTGATAATCTCTTTTAAGAAAATGATTGCAGATATATGAACGAAAACATATCCAAAAAAAGGTTATTAACAAGAAATTAGAAAATTATTGAAATAATAAATCCGAGCTAATTTAATATTATTAAAGAAAGCTAATAATTGAGAAGACACTAGATTTTTTGAGTTAATTTGATATTATTAAAAATGTTGAATAATAAAACTATTTTTAATATTTAAACCTAAACACGTTTAAGTTATTTTAACAGGAAAGATATTTATTAATATTTTTATCAAATATATCTACTACTTAATTATGTATTTGCAGTTGGATATTAGTTAAGAATTAAAAAAATGAAAGAAGAACGAGGTGAGTGGAAGGGGTAGTAGTTACAGTAGAACATCTCTAAATTAATACTCGGTAATTTAATAAACTCTTTAAGAAAATATTTTTCTTCGATCTCGACTTGGGATAGTGGAAAAAGTTATCGATTTTGATAAGATAACAAGAAAATATATTTTCAGAAGGACCCCATATAAATATATAGTCCCATTAATATTATGAATTAATAATTTTTTAAAATTACAAAAATATCTAAGACAATTTAGATAAATATGATTCTAGTGTTTTTTGTTAAAATTTAAATCTAGTTGAAGCTCATCTCTAACTTTTCTTATTGCATTCAAAAGTTTCGATGTTGTCTTCTCTAACTACACCAAAAAATAATAAAGAATTCTCGGTGTGATAAGTGTTTCCTTATGTGTAACTGATTCCAAAGGTATTGTATCGTCTTCTATTGAAACACACTAGTTATTTCAGTTATTAATTTAGTCGTATTAATGTTTCAGTGATCCCTGTTTATTTGGGATATTGAATTACTTATTTAAGCAATCATTGTCTATTTAGATTATCCAAGTTCAATTCGTTTAGGAGTCTTTCCTCTGTAACTCTATTTAACAGCTTTCTGAGTTCATTAATAATATATCATTTTCCAACACTTATTCAATTCTTACATGGTATTAGGCTCTTCATGCTCTAACGAGAACGATCCAATTTTTTTTCCATTCCTCCTCACACAGATTAGCAACAATGACCAGTTACAACAGCAACAACAATGACAACAATCCTAGAGTTGTCAATGCTAACAACATGATGGGCACTAACATTATCATTCATAACAATCATGCTTCCCCATTACCCATCAAACTAAGTCGTGATCACAACTTCGCCACCCCGAAAACTTTCCAATTCTCAATGCTTATGTATGAGTACAACCTTTTTGACCATCATGATGGGACCACTGTGCCCTAGTCGCACGATTGCCATCGACACAAACATATCTCCCAATCATGCCTTCTTAACTTGGTTCCGTTAAGATAAATCCAAAATGCTGTCAAGGCTTCTGTTAAACCCATCATTGCATGTACCGTTGTTTTTGTTGACTCTTCTAAATTAGCTTGAGATGCTTTGCATACTTATGCGAATAGATCTCAAACCCAGGTCTTCATTTTGCATGATCAACTTGCCTGAGTCACTAAGGACTCTCGCTCCATCACTGAATATCTTCATGCTATTCTATCTCTTTCAAATGAGTTAGCCGCTGTTAGTGCTCCTATGTTCAATCCTGAACTCATCATCAAAATACTTAGTGGTTTAGGTCCTAAGATTCATGAGATATCTGTTGTCATTCATGCACGTGATACATCTATCTTCTATAAGTAATTGTTTGAAAAGCTACTAGACTATGAAATTTTCATTCTCCATGAGGATGCAAAGAAATTGTACAGTCCCATCATTGTCGCACTCACTACTCCCACCAAATCCAACACCAATAATTGTAGCAATCGCAGACAGACAAACAATTCTCAGCAATGGCGACAAAATTCACGTCCTAACACTCCACCATAATGGTAGTCCAACTCAGAAGCAAACTTCGTTACTTGATTTCAATTATGTAACAAGATTGGCTACACTGTCAAAGTCTGCCACTCAAAATCTCACAATCACTTTGGAGCCAAAGCCAACTATGCTGCTGGATTTACTGCTGCCACCAATCCCTGAATAGTCGACTCGGGAGCCACCCATCACATCACAACAGAGCCACACAACCTACAACCATACCACGGTAACGAGGATATCTCCATGGGTGATGGTAACACAATTACTATTTTTCACACTAGCTCTACTCAATTAAATGCATCAAATAATATTTTAAAACTAACCCATATTCTATGTGCTCCTTCCATTAAACGCAAGCTTCTCTCTGTCTCTAAATTTTGTTGAGACAATTTGAAATCAATTGATTTTTTTCCTTTTGACTTTATTGTGAAGGATTTAAAAATGTGGAAACCGCTGGTGCACAGCCGAATAAAAAATGGACTATATGAGTGACCTGTCCCACCTCTCCAAGTTCACATGACCACCACATCCATTCATCTCACTATTTGGCATCAACGTCTTGGTTATCTTCACTCTATAGTTCTTAGATTTATTTTAAATAAATTCTTCTACCATTTCATGAGAGGGACAAACTTTTTGATTGTAATTCTTTCTTGTCTAATAAAGCCCATCGACTTCCCTTTTCCCAATTATCATTGTGTAGCTCTAAACCTCTTTAAATTATTTTTAGTGATTTATGGGGGCCATCACCGATTTTATCTCTTGACAAAAAATTGTATTATAGTATTTTTGTTGACCAATATATGAAATATATTTGGCTCTAAACATTAACAAAAAAAAAGTGAAGTTAAAGAGATCTTTCAAAAATTCTATCCTCTGACGAAAAAACATTTTGCCACAAAAATTTTATCACTTTACACTGATGGTAGAGGAGAGTATAAAAGTCTTGACTCCTATCTTTCACTTTATGGCATTGAACACCTCCCTACCCCACCCTATATGCCTCAACGAGTTGAACTTGCAGAACGATGGCATCTCCATATCATCGAAATTGCAAGAACACTCTTACATGAGGCGTCCCTTCCACCCCAATTTTGGTCTTTCAGATGTCATCACACCATCTACCTCATCAACCGTCTGTCCACCTCCCACCTAGATAATCAATCCCCATTCCAACAATTACTTGGAAAATCACTTGACTATAGCTCCCTACATACTTTTTGCTGTTTATGTTATCCATGGCTTACCATACTCTAAAAATAAACTCGAACCAAAATCTACCACGTGTGTCTATCTCGGATTCTCTTTGTCTTATCACTGTGATTAATGTTTTGACTCAATCTTTGCAAAGGTATATTTATTCTGAGATGTGTGATTTGTTAAGAATAATTTTCCATTTAAAACTTTATTCTCCAACATTGCCATTAAATCAGCTGACCTGGAATGGGAAACAACTACAACGTCAAATTCTTCAGACCCTACACCTAAACTTTCTATAAGTACAGTTCTTCCCCCTCTATTAGAAATAGAAGCACGCAAAATAGATTTCCCACCAACATCTGCTTCATCTCGGGCCAAGTCCCACGACAACTTAAACTCATAGTCCTCCTCCGACAATGTATCAATGGCAGAAACAGCTTCACCTCTAACAACTTCTCCTTCTCCAGGTAAATTTATATCTGCCTCATCTTCTATAATTCCCACTTTTTAGAACCCCTCTTCTCAACCTACTTCCCAGTGTCTCCCACCACCACGCTGCCCTACACATTCATTAAAGCATGTCCCAACAAACACAAATAGCAGCCTACCTTATTTCCTTGTTTACGAACACAAGAATAGCAACCCATCAACAGTTGTGGCCCCTTGACCATCTTGTCCTATCCCTGAGTTGGAGCTTGCTCCTTCACTGCCTCACTGTCTGTCCTACCCGTGTTGTCACTCGATCTTAAAACAACATCACCAAACCAATTTTTTTTATTGCCTAGCGAAATTGAACCCCACCATTACATCCACAACTATCAAACAAGCACAAAAATATTCCAAGTGGCGTAACGCAATGAAACAGGAGCTTGATGCTTTAATTAAAAATTAGACTTGGGAACTTGTTCCTCCTGACCCATTGAAAAATACTGTATCTTGCAAGTGACTTTTCAGGATCAAGAGGAATGTAGATGGGACCATCAACATATACAAAGCACGTTTGGTTGCAAAAGGCTTCACTCAGAGGTCGGGCATTGATTTTCATGCCACATTCAGCCCAGTCGTCAAGCCAACCACAATTCGTATCATCCTTTCCATTGCACTTCGTCATAACTAGAACCTACATCAGCTTGATGTCAATAATGCCTTCCTCCGGAGTAACCTAGACGAGGAAGTGTATATGGCACAACCTCTGAGGTTTACTAGTGATGACAAACCAATGCATATATTTCGTCTACGCAAGGCGATCTATCGCTTGAAACATGCTCCTCGGGCGTGGTACAATGACCTCATGGGTTATCTTTCTTCCATAGGCTTTGTTAAGACAAAATTAGATGCCTTACTTCTTGTCAGACATGGTTTAGGTGACACGTTATTCATCTTTGTGTATGTCAATGATATTATTATCACTAGGAGCAACAATTCTAGTATCAATCAGGTTATCACTTCCCTGCTTCTCAGTTCTCTATTAAAGATTTAGGTAATCTTTACTACTTTCTTGGTGTTGAAGTGATACACAACTCTGTCGGTTTAATTCTCACCCAAGCAAATTATGTGAATGAGATTTTAAATGATGAGTTAATGATCGACTGCAAGAGTGTCAACATGGCAATGAGTGACTCTGAGTTACTCATCTTATCTGATGACACTCACATGACTGATGCCACACGTTATCGTTGAGTCTTGGGCAGACTTCAATATCTATCTTTCATTAGACCGTACATAGCCTATATGATAAAAAACGGTCTCAATTTATGCAAGCACCATCAGACTTTCACTGGAAAGCTCTGAAGCGCATCCTTTGATACATCGTGATACCATTCGACTCGGCTTACATGATACTCCCATTGATGACTTCAATCTACATGTGTACTCTATTGTGGATTGGGGTGGGGACATCATAGACCGAATTTCTACATCTGGCTACATCCTGTTCCTCGGTCACAATTCGATTAGTTGGTGTTCAAAGAAATAAAATACTTTCTCACGCTCCTCCACCGAGTCTAAGTGTTGAGCAAGAATCATGTCCTACATAGTCGTGTGATGCATACTGCAGTGAACTTTCATTTTGTTCATCACCATGTTGACATCAAAAGGATTCGTGTTGTTCATGTTCATGGTACTGATTAGATAGCTGGCACTCTCACTAAGGCACTACATAAACCTATATTTGAGAATAATCTATTCAAGTTAGGCTTAGTGACCCATGGCCTAATTTGAGGGGGTGTATTGGAGCACACGAGTTATTTCAGTTTATTTTAGTTATTAGTTTAGTCGTATTAATGTTTTAGCAGTCCCTATTTATTTAGGATATTGTATTAGTTATTTAAGCAGTCATTGTCTATTTAGATTTACCCAAGTTCAGTTCATTTAGGAGTCTTTCCTATGTAACTCTATTTAACAACCTTTTGAGTTCATTAATAATATATTGTTTTCCAACACCTATTCAATTCTTACATCTTCAACTTTATCATCAACATTATTTTCTCTGATGGTACCCACAATTTCTTCTAAGCTCTAGACCTCTAAACATGTATCATTTTCACTCGGATAATCTAACAAGCTAAAGACATCCATTTTATTGCGGTAATCGAGATTATTAATCATGACCTCAAATTCATCTATCTTGTTTTCACAAGGGAGTTTATTTAAATTTATTGAGGCTCCATCTCCCGAACGATGTAATCAAAATAAACCTTCATTGAATCTCAAAAATATTCTTTAAATTAATAAATATTAATTTATTAATTAAATAATCACGCTACAAAATAATAATATTTTCTGATTCCGACAATATTAATTTGGAGAGGTTTTACTGTATATGTAAAGTATAATTATTTTTTTTGTTAGTGGTGTCTCTTCCATTAGACCATCTCCAACCCCTCTCTATTTTACTCTCTATTCTCTATATTTGGAGAGTAAAATAGAGAATGAGTTCTCCAACCACTCTCTATTTCCCCCTCTACTCTCCAATTATAGAGAGTTGAATAGTAATTCTCCAAATTTGGAGAACTACTATTCATACTCTCTATTTCACTTTTTGAATATTATATTATTATTTCTATTATATAATATTTGTAGTTAATATATTATAAATCATATAATGTCATTAATTAAATCTCTAATATTCATAATTTCTTTTTAATGTAGTATAACATTTTAAAAAATATATTATTTAATATATACTACTTTTATCCCGAATTAATAATATTTCAAATATATATTTTTAAATTTTCGTCACTTTAAGTGATATGATTTAAAATTATTACTAATTTTCACTATGAAGAATGCACAAAATTTAAATGATAAGATGACAATTTTAATTTAAAAATACAATACATAATTTTAATTGAAAATCTCCGATTTGAACAATTTTTAGCTAGACATAAAATAATTAAGGACAAAAATACTCATTTTAAACTCCGTAATGCATTAATAGATAAATTATGAGAGCAACGTAATAATTTTGAAAGTTGAGTATTTATGTAATGTTTATGTAATTGTATTTCATTAATGATTTCATTTTTATTGAATTGTCCATAAAGAATTTTAAAAGAATAAAATTTTATATTATATGAAAATTATATAGGGTGATTATTTGGAAAAAGAAAAAAAGGAATTTATATTATGAAATATGAAAATAAATAAAAATAAAAATAATAATATAATATTAAAGAGAGAATAAGAAGATTTCTTTTTAAAAATAAAATAGAAGGTAAGGATGAAGATGCACTTATAAAATGGAAAGGAGATAATAATCTAAGGGGTCGTTTGGTAGCTGGTTTAAGCTACCTATAAAATGGAAAGGAGATAAAATGTATTATTTTTATACCATGTTTAGTTTGCAAATAAGATCAAAGTTATTCATGTATTAATTTTATACAACGTTTGGTTGGTAAGTTCTCAAACATTGTATAAAGGTTATTCATGTGTTAATTTTATACAATGTTTGGTTGGTATTCATGTATTAATTTAATACGGTGTTTTGTTGTATTTTTTTGTAATCCTACATAATTAATACTTGTATAACTTATGAGGGAATCCATGCATAATTTATGCGGGATAGAAGGTGGAATAAGTTATGTGTGTAGTTGGATATATGTATTAAAATAGTAAATTACATATTTACCCCTATCAATTTACTTTTAAATATATATTAATTTACAACAAATCAAATAATTAATACATGTAAAAAAAAAAGCACTATGAGTTATTTTGCTTTGGGTTTTTTGTCTTCTTAATTGCTTAATTACTTTTAGTTTGTTCGCTTAAATTCTTGTTAAATGTTTTCTTTGGTGGTAAGATGGTGAATATTAATTCTAATTTATTTCTTTGCATAGTTTCTCTACAACGCACTACCAATACACATTTTAATTTTTTAGTTATTTTTTATTTATTTTAATTTAAACTACCTATTGCTAAATTGCTTAAGCATATTGAATACAAATTACTTAATTACTTTTAGTTATGTGTTATTTACTTTATTGTTTTTAGCTATTGGTATTCATTTAATTTTAATGTGTTATTTATATAGTTGGTTATTTTAATGGTTATAATAAATATTAGCTCACTAATTATTTTTAAAATTCAGAAATAAAAATTAGCTCACTAATGTATTGAAATTTCTACCTAACTAAATACTGCATAACTAATACATGTATAACTAAATCATGCATGACTAATACCTACATAACTAATACATATATAACTAAACTTTGCATAATTAATACATGTACAATTAATATCCACATTACTAATACTAATCTAACTCTATCCATCTATCAAGGCCTAAGTTGAGTATTAATTATGTAATGTTTTTATTCCTTTTTTCCTTCTATGGCTGTACACCTCCCTCCCACGACACTCCAACCCCAACCAAAAAAAAATAGCCTTCCTCTTTTGCCCCAATAATTGAGTCTTCTTGTTAGGTGAAAACTCATATCTTTAGCAAATAATTTAAGTAAGACCACTAGCAAAAGAGAGAGAAATTTTGCAAATTACTCTTTAGCATTCAACGGGTAAAGTAAAATTCCTTTAGTAATTGAAGAATAGAAACATCTTATCTTCTCAAAATCATTTTGTGATTCCTTGTTTTGCTTTGCAGATTTCAGAAATGGACATTGGCTTAGCAGTTGGTGGTGCATTTCTCTCTTCAGCTTTGAATGTTCTCTTTGATAGACTTGCTCCTAAGGGTGATCTACTCAAGATGTTTCAGAAGCATACAAATGATGTTCGGATCTTAAAGAAGCTAAGAATGACTTTGCTTGGTCTTCAAGCCGTGCTAACTGATGCAGAGAATAAGCAGACATCAAATCGATCTGTGAGCCAGTGGCTTGATGAGCTTCGAGATGCTGTAGACTCTGCAGAAAACTTGATGGAAGAAATCAATTATGAAGCTTTGAGGCTTAAGGTGAAACAGCAAGTAAGTGACCTCACCCTGTGCTTGAGTGATGATTTCTTTCTTAACATAAAGGGGAAGTTGGAAGACACTATTGATACATTGAAGGATTTGCAAGAGCAAATTTGTCTCCTTGGCTTAAAGGAGCATTTTGGTTCGATTAAACAAGAAACTAGAACACCTTCAACTTCTTTGGTTGATGATTCTGATATCTTTGGAAGGCAGAATGATATAGAGAAATTGATTGACTGTTTATTGTCTGAAGATGCAAATGGGAAAAAGCTTACTGTAGTTTCTATTGTTGGAATGGGTGGTGTGGGTAAGACAACAATTGCTAAAGTAGTTTACAATGATGAGAAGGTGAAGGACCATTTTGGTTTGAAAGCTTGGTTTTGTGTTTCTGAGGCATATGATGCTTTGAGAATAACAAAAGGGTTACTTCAAGAAATTGGCTCATTTGACTTAACAGTTGATGACAATCTTAATCAGCTACAAGTCAAATTGAAGGAAAGCTTAAAGGGAAAGAAGTTTCTTATTGTTCTGGATGATGTGTGGAATGACAACTACAACGAGTGGGATGACTTGAGAAATCTTTTTGTACAAGGAGATATAGGAAGTAAGATCATTGTGACGACACGTAAAGAGAGTGTTGCCTTGATGATGGGAAATGAGCAAATTAGCGTGGGGAATTTGTCTATTGAAGTCTCTTGGTCTTTATTTAAAAGACATGCATTTGAAAACATGGATCCTATGGGACATCCGGAACTTGAAGAGGTGGGAAAACAAATTGCAGCTAAGTGCAAAGGACTTCCCTTAGCTCTGAAGATGCTCGCTGGAATGTTACGCTCCAAATCAGAGGTTGAAGGGTGGAAACGTATTTTGAGAAGTGAAATATGGGAGCTGCCGCACAATGACATATTACCAGCGTTGATGTTGAGCTACAATGATCTTCCCGCACATTTAAAGCGATGTTTTTCCTATTGTGCAATATTTCCTAAAGATTATCCATTTAGGAAAGAACAAGTTATTCATCTGTGGATTGCAAATGGTCTTATACTGCAGGAAGATAAATTCATTCAAGATTCAGGCAACCAATACTTTCTCGAGTTGAGATCAAGATCATTATTCGAAAGGGTCCCAAATCCTTCTCAAGGGAACATAGAGAAATTCTTAATGCATGACCTTATCAATGATTTAGCCCATATTGCATCTTCAAAACTTTGTATCAGATTGGAAGAGAGCCAAGGATCTCATATGTTGGAAAAAGTTCGAGACTTATCATATTCAATGGAAAGTACTGACTTTGAGAAATTGAAACCCCTCAACAAATTGGAGCATTTGAGGACATTGTTTCCAATCAGTTTCCAATATGGTGCTCCACTTAGCAAGAGGGTGCTGCATAACATATTGCCAAGCCTAACATCTTTTTAGGGCATTATCATTGTCAAATTATGGGACTTGGGAGTTGCCGGATGCCTTGTTTATCAAATTAAACCTCCTCAGATTTTTGGACCTTTCTGAGACAGCGATTAAAAGGTTGCCGGATTCCATTTGTGCATTGTATAACTTGGAGACACTTCTCCTGTCACACTGTGATTGTCTTAAGGAGCTACCGTTGCAAATGGAAAAGTTGATCAACTTGCATCATCTTGACATAAGCAACACTTCTTTCTTGAAGATGCCGCTACATCTGTGCAAGTTGAAAAATCTCCATGTGCTAGTGGGAGCCAAGTTTCTTCTAGGTGGATCGAGCATGGAAGATTTGGGTGAACTGCATAACTTGTATGGATCTCTATCAATTCTAGAGTTGCAAAATGTGGTTGATAGAAGGGAAGCTGTGAAGGCAAAGATGAGGGAGAAGAATCATGTTGAGAAGTTATCTTTGGAGTGGAGTGAAAGTAGTGCCGACAATTCACAAACTGAAAGAGACATACTTGATGAGCTACACCCACACACAAACATAAAACAACTCCAAATCACCGGATATAGAGGGACAAAATTTCCAAATTGGCTAGCTGATCATTCGTTTCTTAAACTAGTAGAATTGTCTCTTAGCAAATGCAGGGACTGTGATTCCTTGCCAGCACTAGGGCAACTCCCTTCTTTGAAATTCCTTTCCATTAGAGAGATGCATCAAATAACAAAGGTCACAGAAGAATTCTATGGCAATTCATCCTCCAAAAAGCCTTTTAACTCTCTTGAGAAGCTTGAATTTGCAAATATGCCAGAGTGGAAGCAATGGTATGTACTAGGAAATGGAGAGTTCCCTACACTTGAGAACCTTTCAATTATAAATTGCCCTGAACTCAATTTGGAGACACCCATCCAACTTTCAAGGTTTCAAGTTATTGGTTCTCCTAAGGTTGGAGTTCTTGAGGGAATGAAGAAGATTGTTGAATTATCTATTATTGGTTGCAACTCTCTTACCTCCTTACCTTTTAGCATATTGCCCAGTACCTTGAAGAGAATACGGATATCTCGTTGCCAGAAATTGAAATTGGAGGCGCCAATTGGTTATTGTAACATGTTTCTCGAGGATTTGAGCTTGGAAGAATGTGATTGTATAGATGATATGTCACCTGAGTTGCTCCCAAGAGCACGGAAATTGAATGTATATAATTGCCACAATCTGACTAGGATTTTGATTCCTACTGCCACTGAAAGTTTCTATATTGGTAATTGTAAGAATCTTGAAAATCTTTCGGCGCCACTTTCATCTGCGATGACGTCATTGAGTATTGGCTACTGTGAGAAGCTGAAGTGGCTTCCAGATCATATGCAGGAACTCCTTCCATCTCTTAAGGGACTGCATCTTTCTAATTGTCCAGAAATAGAGTCCTTTCGTGAAGGAGGATTGCCCTTCAATTTACAACAACTTGAGATCATTAATTGCAAGAAACTGGTGAATGGCCGAAAGGAGTGGCGTTTACAGAGACTCCCTCGTCTCAGAGAATTAGAGTTAGTGATCTATCATGACGGCAGTGACGAAGAGATGGAACATTGGGAGTTTCCTTGCTCTATTCGAAGACTTGAGGTATCCAATCTGAAAACATTAAGCAGCCAAGATCTCAAAAGCCTCACCTCTCTTGAATTTCTATATATTGCTTATTTACCTCAAATCCAGTCACTTCTGGAAGAATGGTGGCTTCCCTCCTCTCTTTCTGAGCTATACTTATATCGCCATCATGCGCTCAATTCACTAGGCCTTTGTTACCTCACTTCGCTTCTACGCCTACGCATCAACAATTGCTGTAATCTCCAGTCACTTTCCGGATCAGCACTGCCCTCCTCCCTCTCTCATCTGGCCATCAAGTATTGCCAAAATCTCCAATCACTTTCTGAATCAGCACTGCCCTCCGCCCTCTCTGAGCTGACCATCAAGTGTTACCGTAATCTCCAATCACTTTCCGAATCAGCACTGCCCTCCTCCCTCTCTGAGCTGACCATTAGGGATTGTCCTAATCTCCAATCACTTTCTGAATCAGCACTGCCCTCCTCTCTGTCTGAGCTGACCATCAGAAATTGCCCCAATCTCCAATCCCTTCCAGTAAAAGGGATGCCCTCTTCCCTCTCTAAACTATGGATTTTCCCCTGCCCATTGCTCAGCCCACTACTAGAATTTCAGAAGGGGGAATACTGGGCAAATATTGCTCAAATTCCCGTCATATTTGTCAATGGGAAACACCTGTAAACTAATGGTGCTCTGACAAATGTAAGTTTTTCTTTTCCCTCAGGAGCTTTCTATTTATATTCACTTCACTTTGCTTTTCTGTTAATTCTTTTCCTTTTATAAAATCTTGTTGAGCAGTGTGGAGCGTCTATTGCTCAAATCACGGCCACTGACCAAAAATTACTCATATTTCCACCCTAAATGTTGATTGGGAGAGCCTGAAATAATGAAAATGAGTGGTGCTCCTACATATATGTAAGTTATACTATTTCCTTAGTATCTTTTGATTATTGGTTACTTCTCTTTGCTTGCCTGTTAAATCTTTTGGACCAGTGTGTAGCATCTATTACCTCCGTGAAGTCGAGGAAATACCTTTAGATCAGGATAAAATCTTTATATTTGCATTGAAACATCGTAAAAGAAATCTAATATATATAGGTAGGAATTGAGATAATTTGCTCCAGAGTTGATTGCTTAATATATGTCAGCAGGATGTTTATCGGCTTTGGAGATTCATCACAAAAGATTTCATATATTCTTGTGACAAATCTCACTCTTCATCTTAGTTGACTATGAAGACTCTATTTTCTTTTCACTCTCAAATCTTGCAGACTGGAGTTTTATTTACCATCATGAAAGTTGTTCCACATTTTTCGTCTCTTCGACATAGATAAAGGGCCCAAGAAATGCAACCTCACTTTCTCAATCAGGTAGTCAAGACCTTGATAAGAGTTACATCAAGCTTGAAATTTAAAGAAATTGAAAACAACTTGGAATGCCTACTTCCATTATTTATGCCATGTTGTACCATATTGATATCAAATTTGATGCGACTGCATTATTACATCAGTTTTTTTTGTTTTGGTATTCAAAGATCCAGAAATTACCTCTGTTTTTTGGTTTTGATATTTAGAGAACTTTGGAGATTATGAAGTTTCTTGCAAATTATGTCCATTACTCAACGTCGAGTGACACCTCAGAGCTAGCGGAAAGTAAAGAAAGTATATCCTGCTCGGGATGACTTCAAGGTTAGATAACAAAATAATGATTTACTCGTGTTTTAGTTACCTAGGTGCTTATTTTGTAGTAATAGTTTGCACTCTCATAAATCAGCGAAATAGATTTCCTTCTTTGGCACTCTCATCAGTCATCAGCCAGCGAAACAAAAAAACCGACGATTAAAAATTCCAATGACATCCAAGATACAAAAGACATCAACAAAGTAGAAGAATTCAACCCCACACCCATTTCAACCCAAGTTTTCGATTCCTGCTTTACCTGATGAGAAGAAGTTTATGGGTGAGAAATGTCCAAAGGTATATATATTTTTTCTTCTCTCTTTCTCACTGCAGCACTTATATTGGTTTTTCCTTGCTTTGCATCACAATGATGTCGGAGTATATCAGTTTTCTACTGTTATTCAGATACTTAAAGTGGGAAATTGCTTCTGATTTGAGCTTTAAATTTTGAAAGCTGCAGAAGTAAATGTTTTGATGTGAAGTGCAAACACTTGGAGTTTTCATTTGCTAAATGAGACTCATTTAATATGAGTTTTCTTAATTAAGTATTCATATTTATGTATTTTTTAAATATGCAGTAAAATCAAGGTGTTCTTTTAGTTCTCACTTTAGATTGAGGTTGAAAATAATGAATTTTATTGGAGAAATAGTGAAACATTTTGATTAGTCATTTGCAATAAAAGGAAAAAAACTTGAAGGTTTCTTTTTGTTAGATTTTTTCGTGGAATTTGCTTATGTGGGTTTATTGGAGTTGTTCAGCAAAAACCATTAGAATGGTAGAGAGCTGTTCAGATATAATTGTTTTGAGACACTTTCAAAGTGGTATTCTAACGGAGAAGCAACCATACTAGTGACATGTTCAACTTCTAGCCACATGATTAAAGCAGTTTTTCCACTAATAAGGACATGTGAAATCGAATAGTAAGTTTGGATATTGTCGAATATATCGTTTTCATTGTTCGAAAGTTGTTTAACATACGATTGGCATTTGTTGATCCAAATTTTTATTTTTCTGCTTAGCCTCTTTTATCTGTTGTTTTACACGTCTTCTGATTGAGTTAGTAATACATGCCTCGCTTCTATAGAAGACGAGAAATTGTAAAATGCCTTTATGATGTGTTTGCTGAGTTTCTGTCGCCTAATTCAGATTCCACAGGATTGATTTTTGACCTAAGATTATGCATATGTTTGGTCTAACGTTGAAAAGGAAAAACCTCGAATGATACGGGTATTTTTTTTAAGAATACAAAGTTGCGATAAAGACTGAAAATTTTGATGGTATTAATTTCTATATGGATCACCGTTGAGAACTTTTTTCTGAGGTATTAATTTCCATTTTCCCTGTTTAGAAATGTTTTTTGTAGCTCCTAATTGTGACGCTTCACTTGCACATTTTAAAAATTTTATCTTATAACAGGGAGAAATTCTATCCGAGTCAATTACAGACTTGCAGCTAATTGTTGTGCATTATATAATTGCATATTTCTGGGATGGCAGGTATTGGATTGGTTTCTCATTGCTTATTGATTATGATCTTATCACGTTTTAATTTCACATCTCAATTGCGAAAAACATCATATGTAGCTTGTGCAACCATGTTTAATTGAAAGCTTTTAGTTCTTGTAAGCATCAAAGATCCAATGTCTAGAATGAAACTTTTCTTAACAGTAGAACGAAGATCTGATGTCACTATAGAAAATCTTTTTAAATGAATCTATGTAGGATACATTGTATTTGCACTATCCTTCAATGTTTGCACATATTTAATTGTGCCATAACATGATGATGATAACTAAGGTTTGTCAATTGGTTTCTAAATTGAATATAAGGTGAGTTTTCTATTGAAACATAAAGATTTCCTTACAAATATTTATGTAGGCTGGGGATATTCTTGAAAGCATAAGAAGAAAGATTATGCATCAATCATCATGGGAATGTTTACTTACAAGGAGATAGTGATCATCACCACATCTATTTGTTAGGACATAAAAAGAACATGTCTAAGGTATGGAAACTCTTGCAAGATTCTGTTACATCAGTATGAACAGACTTTTCTTTCAGAACTTCTCCTCCTTACTTTCTTAACTGGCCGGTGATATAAGTATTGCAATTTAACAGTCTGTTAAATAGGAAAAGATTTTACTGTTAGTACTTCTCTTTCTTTATTATTGTCATCATTATTTTTTTACTCTTGCTCTGCTTATTATTTTTACTCTTGCTCTGCTTATTATTTTTACTCTTGCTCTGCTCATTATTTTTTTCTCTTGCTCTGCTTTCAAACATGTTCTCGAGTCGAGTGTCTATCGAAAACAACCTATCTGCCCCCTCAAGGGTAGTGGTAAGGTCTACGTACACCTACCCTCCTCATACCCCACCTATGGGACTATAGTGGGTATGCTGTCGTTGTTAGTACTAGCTAGTAGGTTGTATTTTACTTCTTAGAATTGACAGCATAACAAAGAAAGAGTCATCTCTTATTAATTATTCTAGTTTTAGCTGTCTTACTACGCTTTGCTGCAATTTACTGTCCAGATAACTTGACAGTTAATTGATTGGAGTTCTCCTTTGCTTGTCTATTAGGTTGATTTGGTCATTGATCGATTGTTATTTTAGGAGTTGTTCGATCTTGTCTATGTTCTTAAACTTCAGTCAACTAAAATCATGAATGGTCAGCTATATATATAGACGGTGGTCTGTAATTGTACTATGGGGATTGGCTAAGAGTTCTAAAATTTCTTTTTTAATTGCTTTCAGTAAGACGGTTGTGATTTCCAACTGGTACAGCCGTCTACTATGACAGAAGGATATATGGGTTAATATTCAAGCTATTGAAATTATGGGCAACAAGGGGCTAAAACCCTCACCTCCCAATTGACTTCAACAATCTAAACTCTACCCAGGGAAGAATAATCAAATGAAACCAACAATCACAAAGGGGGTAACACTTTGATTAGTCAAACCCAAGAAGTTAACTAGCAATCCCAAGAGTGTACCTTAATTACTCACTAATTACTCACTAAGAAGAAACTACAATTTGAGAGTCAATATTCAACATAGTCTAAGAGCCTGTTTGGACGGGATTTTAAGTTAGTCAAACTAACTTTTAAATCAGTTATAGACTTATTAGAGTGTTTGGCAATTATAAGAATAACTTAAAATAAGTCAAAAGTAACTTAAAATAAGTTAAAAGTTAAAAGTAGGTGCCCCCTACTTATTTTTTTTAACTTATAAATCATTCTACTTTGACCAAGTATATTACTTTTTTACCCTTAATTCTTTTATAATGTTAACAACTTTAAGGGTATTTCAGACAATTTGATAAAAAAAGTGATTTTCAACACTTTTTTGCCAAACACATCAATAAACACATAACTACTTATTTTTAAAATAACTTTAAAGTAACTTTTTAAAAGTTACTTATTTTAAGCCAATCCAAACGGGCTCCAAGTCTTCCAAAATGATAAAAGCTACTATTTATACTAAGGAAATAAAGAAGACACTTCTTTGACAATTTTACCCTTAATGAGATAAGAGCTTTGTTTGGTTATCTTCTTTTGTGAAATTTTGAATTTATGAAATGACCATTTGCACACATCTTTCCTTCTTCCTTCTCATTTTGATGGACCTTCAACACATTGTATGTCTTTCTTTGGTGACCTTCAAGCTCCTCTAACGCTTCCTTTTTCATGAACATTGTTTGTAGGTCTGGGAGATCCTTTGCTTGACTCCGTGACATGCCACTCATGTTAGTGTCATCCATGCTGCCCATGTTATCAGTTGGGTCCGGATTGTTCTTAGTGTTCACGAAGTCAGCATTGCTATCATGATGGGTTGGTTTGGGTTAGTCTCGCGATCACGAAAAGAAAAATTACCTGGACAGATTTAAGGTCTCATTTTCGAACATACATTCTCTAACTCGATTTTTGGCGCTTGTAAACATGTTTTTGGGAGATTCAAAAGAGGAATTTAGCTGCTAGTCCGAGTCTTGTTAAGATGCTTTGATATTTGAGATCTAGCATAAGTTAGAGCAGTGTAGGGCCGAATCTTGCCGTCACTTTATGTTAGGGTCAACTGATTGTTGTTGAGTACACGTTGATGCGTGAACGTTTGTTTATTTCTGCACCTTGCTGTGCAAGTTCAGAGCCTAGTACTTCCGACTGGTGATAGGTAGCCATGTGGAGGCTTATTCTCTCGTGATTTGGAGGTAGCTGCTTTGCTGATCCATAGCCTTTGTGGTTCTCTTCTATCTTTACACTTTCTATCATTTTGTTCCCTCTTTTGGATATTTTAGAGTTCCGTAGCATTGTGTTCAGATTATTAGAGGCTTGTACTAGTGACTTCAGGTTTTGGGAGGTTTTGTATCGATTTTCTGCATTTCTTTAACGCTTTGTAAGAGGAGTTACTTAATTATTCACTCAAATTGACTTATTTGATATCTTTCATGTATTTATGTTTCATGTCTTGATTGAGTTATTTGAGTTGGCTTATCTATGGGTGGAGTTGACATAGGTATCTAGGGGTGTGCATCGGTTCGGTTCGATTTTATGTATTATCGGTTCGGTTTATTGGTTTTTAAATATGCTAACCCAATAACAAATCAATAAGATATTTTTTATTGGTTTTCGGTTTATCGATTTTCGATTTACCCAATAAGAACATGTCCATAAAATAATATATGACTTCTCACTTCTATAAATGCTTTGATATAGTGAAACAAGAAAAACAATGAGAAATTGCATCAATAAGAGCAAATGTTACGAAGGCTACAATTACATGTTACCGCCAAAACATAGTACGGAGTTTCTGATGTTAATCAAATTACAGTCCTTTACAAACTTGCAAAAGCTACAACCTACAGTTACAAACTAAAACTAAAATCAAACAGTCCAACAAGATTAAAACTAAAACTAAAATCAAATAGTCCAACAAGAATAAAACTAAAACTAAAATCAAATAGCTACAATTGCGAACCGTTACTTTAGTCTTTAGGTTTTGAGTAAACAGTAAAGACTAAAGCGGCCTAGTGTGAAGTGGGTAGAGTACTGATAATTTGATATAGTTATAGTGTCTAGTTATATATTAAATTGTTAATATTTAATATTTAGGAAGGGTAAAGTAGTAAATTATTACCGTCTTATTGGGTTATCAGTTTATTCAATAACCCAATAGTAAAAACCAAAACCGAACCAATAACTCAATAACTTTTTTTTATAAACCCATTAAAAACCCAATAACATTTTTTCGATTCGATTTATTGGTCGATTCGACTTTTGCACACCCCTAGATGTCATCACTTTTTTCAATTTTGAATTGTGATACCTATAACTCTCTTGAACTTATTTTTTCGTATCACTTACCCTCGTTCACTTATTATATATTAAAATAAAATAAAATAAATAAAACACAGCATGTGCAAACACATACTTATTCAAAACTAAAAATAAGGATCTTAATTCCTTCATTCATTTGAATTTTTCCAACTCAAACGACTGGATACTCATCCTCTCTTCTTTGTCCTCGTTCTTTTATTGTTTCGATGAAATTATAATTGCAAATAATGAACTCAGTTTTAGTACACAATCAGGTAATGTAGATCAATAATTTTATTAAGTGATTTAAAAAAGAAAAAAATTAAAAGAAGAAATGGATATCCTAGCAGTGAAAGAAGGAGGACATAGAATTTAAGAGAGGATCAGAGTCCAAGTCATTTGAGTATGAAAGAATTAAATGAAAAAAAAGATATGAAGACCCTTTTATTAGTTTTGACTTTTGAGTAAGCGTTTGTTTATACATATTGTGCTTTGACTTATTTTTTTTACGAATTAATTAGTATAAGATCTAAATAATATGAAAAGAAGAAGAAGAAGTTCATAGGGTCATATAATCCATACATATTTCAGGTATGTAAATGACATTTTCATCCTAATATGTATGTATTTTTATGTCTTAGCTCTATATACCTTATTCACAAACTAGTTAAAAGGATAAAAGTATACCTTAATTTCCTTTGGGCTTTCATAAAATAAAAAAGGATGAAACAAAACTAAAGGAGATAAATGGACGGGTTGACTTAGATTTTAATGGATCAAAAATAAGTTGAGAAAAAATAGATTCAACCTAAAAATATACGGATAAAAACGGGTTGGGTACTTGATGGATAGATTGAATATGAATTGACCCATATTAACCATATTAATTGTGTAGTTATGAGAAAAAAATATCTTTTTGTCAAAAAATGTCTTATATGATCCATTTAATTTTAGTCTTTGCTTTATATTAATATAGTCCGTATATAAATCAAATTAATATTATGATTCCGTGCAACTGACAGACATATTAAGCTAGTTTATTTGACTAGAACTTTTTCAAGCAACTTTCTCTAACATTTTTTTAACGGAGTTGTAATGGAAATTGATTTAACCAATAAGTGAATGGCTAGGGTATTGCACACCCTTTAAGAAAAGAATATTAAGATATTAATTAGACATTATTTTTTTCTTATCCTTTTTAATTATTGCTAAATTACTCTTTAGAATGACTAAACATGGATCATGATAACTACTTTCAATACTAATTAATTAAAGTTTCTTGAACTCATCACATAGGAAATTCAAATAGCGGGTAAAAATGAAAAAAAAATTCTAAATTATTCTTGAAAATTGAACAATTAAGTTAATTTGAACTATGAAAAATGCTTCCACAATTCACTTATTTTGAAATGAAGAGAGTATGTTTTCTAAAACATTTATGATTAAAAGCGACATGCTAATCAAATTATGTTTGAATTTAAAATTTGTATCATTCAATCATATACTAACAAAAATACTGACAACATTAATTACTTAGACCTAATTAAATTTCATCATCTTCATGTATTATGTGATTTATCATCTTGATATCTCTATGAAGTTGAAATTGAAATTTTAATCATTTTTATAAGTAGACGGTAAGTCCAAAAATTATTTTAGGATGATCTATTTATATTGAAATTTAAAGCTAGTTCCTGATTATCACTTTCTGGAATAGACATATACACGTAATCTCACCATTTCATGTTAGTTGTCCACCTTATTAAAAATGACAAAATCAAGATATAATTAATTAAATCTTCTCACTTTCCCTTACAATTAAACAAGTTTGTAAAGTTTCAAAAAAAATATTCAAGATAAATTAATAAAATTATTTTTTTATTTATAATTTCTTAAGAAGCATGTAAAAAGAAAATTGGACAACTAATATAGAATCAGCAAGTAGATTATTTTTTCTTCTAATTAATATAGATAACACATACTTTGTTCAGGCCAAGCGGCTCGAATCAATACAAATTTAAATTGCATCCAACCCGTATTTAACCCGCACCCAACATGTTTTTTTTTACTCATTTATTGTGGGTTGAAAAAGGAATAACTTATACTCCATTCGTTCTATATTAATTGATCACTTTTTATTTTACACAATATTTAAAAATCATAAATAAGATGATTAATTTTCCTAAGTTACCCTTTATTCATATTAATGAACATCAAGATAATTTATGAAATATACACGTAATAATATAGGATCTAGGACATACAAATAGATATTATTGGAATAAATACAAATTAATTAATGAATTCTAGAAAAACAAATTCTAACTTTGTAATTTATTTAGTCTTTCAAACAGTATTAATGGTAGAGATAAACAAAACTTTTTTTAATTAATTCTACGTTAAACTAGTAAATGCACAAATAATTTGAAATATATATTTTTGATAAAATAACTAATTAATATGAGACGGAGAAAGTATTTACCCATATTTAAATTGAATGGGTTAAATATGAGTGAATTGAACGGATGAAGCAAATATGGATTGAAATTTCCCCACTCCTAAACACAACCTAAAAAAAAACAAAAGGAAAGAGAGAGAAAAGGCAGCAGGGATCATGTGAAGGTAATAATAATATACGCTTAATTCATCTGCGATTCTTAAGGTTATCCACATAATTTATTTAGACATCTTAACTAGGGCTAGTACCTATTGAACGCCTTTACCCTCTCGAATTTGAACCATTTAGACACTTTATGCAGACGTGGCACAAAAAATGTAATTCACATCTTGGTGAGCGCGTGAAATCAATATTTTAACATTTTTCCTTTTCCTTCTAAATTTTTTCTTTTTATTTCTCATTATTTTTTTTTAAAAAATAACATTCTTTTTCTTCCTTCTCTCTTTCGAAACCACACACCTACTGCGACCCCTTCTTCAATACAACCCATCACCGTTTCCCCCCCCCCCCCACAAATTTCCTTCTTTCTTCTTATTTTTTTAATCCTTATTATTGTCTACTTTCGTCATCTTTTTTCCAGAAAAAGATGGAGATCACCAGTTCTTTGTCGGATAAAATGAAAATTATTATCTACGTCTTCTTTGCCGGAAAAAATGGAAACCATCTATATCTTTTTTGTCGGAAAAAATAGAGATCATTATTCAAATATTTTCTCGCTCCCTCTTCACCTCTCCCCACACACACCGCCTCGACCCACACCCCTTCTTCCTTACAAACCGAACAAAAAAAAAATTGAAGTCAAAATAAACAAAGAAAGAACGGATCTTTTAAGAAAACAATATCAATTTAAATGGAAATAAGAAAGAAGGCATAAAGAGAAATAAAAATGATAAATTCATACATAATATATGTTAAAACCTCTAGTTTTTCTAAATGGAGGTTAACAATGGTGGATAGGGTAACTGTTAGGGAAGGAGAAGAAATGGAGAGGTTTGAGGTGGGGTGGGGTGCGGGGGTGGGGTTAGGGGGTGTATAATTTTTTATTTTTTTTTCAGTTTAAAGTATTTTCTTTTACTCCTTCCGTTCCTTTTTATATGTCACCTTTTTAGATTGCACTTGCATTAAGAAATTAAGTAACTTTACCCTTTTATCCTTATTTAATGTTTTTCTAGGTAGGTCAAAGTATATATTTTCAAAACAAATTAACTACTTTATCAAGGGTATAATAGGAAGAATGTGGTAATTTATGCATTGATTTTATGAAATGACATATATTGTGGTCCAACTATTTATAGAAATGAATGACATATAAAAGGGAATGGAGGAAGTAGCATTTTGTTATATTCAAAATTCATTTTTATAATTATTTTAAATTAAAATGACACGTGTCTTCATTTGATTTGTTATTTTGCCACATCATATGCATTGTATTACACACACTTTCTCTTTAGACTGAGTGTCAGAAAAATGTTCAATATATATTTATTTTTTAAGATTGGAGTGTTTAATAGGAAACAAAGTTTGTTAAGGTGTGTAAGTGAATTATACGGACAACTTCAAGGGGCCACAGATGACTTAAGCCAATAATATAATATGAGATATGAGGTCTGCTAGCTACACCTTATCTTCTTCTTATTTTTCTGTCTCACTTTATGTGTTACATTTTTTTTTTTAGAGTTAAATAGTTTAAATTTGATCAGAAATTTGTGTATGAAATCTTTGATTTTTTTGAAATAAAATTTATATATTTGTAAACTACGTAAAAAGTACTATAAATCACAATAATTGACAATCCAAAATATTTAAAAGATAAATGAAAATTTACGATCAAAGATAAAATTGTTTGAATCTCGAAAATGTATCACATAAATTGAGACAGAGGAAATATTTCTTTTTCTTTATATAATAAATAAAAATCATATAATTGCATGTTTTCACTTTGAGTCTCCTCTTTGCTTCAATCTTACTCTTTACATAATAATTTCCATGTGGGCTCCTTAAAAATCTATTTTGACTTACCCACATCATATTATTTTAAATTACTTTATCATCCTATATTATCTTTCAGTTCATGGACTACAATAATCGAATTAAGGGAAAACAATAATGATTGGTTTTATAACTAATTATTGCTACTTAATTGTAACATTGGTATCAGTTAAGAGTTTCTGGGGAAATGTAGCTGTCTCTAAGGGTGCGTTTGGCATGAAAAAAAAAACATTTTCAGGAAAATATTTTCTAATTTTCTCATATTTGGTTAGGTTAATTATTTTGGAAAATGTTTTCTAAATCAACTCATTTTTCTCAAATTTAAGGAAAATGACTTTCCTTCAAAAATTAAGGAAAATGACTTTCCTTCAAAAATTAAGGAAAACATTTTCCAAAATTCTCCGTCAACTTCAAATTACATTTTTTTTCTTACACAATCCTGTACACTGACCCTCTCCATTAAAAAAATATTTAAAATTTTATTTTTTTGAAAAAATCAATTTATTTTGTCCCTACCCTGGCCCCCTTACCCCCAAACCAATCCCTCCCCCCAACCAAAAAAATAATTAACAACTTAAAATTTTATTTTTTAAAAATAGTTCAAGTTTTAAAATTTTTAATGTTTTTTTTACTCCGCCCAATCCCTGACTATCCCTACTCCCGTCCCCCACAAAAAAAAAATTAAAAGTTTGTTTTTGAAAAAAAAATTAAAAATTAAAAATTTTCATTTTCTTTATCTCACACCTACCCCAACTCCCCTGCTAGCCCCCTACCTCCCCCACCCCCACCCCCACCAGCCCCCACCCCCACTCCCCCCACCAGCCCCCACCCCCCAAAAAAAAATTTAAGTTTGTTTTTAAAATATATTTTCAATTTAAAATTTTAAAAATTTTATTTTCTTTATCTCCCCCTACTACCAGTCCCCCTCCCCCCACACAAAAGAAATTTAAAATTTTATTTTTAAAAAAAAATTAAATTTCAATTTGAAAATTAGGTCCCGAGTCGGGTGTGGTTGGATCCCGATTCAAAAGTTGGAGTCGAAATTCTGATTTGAAAGTTGAATCTTAGGTCTCGCATCGATTGTTGGTTGTCGGGGTCGGATCCTGATTTGGAAGTTGGGTCTCGATTCGAGTGTTGAAGTCGAAATCTGAATTGATGGATCATGTTCAAGTTCGGGTGTCGAGGTCAGATCTTGGGTTGGATATCCGGTGCCAATTCGAATGTCAGGTCTTGGGTCGAAAGTCGGGGTCAAGTCCTGGTCAGATCTCAGGGTCGGATTTCAAATCTTTAATCGGGGTTGTGTTCTAGTTCGCGTGTCGGGGTCATGTCCTAGATCAATTATCGAGGTTAGTTTTCGCGTTAAAAATTATTTTCTACTCTCTAGTAAAAATAAAAGATATTTTATTAAAAATATTTTTCATTCATAAACTAAACACTAAAAAATATTTTCTACTCACCAACCAAACATGAGAAAATAAGTCAGAAATCCACTTATTTTCCAGGAAAACATTTTCCTTCATACCAAACACACCCTAAATCTCCACACATCCAAGCAAATTCCTAGTGCTTGCTCCTATTCCCCCCCCCCCCCGCCCCCTTTACAACCACAAAAAACGATGTTAGGGCATCTCCCGCTCATTCTCTATTTTACTCTCCAAATATAAAATTTTTCTATAGTTAGAGAGATCAACTCCAATCCAATTTTTTATTTTTCTCCTAAAAATGAACCTTCTTCTCTCTTCTTTAGGGCTGTTCAAAACCGAATCGAAACTGGGAGCTTGAATCGAAAAAAAGTTATTGGTTTATCAGTAATGAGTTATTGGTTTGGCAGTTTGGATAACGATTTTGATTTTTTTTGTTATCGCGTTGACTGTTCTTAACGATTTGAGGTTTTTCTTAACGGGTTAACCAATAACCCGATAGTAAATTACATAATTATATTTATACCATTTTGTATATAAAGTCCTAGACTTAGAGTTTAGTTTCCTACTTTTATTTCTGGTTGTCTCAAACTCTTGGTTATTCTACAATGTAAAAATGTTTACTTTTGACCTGTATGCAATTTTTGAACTCATGTGCATGGTTCATTTGGTTTGTCAGCTTGTTTCTAAGTGATTTTCAATGATATTTTTTGTCAAATCTTAACAGTTAAACCAATAACCGAACCAATAATGATCAATAACCGATAAATCAATAACCGGCAAGCCAATATCTTAATGGTTCTATAACGGTTTAACATCTCTATAAACCGATAACCAAAAAGTTAAACTTCAAAACCAAACCGATCGATACGCAGCCCTACTCTTCTCAATATTAAATTATTATTTCTATTTCATTTTTATTTTCTTATTTCATATTTTAATTTTTTTCTTCTTTTTCCAAATAATCACCCTCTATGATCTTCGTGCAATATAAAATTTTATTCTTTTCAAAAAATTTACTTAATATAAAATTATGTTTTACTCGAAATTTCTAATTAGCATAAATTGTAAGAAAGCATTATATATTATACTAATAATAGACAATTCAAATAAAATTAAAATCATTGTATTTTTATCTTGGATTTAAATTATTATGTTGTGTATTGTATTTTTAAATTAACAAATTCATATTATGTCCAATTATTTTGTATACTAATTTACTTCCCCTATTCCATTTTGAATGGTTGCATCAAGTATTTCCATGCTCATTAAAATGTGTAGTTTAATCATTTATCACTATAAGATAAAAGTAGATTGTTTGAATTATCATTTAAATTTTGTGCATTCTTCATAATGAAAAATAATTATAATTTTATATAAATTACATATTTAAAGTGATGAAAATAAATTAGAAAAATTGTTAATTCGGGATGTAAGTAGTATACTTGTCAATAATATATTTTTAGATCATATATTACATTAGAAAATAATTACAAATATTAAAGACTTAATTAATGGTCTTATATAATATAAATAATATTAAAATAATTTTAAGTTACATATTAGAGTGACGGATTTAAAAAAAAAAAGTTAAATTAGAAAAATTATTAATTCAGAATGGAAGTAGTATACTTGTCAATAATAATTTTTTAGATGTTATATTACATTAGAAAATAATTACAAATATTAAAGACTTAATTAATGGTCTTATATAATATTAAAATAATCAAAAAGTGAAATAGAGTGGATAAATAGTTGTTCTCCAAATTTGGAGAAATGTTATTCACCTCTCTATAAATAGAGAATAGAAAGAAAAATAGAGTGTGGTTGGAGACTTAATTCTCTATTTTACTCTCCAAATAGGTTGGACACCCATTCCCCTCCCCTTTTCACTCAAACCGCTATAGGGGTGCCACCATAGCGGGAAGCTTCCCGCTATGGCGGGCTGACGTCAGCCTGGCCCAAAATTCAATTTGGGCCAAAAATGGTCGTGTGCTCAAATTTTAAAAATTCTTGCACCACACTTTCGGATTTTTGGGACTCCGCACAAGGTGCTCTTTAGTAACAACGGATCGGATCATTACAATAGATACCAATTTACCCATTGTTCGTCTCCGAACGGCTACCCGAGTGTAAGAAAGATAGACCGTTTATCAGGGTTCACCTCACAATTTGACAGTCAAGAATGTACTCATCACCCTACGCAAGAGATGCGATACTACCACGTCCCACATACCCAAGATTATCGGAAAGGATATTCAAACGCATGAAACCCCAACAAAGTTTCTACTATGTCCATTACACTGGACCCCACTATAGTGGCCATAACCCCCTATAGCTTCGCTGTTGTTCTTGAAGAAAACTTAGATTCATACATGATTTAGGACTTGAAATGACTGGATTTTGCGTATTTAAGTAGGGGAGTACTTTAGGAACAATGATATGCAGAAAATTGGCCAGAAATGGAACCTTTTGGGCCAAAAGGCGCCATAGATGCGCCCTGGAGTTCTGGAATGATGAATGTCGTTATAGCACCCTTGCATTTGTTGCCCGCTCTAGCGCCCTCCGCCATGGAAATTTGAGCATCGATGCGCCTCCTGCTACATCGACACACTGGCCGCTATAGCGGAAGCTGCAAAAAATACTGCAACCCTTCCAGGCTGGCAACAACAAGAATTTTTTATTTCGAAGCCCTTCTAGGATGATTCTATGGTCCCCTAACTCGTGATTTCTAAAATGCGGGTTAACAATGGAACTCGTTGAGGAGAGGATTATTGTCCCAAACTACCCTTACCAGAGGTTTCTGGATGCTGCAAGGAGGCAGAGGTTTCACGAGATACGAAAATTGAGCTTCTATCTAGAGAGAGCCTTCAAGATAAGGGGAGTGGCTGAACTGGCTCCCACCTTCTACAATTGGCTACACGAGTTCAATTGGGGTCCGTTAATGGAGATCCCTTATTTTTCTCAGCACGGGTGGGTGTTAGAGTTCTATGTGCATTTTCCTATCGTTCTTTGGGATTCCCCTACTCCTACCATCTTCATCGGAGGAGTGAACGTTCTCGTGGATGCCCAGTTCGTGAATTTAGTGCTGGGAGTGTCGAAAGTTCCTTATGAGACTTATTACATCGCCAAGCTGAAGGAGAGGGATCTGACATGATTGAGGGATACGCTGGTGGAAGAAAAATATTGGGAAGAGGTCAGCCGGATCATCACTGAGGGCCTTAATAACCACTACTATTCCCCCAAAATCCGGAGGTAGTTGATAATGGTTGACCAGAGGATCCGCCCATTGGATAACCTCATTGATGTGACCTATCCTCAAGCCCTGGTGGTAGCCAACACTATAGATGGGATATCCATGAACATGGGGAGCAGATCATGTCCGAGTGTAAGAATTTCTACCGCGGTACTAAGAAGTCTCCTTACCTTCATGATCTAGTGTTTGTGCTATGCAGGAAAGCAGGGGTGCCCCTGGATGATACAAACTATAAGGTGGAGCATGATGGCACGTTCAACCCCTTGCTGGTGAAGAAGAAGCCCGACAAAGCGCCTAAGAGGAGGAGGACAAATGAGGCAGGCAACAACCGAGCTGACGCGAGTACAGAAGAGGGTGAGGACGGTGATGCAGACCTTGCTGCTACCAAGTCCCAGCCCCCGCTATTTAGTAGTAGCTTAGTGGCTGCCCTGACTACAATTAGGAGGTACATGGAGGCTACTATCCCCGTACCCTCAGCCCCACTTACTCCTTCTTAGGACTTAGCCGCGCCCCACAAGGAACTTCATGCTCAGAGGAGGAGAGAACGCTTAGGATCGTCTGATGGCTCGCATGTGGAAGGTCATATTCACCTATCTTTTCAAAGAACAGGAGTTTCCTTTCATGTGCGAGCCCGAGGCAGGAGTCCCTGCTCCATGATGATGATAGGGCACTCAGTAGGTGTCACGCCCCGAGCCTACACCCTGGATGTGGCCGGCACTCGAGAACCATTTTCGGCCCCCAAGAAAACCCCTTGGCCTACCTGACTACTTAGCGGAAGATTTACTCATGCAGTAACAAGCTCAGAAATAATATATAAGTCATTCAAACTCCAATAATCTTTAAACTTAGACTGTCTGAAAAAACTTAAGTTCAACAATGAAAATACTTTGCCAAAAAATTCTCAAAACATCTTATTAAAAGGAAATATACTGAGAGACTCCTCAACTCTAACTATCTAT
This sequence comes from Solanum appendiculatum, assembly GCA_018342035.1. Lineage (NCBI taxonomy): Eukaryota > Viridiplantae > Streptophyta > Magnoliopsida > Solanales > Solanaceae > Solanum > Solanum appendiculatum. Next base: position 132,846 of record JAGDQO010000894.1, read on the forward strand.
GAAGCCTCTAAATACTAAGATAGATTTTGGGACAAGACCCTCGACAACTCAACAAAATGGGAAATATAGTGTGTAGTCCTCCGAAAAGCAAGGAGGCTCACCAAAGCTAGCTAGAGTGCAAATGAGATCAACGAAGCGCCTGTTGATGACCCTAAACACCTGTATCTGCATCATAAAAGATGCAGGTCGAATGACATCAGTACATTGAATGCACGAGTATGTAAAATGGCTGAATAAAACAATGACTGAAAATGATAAGACTAGGAGAATACTCACCTCAACTCAACTCAACTCAATGCAAAGCAATAATAAGAGATAACATATTTAAAGCTTTGTAAATAAAAGATGCTAACTCAAGGATGTATATAAAAATATAATAATTTATGATTTACTCTTATTTGGGAGATTCTCTAACCGACAACCATCACTATGAGCTATGTGATGATACAGCGTCTCGCCCATGCTGCCAGAACTGTCCTATACCTTGCCGGAGTATAGGACATCCTCAACTAAGTGGATCCACTAAGCTCTACCCGAACGCATAAGGAAATCATCTAAAAAGTATGAATACTTTACCCATGTTGGCATACATGGTTTATGAGGAATTTGAGTTGTGTGAACTAATCCCCATATCGGTGCTCAATACTACTCCCAATAATATACTCTTGCTCAAATGCAAATACTCTTTTTTTGTTTTGAGATAATTACTCAAAAGATAATTTTTATTAAGAGGCAATGTCTCAATTTCTTCTCGAAACTCCTTTAGCTCTTTATAAAAATCAAAGCTCTCTTTTTTAGTGTAAGTATGAAATCTTTTGAAAAAAAATCAATAGCTCTCTTAAACTTTACTCAAAACTCCTCTTTATTTTCTCAGAAAAATCATTTAAGGTAATCGGTCGTTTCCATAGATTTTCAATAATTACTCAAAGAATACTCAATTTATAGGGTTCATGCAGAAAGTTAGTCATGAACAATCAACTCAATAAGTAGGGTTCACACTGGAATGTTGACATGAACAATATCACAATAATATTCGATGATATAGATACAATAACTCAAGAATTGAATTAGAATTCAACAATAAGCTTAACTAGAATTTCTCAAGAACAAGGAATGAAACCCTAGATTTGTCTTTTCTGAATTTCTGATATATGTAGGGCGTTTGGACGCACTAGTCCAATACTTTGAAAGCCTTACATACCTGGAAGATCAAAGATCTTGACGAAACGGAAGAACTTGAATGAACGCTTGAAAACCCTAGCTTTTCTCCTCTTGAATTTTTTCTCCAAAATTTCTAAGTGTTACTGATGTTCTAAAATGTTTTAACACTGATAAAACCTTAACTAAGAGGAAAAATGGTTGGATTTTGGGCTTAGAAGGGAAGGAAAAAGTCTGAATACCCTTCATTAAAATTGCCGAAGTGACCTACAGTTTGGATCTATGGTCTGTAGGTCGTTCTACGGTCCGTCCTGTCTAACCGTAGAACAAACTTCAGAGACCCAAATATTTGGCCATCTTTCTACGCGTCCCTTCTGCGGATCGTAGAACTTTCTACGGTCCGTAGGACCCTTTCATTGAACTTAATTTTAAACCTCAAGATTTCACCAAGTCTGGACCATTCCTACGGAACCCATCTACGACCCCTAGAACCAATGACTGTCCATTCTGTCAAATCATAACTTCAACTTCGGGAACTTCAATTTCTCCAAACTCAACTTGGTTTCTACGGTTGCCTTCCTACGACTCGTAAAACCTCCCACGGTCCGTAGGTTGGTCCCGTAGAACTAGTGTTGCAGCGGTTTTCTGCATTTTCTCCAACTCCAAGTTACGGGGTGTTACATTATCTCCCCCTTGGGAATATCCGTTCTCGAATGAGCTCACACTAAACATGTAAGGGATGGGGAAACCTCTAACAACCCAACACAATGCAAATCAAGGCAAACACATTCCAACGAAATTTAAACTCAAGAACTCAACATGCTAAACTGAAAGTGGTACTTTGTTAAGAGTTAGTACCTTGCTCTGGGTCTGCATTGGAGGTAAAAAGATGTGGATATCTCTCCTTCATGTCCTCCTTGGCCTCCCAAGTAGCTTCCTCAATGAACTGATTTCTCCACAAGACTTTAATTGATGCGACCTCCTTAGTCCTCAACTTGCAAACTTGGCGATCAAATATCTGGACAGGTATCTCCTCATAGGATAGGTTGTCCTTAACACCAATACTCTCAGTAGGTACAATCAGTGAAGGATCACCTAAACACTTCTTCAACATCGAGATATGAAATACCGGATGGATTGCCTCTAACTCTGATGGTAGCTCACACTCATAAGCTACATTGCCAACTCTCTTGGATATCCGGTATGGACCAATGTAACGGGGACTGAGCTTCCCCTTTTTACCAAACCTCATAACACCCTTCATGGGTGAAACTTTCAAATAGACCCAATCATCAATCTCAAACTCCAAATATCTTCTCCTAACATCTGTATAGGACTTCTGACGACTCTGCGCTGTTTTCAACCTCTCTGAATTATCTTCACCTTCTCCATTGCTTGATGGACCAAATCTGGTCTTATCAATTCAGCTTCACCAACTTCAAACCAGCCAATGGGAGATTTACACCTCCTCCCATAGAGAGCCTCATACGGAGCCATCTGAATGTTGGAATGGTAACTATTATTGTATGTGAACTCGATAAGAGGTAAGTGGTCATCCCAATTACCTTTGAAATCCAGAACACAAGCTCTCAACATGTCCTCTAACGTCTGAATTGTGAGCTCTGCTTGACCATCAATCTGAGGATGAAAAACAGTACTAAGATTCACTTTCGAACCCAAACCTTTCTGAAATGACTTCCAAAACTACGCGGTAAACTGATAACCCCTATCTGAGATAATGGACAAGGGGACTCCATGCAGTCGAACTATCTCGCGAATGTACAAATTTGCATACTTTTCTGCTGTATTGGTAGTCTTCACTAGTAAGAAGTGGGATAATTTGGTCATCCGATCCACAATCCCCCAAATGGAATCATGTTTCCTGCGAGATCGCGGTTAACCTGTAATAAAGTCCATATTAATCATCTCCCACTTCCATTCCGGAAGAGCTATGTTCTGAGCCACACCACCGGGTCTTTGGTGCTCTACCTTGATATGCTGGCAATTTGGGCATTTAGAAACGAACTCTGCAATGCACCTCTTCATACTGCTCCACCAATAGACTTCTCTCAAGTCATGATACATTTTTGTGGAACCAGGATGGATCGAGTACCTCGAACTATGTGCCTTGGCCATGATCCTCTGTTGGAGTTCATCCACCTTTGGTACACATCATCTGCCTTGATATCTCAACACACCATCTCCCTCTTGTTCAAAAGCCATCACCTTTTGCTTATGAACATTCACTTTCAGTTCAAGTAACACATGGTCTTGGTCTTGTTTCTCCTTCACTTCAGACACTAGTGAAGATTCAGCCCTATTCATCACCACAACTCCACCTTCACTGGAATCCATTAGAAGGACCCCCAAACGGGCAAGTCTATGAATTTCCTTAGCCAGCTCCTTCTTGACTTTCTCCACATGGGCAGTACTCCCCATAGATAACCTGCTCAAAGCATCAGCAACAACATTAGCCTTTCCTGGGTGATAGAGAATACTCATGTCGTAATCCTTAAGAAACTCTAACCACCTCCTATGTCTGAGATTTAGCTCTTTCTGACTGAAAGCATATTGAAGACTCTTGTGATCGGTGAACACATCTACATGAACACCATAGAGATAGTGGCGCCATATTTTCAAAGCAAATACTACATCAGCCAACTCGAGATCATGAGTTGGGTAATTCTTCTCGTGAATCTTGAGTTGTCTGGAGGCATAGGTTATAACCTTACCATTCTGCATCAACACACACCCAAGTCCAACTCTGGACGCATCACAATAAACAACAAAGCCTTTTGTACCCTCTGGTAGGGTCAACACTAGGGCAGTGGTTAACGGGGTTTTCAATTCCTGAAAGCTTTCCTCATAAGCTTCAGACCATTAAACCTTAGTGGCCTTCTGAGTCAACTTAGTCAATGGAGACGAAATAGATGAGAACCCCTCGACAAACCTTTTGCAGTAACCAGCCAACCCCAAGAAACTCCTTATATCAATTGGAGATGTGGTTCTTAGCCAATTCTGCACTGCCTCAATCTTCTGAGTGTAGACTCGAATTCCTTCGCCAGACACAATGTGGCCTAAGAATGCCACGGATTCAAGCCAGAATTCACACTTAGAAAACTTGGCATATAACTCTCGATCCTTAAGAGTTTGAAGGACTATTTTGAGATGACTAGCATGGTCCTCCTCATTTCTCGAATAAATCAGTATGTCATCAATGAACACGATAACAAACATGTCCAGATATGGCTTAAATACCCTGTTCTTAAGATCCATGAAGGCTGCAGGAGCGTTAGTCAGACCAAAGGACATAACAAGGAACTCATAATGACCGTAACGGGTCCTGAAAGCTGTCTTCGGGATGTCACTTTCTCTCACTCTCAATTGATGATAGCCAGATCTGAGGTCTATCTTAGAGAAACCAGTGGCACCTTGAAGTTGGTCGAAAAGGTCATCAATTCTCGGAAGGGGATACTTATTCTTTATTGTGACCTTGTTCAACTAGCGGTAATCGATACACATCCTAAGGGAACCATCTTTCTTCCTCACAAATAAAACCGAAGCACCCCAAGGTGAGACACTTGGTCGGATGAAACCCTTATCAAGCAGATCTCTCAACTGGTCTTTTAACTCCTTTAACTCGACTGGAGCCATTCTATACGGTGGAATAGAGATGGGTTAAGTATCAGGAATAATATCTATTCCGAAGTCTATTTCTCTCTCAGGAGGGACTCCGGGAAGATCATTTGGAAAGACCTCTGGAAACTCACTCACAACTGAAACTGACTGAATATGTGGTGTCTCAACACTAGAGTCATTAACTCGAACTAAGTGATAGATGCACCCTTTGGAAACTAACTTTCTGGCCTTAAGGCATGAGATGAAACGACCCTTAGGCACTGTTGAACTACTACTCCACTCTAACACTGGTTCATTAGGAAACTAAAACTTGACTACTCGAGTCTTACAATCGACTGAGGCATAACAAGCATGAAGCCAGTCCATACCTACAATAACATCAAAGTCCACCATGTAGCTCAACTAAGTCAGCCATGGTGTCCTTGTGATAGACAGAGATGGTACAATCACGGTAGACTCTTTCTGCTATAATAGACTCACCAATAGGTGAGGAAACACTGAAAGGCTCAAGAAGTTGTTCGGGAAAAATGCCGAACTTTATGGCTACATAAGGAGTCACAAAAGACAGACTCGCACCTGGATCAATTAAGGCATAAACATCAAAAGTAAAAACTTTAAGCATACCAGTGACAACATCTGGTGAGTTCTCCTGATCTTGGCGACTAGTCATAGCATACAGACGGTTTGCTCCTCCGCCTGCCCCTAAAGTAGCTCCTCTCTGGGTTTTTCTATCTGCGGGAGCTGCTGAAGACGATTGGGCTCTATTGCCCCCATTACCCTGCTTGTTCTTAGGGCACTCTCTCATAAAGTGACCCATCTGAACACACTTGAAACAGCCACTTGAACTATCACGACACTCTCCTGGATGGTTTCTACCAAACTTGGGACATGTGGGGGTCCAGTTAGCCCTTTGTGCCACGCTACCCTGAGACTGAGTAGGTCGAGCTCTGAAATTCTGGGAGTTTTGGTTCTTGAATTCATTTATGTTCTTTGGTGCAGGTGCACTAGCTGATGATGGAGTAGGTCCAGGTGACCTTTGTCGAAAAGATGACCAATTCACACTTCCGACCTTCTGCTGGCCGGATTCATGATTTGCTGTCTTAGCCCTCTTCCTTCGGAACTCTTTCCTGTCTTTCAACTTATCTTCCTCAACTTGTTGCACATGGATCATGAGCCTGGCTATGTCTATGTCCCCTATCAACATGACCACCATACCTTCCTTACTTGATAAACGGGATAGTCCAGACACAAACAAACTCATCATGCTCCTCATATCTGCCACCATCTCGGGGGTATAGCGGGATAGCTGAGTGAACTTGAGGCTGTACTCTTACACACTCATAGATTCTTGCTTTAAATTTAGAAACTCTCTTACCTTTGCTTCCCTTAGTTCACGGGGAAAGAAGCGCCCCATGAAAGCATCTTCAAACACTGCCCAGCTCAAAGGTGGTGCCCCTTCTGCCCTGTTCTTCTTCCATTGGTCATGCCATATTCTAGCCACACCTTTGAGTTGATATGAAGCTAGCTCCACACGCTCTGCATCAGCAACACACATAACTTCAAACACTTTCTGAAGTTCCTCCAAAAAGTTCTCCGGATCCTCTGTGATTTTTGACCCTGTGAACTCTGGGGGATTCATCCTCAAGAATTCACGGATCCTGCATGTATCAGCCACATCCTGATGACCCACTTTTTGTTGACCAGCCTGATTTGTCACAACCTGAGTCAGCATCTGAATAGCATTCCTGAACTCAGCATTGGTGACGTCTCCTTAAGGGGGTTGCACTTCTGGTGCATTGGGAACTTCTTGACCTTGAGGATTCACATTCCTCCTAGCAGGACGTCCTCAAACAGCTCTTCGTGGAGGCATGATCTTAAAAGATACGCGTAAGCAAGAGTTAGAAGAAACTTTTATAGAGTTCAACTCTATCGCACGAACAGGAGTAAAAAGAAAGTGAAAGTTCCTAAATGTCGTAGCCTCTTAGTTATAGATGTGGCACGCTTCACACCGATAACGAGGACTCTGCAGACACGGCTTCATAGAAACCCTAGGACTCTTGAACTCTGTGCTCTGATACCAAGTTTGTCCGCCCCGAGCCTACACCCTGGACGTGGCCGACACTCGAGAACCATTTCTGGTCCACAAGAGAACACCTTGGCCTTACTGACTACTTAGCGGAAGATTTACTCATGCAGTAACAAGTCAGAGATAATATTTAAGTCATTTAAACTCCAACAATCTTTAAACTCAGACTGTCTGAAAATTCTTAAGTTCAACAATGAAAATACTTTGCAAAAACAATCTCAAAACATCTTATCAAACGGAAATATATTGAGAGACTCCTCAATTCTAACTATCTATGAAGCCTCTAAATACTAAGATAGATGTCGGGACAGGACCCTCGACAACTCAACAAAATGGGAAATATAGTGTGTAGTCCTCCAGAATGCAAGGAGGCTCACCAAAGCTAGCTAGAGTGCAAATGGGATCAACGAAGTGCCTGTTGATGACCCTAAACACCTGTATCTGCATCATAAAAGATGCAGGTCGAATGACATCAGTACATTGAATGCACGAGTATCTAAAATGGCTGAATAAAATAATGACTGAAAATGATAAGACTAGGAGAATACTCACCTCAACTCAACTCAACTCAATGCAAAGCAATAATAAGAGATAAAATATTTAAAGCTTTGTAAATAAAAGATGCTAACTCAAGGATGTATATAAAAATATAATAATTTATGATTTACTCTTATTTGGGAGATTCTCTAACCGACAACCATCACTATGAGCTAAGTGATGATACAACGTCTCGCCCACGCTGCCAGAACTGTCTTATACCTTGCCGGAGTATAGGACATCCTCAACTAAGTGGATCCACTAAGCTCTACCCGAAGGCATAAGAAAATCATCTAAAAAGTATGAATCCTTTACCCATGTTGGCATACATGGTTTATGAGGAATTTGAGTTGTGTGAACTAATCCCCATATCGGTGCTCAATACTACTCCCAATAATATACTCTTGCTCAAATGCAAATACACTTTCTATGTTTTGAGATAATTACTCAAAAGATAATTTTTATTAAGAGGCAATGTCTCAATTTCCTCTCGAAACTCCTTTAGCTCTTTATAAAAATCAAAGCTCTCTTTATCAGTGTAAGCATAGAATCTTTTGAAAATAAATCAGTAGCTCTCTTAAACTTTACTCAAAATGTCTCTTTAAACTTTCCTCAAAACTCCTTTTTATTTTCTCAGAAAAATCATTTAAGGTAATCGTTCGTTTCCATAGATTTTCAATAATTACTCAAAGAATACTCAATTTATAGGGTTCATGCAGAAAGTTAGTCATGAACAATCAACTCAATAAGTAGGGTTCACACCGGAATGTTGACATGAACAATATCACAATAATATTCGATGATATAGATACAATAACTCAAGAATTGAATTAGAATTAAACAATAAGCTTAACTAGAATTTCTCAAGAACAAGGAATGAAACCCTAGATTTGTCTTTTCTGAATTTCTGATATATGTAGGGCGTTTGGACGCACTAGTCCAATACTTTGAAAGCCTTACATACCTGGAAGATCAAAGATCTTGACGAAACGGAAGAACTTGAATGAACGCTTGAAACCTCTAGCTTTTCTCCTCTTGAATTTTTTCTCCAAAATTTCTAAGTGTTACTGATGTTCTAAAATGTTTTAACACTGATAAAACCTTAACTAAGAGGAAAAATGGTTGGATTTTGGGCTTATAAGGGAAGGAAAAAGTCTGAAATACCCTTCATTAAAATTGCCGAAGTGACCTACGGTTTGGATCTATGGTCCGTAGGTAGTTCTACGGTCCGTCCTGTCCAACCGTAGAACCAGATACCCAAATAATTGTCCATCTTTCTACGGGTCCCTTCTACGGTCGTAGGACCCTTTCGTAGAACTTAATTTTACACCTCGAGATTTCACCAAGTTTGGACCATTTCTACGGAACCCATCTACGGCCCGTAGAACAAATGACTGTCCGTCTTGTCAAATCGTATCTTCAACTTTAGGAACTTCAATTTCTCCAAACTCAACTTGGTTACAACCCGTAGAACCTCCTACGGTCCGTAGGTTGGTCCCGTAGAACCAGTGTTGCAGTGGTTTTTTTTCATTTTCTCCAACTCCAAGTTACGGGGTGTTACATTAGGATTCCTCCCCCTTTTTCAGATATAAATACTATTTTTGGGTTTGTCCCGTTTGGGCAAAATACATCTTTACTGCTTTTCTTGTTTTTGATAGCACATAGATGCTTGTTATTGGGATGGTTTATTCCCTGTTATATGCTAGGATTTTGGAATTATGATTGGATGAGTTTCTGTGGTTTTTCAGCATTGTACTGAACTGAACAGGTGATAGAGTTTGAAATGGGAACGAAAATGCAGAAAAAAGGGAAGCAGAGTTGGGTCTCTAATTCTTCTGCTATCGTGTCGTACAGACTGCTATCGCGGGGTCCACTATAGCGCCTAAACACCACTATAGTGACTTCCTCTATGGAAAGGTACCTCCTCCCATGGAGGGAGTGCTATAGCGGTCTGTCATCTGCTATGGCGGCCCGACACGTTTCTGCGAGAATTTGAAAGTTCAGCAAGATTACCCCATCCTATGTCTGCACCAATTCTTAAAACAACTTAACCTTTGACAATGCAACCCCAAGACCGTTCCCCGACTCAAGTGTCACAGTCATCTGACTCCCTAAACTCATTCTTGATTTCAGCATCTTACCCAGCAACACAAAATAAGGTGCAAAGCCATTATGTACAAGATTAGCCCTTCTCAATGGTTCCCAATCAATACCAACTGTTTCGAAATCGGAGTTTCCCCACAGTCATACTTAATTATGTCTCCTTATTATTATTACCAACTCCATGCCAAATTTTAAAAATAATCCCAAAATCATACCCATACATGTATAAAACAAACCTTGCCTCATGGCCATAAAATCTCAGGATTGAATTACACAAAACATATTCAATAAGCACATAACAACTTTAGTCATTTAGGCAAGTATAATGCGCATATGAGTAAGTATGATTCACACATAGATAGTTATTCAAGCAATGCAAGACACATATTCACAATCACTAAGCATTCATCACCAATTTAATCAAGTTCATGACATCATATGCACATCATGGATGACCACTAACTGACTATCCTTGCATTCACATGACCCTTAAGGTCAGATACCAATTGTAACCTTTTCGGTTCCAATCTTCCCTTGCTTGTGTACCTTTAGCCGCGACCACGACAACCAAATTACTTCATCGAGATACCAATTGTACTCAATCCATACCACAAGCGATGCACGAAAAGAATGAATAAGTGAGATAGATTTCTAAAATGCTTCATAGCCCCCTAAAAATAAAATGTGGACGTCAACACACCAATCCTCGGGACTCTAGCTACTCGACATTTGTACTGGAGACTGGTAACCTAGGTTTTGATACCAAGTTGTCTTGACCGAACCCACCAGGCCGTGCACGCACCTACTCTTATACCTAGATAGGAGAACTATAACAATAACATTGTGGAAAAGGAAAGAGAAAAGAGAAAAGAGAAAAAATGAGATCAAGTTTTTTTCTTCTTCTTGTTTTATGATATTGGGCAGGGAAAGGAGAAATAAAGGAAAAAGTTACAAGAAATAAAATCAATCCCTCATTAATAAAATTAAATTTTAGATCGTCAATCATCTAAGCCATTAAGATTCCTATGGATAAAGTTAAAGATATAACATCAAAAGAAAAAATGAATAACGACTAAGCCTAAGGTGACAACATACTTGAAATGTGGCTCCATCTCGATGGAAAAGTCGTAATCATGCATGAATGTTTCTTCCTCTAGAGAATCAAAAATATTCAAGCAGCACATGTGGTATGTATCGCAATTATGTTTACTGTATATACAACGACGGGAGTATTTAATTAAAATAAAGGATGTGAAGCTGTCGACATGTATGTGTGTGCACATTTAAATATAATTAATCTAAAGGTATTTTCAGTATGAAGGAAAAAAAAATTCCATCAAATTTTACGAAAAATATTTCTTTAAAATTGAGAAAACTGACTTTCTTAATAAAAATAAATTACATAAGTAGATATTTCATATTTATAGTGTCCTCTCACCTCCCACACCCCCTACCTTCCATCTTTATTTTTAATAATATTTATCTAAATTATATACAAATACTTTTAATAACATTTTTAGTTTACATATTGAAATAAATACTTATTTTTCTAGAAATATTTTCTAAGAAAATATTTTCTATTGAAAATATTTTTAATCATATCGAACGCACTCTAAATGTAAACACTTTATCATAAAAGAAGAAGAAGTGGTATTGGATATGCAGGGTAGCCAGTAGCGGATGCACATGAGGCCGCATTTATTTACACCTAGGGAAGGCTTTAAGTTTAATTATTCATAAAAAAGTTATTAGGTTTCTTAATTTTTTAAGTGTGAATAGTAGTCATTCAAATCATAACAATTAATTTTTATTTTGTTTATGTTACAACTCACACCTCTTTCTGAGTCTGAATAGATCTAAATAATTAAAATTTATAATAAAGTGTTAATATTATTAAGATATTTATTCAGAAAGGATTTCATCCTTTCTCACCTACTGCATTTGCACATCATTATCATTAAGGTGGTCGTTGTTGGGTTCGAAAGTGATTAGGGTGTCATGCGGAAGTTTATAATTTGCAATTCATATGGTTGATAAATCAGATGACAAATAAAAGAATATTAAAAATATATTATTGATATGATTTGACCAATTGGCCTACATATGAAAACCTAATATAAAGGAAAGTATAAAACTACTGAGAGAAAAATCTCCCTATAAACTAAACTCTTAAACGTCTACATTGTGGATGCTATTGTGTTATGCTATGAGAATAGGGATCTTCAATTTATAGATCTCCAAACTTTTCTTCTAAGGAAAGAATAACCAAATATGAAAGAAAATATTGTTTACCTTTCAAGAAAAGTTAAAACATTTATGGTAATACTTTGTCTTTTCAATTAGGAAAAAATAAACTTCAAATAAGGTAAGAAAATCAGGGCAAAACCCTAACAAATCTCCCCTTTTAGCTGGATTTTCTTGACAAAACTTGATCCGTCTTCTTCAAGTGCATGATAATCTTTGTTCTTCACATAGTCTTCATCACCGCTGCATGCCATGGTTAAAAATAAAGTTTAAAATATATAGGTTAAAAATGGTTTTAAAATATTTTATTTTTATTTTCAAAGATGCAGCAACAAGAATTTTGAAAATATGGTTTAAATCTCTTTTCCACGTGTAGCTAGACAAAAATCTTCATCATCATCAAATTGATTTGAAACCATCTTGAGCCTGTCTTCAACCTCATTGAACCATAGGACCATCAGACCATGGGATCGTTGGATCATGTGCTCTGATACCACTTGTTGGGTTCGAAAGTGATTAGGGTGTCATGCGGAAGTTTATAATTTGCAAATCATATGGTTGATAAATCAGATGACAAATAAAAGCATATTAAAAATATATTATTGATATGATTTAGTCAATTGGCCTACATATGAAAATCTAATATAAAAGAAATTATAAAACTACTGAGAGAAAAATCTCCCCATAAACTAAACTCTTAAACGTCTACATTGTGGATGCTATTTAGTTATGCTATGAGAATAGTGATCTTCAATTTATAGATCTCCAAACTTTTCTTCTAAGGAAAGAATAACCAAAATATGAATGAAAATATTGTTTTCCTTTCAGGAAAAGTTAAAGCATTTATGGTAATACCTTGTCTTTTTTTTTAGGAAAAAACAAATAAGGTAAGAAAATCAGGGCAAAACTCTAACAAATCTCCCCTTTTGGCTAGAGTTTCTTGACGAAACTTGATCCGTCTTCTTCGAGTGCATGATAATCTTTGTTCTTCACATAGTTTTCATCACCGCTGCTTGCCATGGTTAAAAATAAAGTTTAAAATATATAGGTTAAAAATGGTTTTAAAATTTTTTATTTTTATTTTCAAAGATGCCGCAACAGGAATTTTGAAAATATGGTTTAAATCTCTTTTCCACGTGTAGCTAGACAAAAATCTTCATCATCATCAAATTGATTTGAAACCATCTTGAGCCTGTCTTCAACCTCATTGAACCATAGGACCATCGGACCATGGGATCGTTGGACCATGTGCTCTGATACCACTTGTTGGGTTCGAAAGTGATTAGGGTGTCATGCGGAAGTTTATAATTTGCAAATCATATGGTTGATAAATCAGATGACAAATAAAAGCATATTAAAAATATATTATTGATATGATTTAGTCAATTGGCCTACATATGAAAACCTAATATAAAAGAAATTATAAAACTACTGAGAGAAAAATCTCCCCATAAACTAAACTCTTAAACGTCTACATTGTGGATGCTATTTAGTTATGCTATGAGAATAGGGATCTTCAATTTATAGATCTCCAAACTTTTCTTCTAAAGAAAGAATAACCAAAATATGAAAGAAAGTATTGTTTTCCTTTCAGGAAAAGTTAAAGCATTTATGGTAATACTTTGTGTTTTTTTTAGGAAAAAATAAACTTCAAGTAAGGTAAGAAAATCAGGGCAAAACTCTAACAGTCGTCACGATGTGTACCATTATCAACAATCATTATCCACAATCATAATCACGAAAATTAGTTATTACAGCCCTATCCATTATATGCAGTTATCACCACCATCCATCAATTACTATGGACAATCATCATCATCAATTACCACTTTTTATATCGCTAGCCACCATCATCACTCAATTACTATTATCATTAGCTATCACTATCATTCACTACTGTTGGAAATAATAATTCAAAGTCGGAGTAGGAATCCTAAGTTGTTTAGGATTTGTTATTTATGGTATTTACTTATTTATGTTTAATTAGGATTTGTTAGTTTTATAGTTTCCTAGTCTTAGTTTAATTTGGTTTTTACTTCTATAAATAGGGATGTTACTAGTTAGTTTTCAATGTATAGAATATATAGAATAGATAGAACTTGAGGTAAGATTCAAGAACTTTTGAGTTTATAAATAAATTATTTTCCTTCAACTACCACAATTATTAACCGTGGTCAGCACCTACAACTATTAACCTCTACTGTCAGTCATTATCTATTGGAATATAAATGTGATATCTCAAAAAGAATATTGTTATTTTACGATATTAGCTTCTGGTCATATTATCTGATAATTAAATGGTCTTAAAAAGCTCTTATTGTGTGATTGATTGATATTCATTTGCTTTTTTGAATTGTAACAGACCATTTATTTTCATTAACCATCAATTATTAGGCTCTTTATAATCACTATTCTCTTTATAAGAACTTGTTGAATTCTTAGGGATGCACCTACATTCGATGAAATATTCTTAAGGATAATGTCTTTAACACGCCTCAAATTTTCAAGAATTTTCTACAGATTTTGTGATCAAGTATTACCAATTTTAAGAATATTTACACTTTATATTTACCGAGACTACCAAATTACAAATGATACAACATTTATGCTGATGTTTATGTTTTTGTGTGACATATATAATATCAAGAGTTTAAGGTATGTGCAATTGAACTTTAACTACTTAATTTTATGAGAGCACTTTTGCAGATATCTTGATCCTGAGAGCTTTAGATTTTCTCTCATAACATTTGATGAGGAAATATATAATATTAAGTATTTCAGTAGTGGCTAAAGTACCTAATAAATCAAAATTTCAATTTCTTTATGTTTCTTGAATATCAAGTGTGACCAGTTTGGTGCTCTTAAGTTCAATTTTATTAGGATGGGTCATTATCTACATTTAAAACTTTTATGAATATTAATTTGATTTTTCTTTTAGGTGCAAATTCAGGATTTTCATCAAAAGATAGTATAGGGAGTAGTGGAGTTTAGATTATGCTCTTGTTTTATTGTGCTAACTAAACTACTACATGGTGTATGATTGTTGACGGCTAATATATACGCACGTGTATGCAGGCATACAAGTAATGTAGGAGGTTAAGTCTAGTTATCGATTCTAAAAGGATTTGTCTAATTAATTGTCTACTTTGAATTTTTACTTCAACTATTAAGCGAGAAAAAAATAATCTTGGGGATCTTGTTTTTGTTATGCTACTTTACTAGAATTAATACGAAATTTAACAGCAAGCCAAAGTTTTAATTTGTTTTTACAAAATTCATATGAGAGAAAGATTCAGGGTCTTGGTAATATAACATTCCTTGAGTCATTAAATCATATGATTAAATACTTTCCTGAGTTACTAGTTACAGGTTGATAGTACTAGTTGAGCATTTTGCCAACAACTCAAAGGCTATTTGACTATTTCTAACGCCTATATTCCTATGGTCGTTGTTTGATAGTGAAATGCATGTGATGTGTTATCTATATCAACTGAGCAAGGCTAATGAGTATATCCTATATATGTTAGAGAATCATTCCCCTTTTTCTATAATGTTCACAGTCAACCTCTACTTTTTCTTATTATGCATTCAAATTTCCTCTTTTAGGTCCAATTTATGTGCCACAAATAATATTCGATAATTAATCAAAGAATCAAATAATTAAGCTTAAAAAAAGTAAATAACACAATACTAAAAATTCTATATAACTGTATGATTCTCCGGTCAATCTTAATGTTTATACAACAACCCTATATACTAGAGGTTTAGCTACTCATAATTCTATCACAGAGCAAAGAACTTATGAATAACATTTATCGACGATTAAAGAAAGAAAATATTGTTCTTCCACCTTTCTTTGCGTTCTATAATTGATAATCCCACAAAATGAGTTTAGGATGTATTTATAGGATTTCTAAAAGTACCGAAAAGAAAATACCCGTAAAAAGATCAGAGTATCGTATAAAGAAAAAGATGGCCCAGAATTACCTTGAGGCGATGCCCAGTAGCCTGTCTGGTAGTGCCAACTCTCTGAACTTTCCCTGTTTCTTACCACACAAGCCTTGGGCGAATGCCTAATGCATCACCGAAGTAGATTTTTCTTCTCATTTGAGTTCAAGTCGTGGTGCATTGCCTTGCACCCTCAAACAAGTTCTGAATTTGTGTTTGTGACTTCTACTCAAACTTCAAAGATCTAATGTATTCGTTTAATGCTTAAATTCCTTCAATTTTATTCTAAACATCACAAAACACCAAACACAGTATAATCAACTCATGAATAAGAGTCTAACAAGTTGGCAAAATACCAACTCATCAAAGGCATGAGTATTTCCGCATGATCGTACTTGTGTATCGCTCATTCGTAAGACGTGAGTTAGTTTTGCAGGTTGAGCCTATGTATTGTGCACAATTTGGGATGTGATTGTATTCAACAGGGTTGATTGACTTGTGTTGTGTATCTTTGTATTGTATTTCTAAGTTATGATGGTTCTGGTTGGCGGTATCATGAGTTTATGAGGCAATAGGCTACAAGCCAGGATGCCTATGGGCCAAGTAGACTTTACGTACGGGACAAACATGCTATACCTACGAGGCAGCACTCATATTATAACACAAATCCTAAGAGTTGTATTTAGGGGTGACAGAATGGGTAATTTATATGGGTATTCACTCATATTTACCCATTTTAAATGGGTTGGGTACCCAACTCATTTAAAAATGGGTAAAAACGAACAATACTCATATTACCCATTTAAAAGTGGATAGTTAAATGGATAAAATGAGTAAAAGATGTCCATTCATAAAAGAAAGAAAAATGGTAAGGGTGGGATGGTAAAAAAACTCTTTAATTTTTTTTTTTACATTTTTTTGGGATAGGGGATGTTGGGGGAGGGGGGCTGGTAGGGGGTGGGGTGGTAATTTTTTTTAAAAAAAAATTAAAATTTTTTACTTTTTTTTTTGGGATGGGGATATGGGGGGGGGGGGGGCTGATAGGGGGGGGGGTGGTAAAAAAGACTTATTAATTTTTTTTTACATTTTTGGTAGGAGGTGGGGTGGTAAAAAATTTTTTTTTTTAAAAATTATAAAACAAAATAAAATTATTTTACATTTTTTTTTGGGATGGGGGTGGGGTGGGGGGGGGGCTGGTAGGGGGGTTGAGGTGGGGTGGTAAAAAAGACTTTTTTACTTTTTTTTACATATTTTTTGGGATGGGGGGGCTGGTAGGGGATGGCGTGTTAAAAAAATATTTAAAGATTTAAAATTTATTTTTACATTTTTTTGGGATGGGGGTGTGGGGGGGTTCGGTTGGTAAAATAATTTTTTTCTAAAAATTAATTTTTTTAATAAAAAACAAACTAATTTTTTTTTTACATTTTTTCGGGATAGAGGGTAGGGAGCTGGTAGGGGGTGGAGTGTTAAAAAAAAACTTTAATTTTTTTTTTGTTTTTAAAGCTTTTAACAAGATATCTACTATAATATGGGTACCCATATTTACCCATATTATCCATTAGGCAACTCGTTTTTACCATTAAAATGTGAGTCGAGTACTTTATCCATTTTTATTTAACTCGTTTTCGATCGACTCATATTCGATTCGATTAGCTCATTTGCCACTCCTAGTTGTATTGATTTGTGGCATATGTATATTTGGACAGTTCAAATCAAATTATCACTGTTATTCAGGGAAGGGAGCCAGTATAGGTCTTTAGCGACTATTTGTGCTCATTAGGATTTATAGTGATTATGTGATGTTTGCACCTGCTGGGCTTATGGGGATCAACTCACATTATTGTTTGCTACATGTTTATATATTATCGTATTATAGGATGATAACGTATTGTACTTTTGTTTTATTATATTCCTACCCTTTTTGTCCAGTTCTAATACTTTAATTTTAGCTTTTAATTTGTCTTACATGCTCGGTACATTACTTATTACTGACGCTCCTTGCCTGGGGTGCTGCATTCATGCCTGCAGGTTCTAAGTGACAATTAGAAAAACTTTCCGAGTAACATATAGCCACCTATCCAGCTGATTGGTTGATTCCTTTCTTCCAGAGATTGCCAAAGTCCAAGAGGTTTGCCTGTTTTGCGTGTTATAGATTTTTGGTTGGTCAGGGCTCCGTCGCGTCCAAGTTTTATTTCCATAGAGGCTTGCAGACTAGTGTGTTGGGTTGTATAGCCACGTTGCTGACCATGTTGGCCTTGTTTGTTTGCTTGCTAAAGTTTGATAGCTTTGTGATTATGTTTTTTAGATATATACCTATTTTCAGCTACTGTATAGCGATGTTGGTGGCTTTGATGTCCCATATAGCGTTTATGTTTTCCTATATATCATGGTGGCTTCGATGACCCAAATAGAATTTGTGTGCTAGTTGGTTATTGCTTTATATGAAATGTCGGAAATATTTATTTTCTTTGTAGAACTATTGACAGGGGCCTTGTCGGTCGAGGGCTTATTTTTAAGTCGAGATATACTAATTTATTTTCTTGATTGTGTGTAGCTGCTATGTGCCGTTAGTAAATGGTTTAGCAGGGTCAACTCAAGCCTAAGTTTAGGATTAGGTGCTAGTTTCACCCTTCGAGTTTTGGGCGTTACACACTATGGATTTTGTTGTGGGTTTACTGCGCACTTTTGGAGGTGTTGATTATAGCATTTTGGGCATCATGGAATGATTGACCAAATCTGCTCATTTGGTACCCGTTTAGTATTTTTTTAGTATCGAGAAGTTAGCTTGTACCTATGTTTGGGAGGCGATTCATCTTCACGGGGAGGTAATGTCTATTATCTTCGATGAGGCTCTTAGTTCACTTCTAGTTTTTTGAGGATCCTTCAGAAGGAGTTGGGTAATCGGGTGGATCTTAGCACGACATTTCACCTATAGATCGACGGGCAGTTGGAGCGGACTGTTCATTTTTGAGAGGATATGCTTCGAGCCTATGTTTGGACTTTGGAGGTTAGTGGGATCATATTTTGGCCTTAGTAGAGTCTGTGTATAATAATAACTACCATATGAGTATTGAGATGGCTCCATTCAATCCATTCTTATATCCTTTATAGATGGTGGACTTCTTTGCAGAATATATTTGATGGGTGGAACCTATATGGGGTGGATTGGTGATTCTTCGAAGAAATTATGACAAATTTCTAGAGCACTCATGAATATCAGAACATGTGCATGGCCTTATTTTATTCTATTCCTTAATATACTTTTTGAAATATGAGGAGGATCGTGAAAAAACTTATGTGATATCTCCAAAAATATTGTTATTTCATAATATTAGCTTATCGTCATATTATATGACAATTAAATGATCTTAAAAAATTTTCATTATGTGACTGATTGTTATAAATTATTTACTTTTTATCTGTTAGAGGCAAAATCTTGATTCATTCTGATGTGATAGTTTTCCTATAAATATTCAACTGCCTTTCTTTTTGAGGAAAAATATATGAATGGACTCAAGTTCTTTTCCCATATTCTATTAGTTTACTGAGTTTTATCGTTATAAGTTTTGTTAGTTTCTATTTATTAGAAGAACTTGAAGAATTTTAGGAGATGAATTTACACAGGGTGAAATATTCTTTATAACGATGCATTTGACACACCTTAAGCTTTCAAATATTTTTCATAGGTTTCGTGATCAAGTATTTTTTTAAAAGATTTTCAACACACTATTATCACTAGCTATTATCAACAAAACTATCATTAACCAACATCATTCCCAATCAACACCGGCAACCATCAGTGCTAGTCATATCAACACTAGTTGCCATATTATTTCTTATAACTATTTGATATCTCCTGTATTCAGATCAGCAAACTAGAAATAATAAAAAATGAAAAGAAAAAGAAAAGAACTATCCGAGTCCACAGAACCCACTGTATGTCCTTAAGATATTTAATCCCCTCAAGTACCCGAGGTTGTAGATTAATTCCTCCCAAGATAAAACGGATTAACCATTAAAGAAGTAGCGGTACCTCAAACTTCCATAATTTCAACGAATTCAAAAAGACAGCAACGAATCACATGTAGACTCTATTTTATTTTGTAAGAAAATATATGCAAAAGAAGGAAAAATTTCATCTCTCTGTTTATAGCCAACAAAAGGTAGTAAGAAAAGGTGTTAATTGTGCCTTATCGGAAAGGTCACAACTCTTTGGAAGAAAGACAACCTTTCAGAAAGGTCACAATCCTTTGGAAAAGGCACAACCTTTCAAACGGTCACAACCCTTTAGAAAAGTCACAAACTTTCATAAAGGTCATAACCCTTTGGCAAAGTCACAACCCTTCAGGAGAGTCACAACCCTTCATTTCCTATTCACACATTTAAAATCGAACAATCCCCCACATGAATAGGGAATGACTATTCTTAAAACATATGCATGAAAAACTGTGTGATTCGTAAGTAAGGATTGATTGCATCAGGATAAATGGGTTTCCCTTTGAACTTTCCATAGTGAACATATATCGGATGTACTCGGTCAATCGGTAGATTTGATATCTTTGAACCGTCGAGCTTTGGTGTATACCTAGACAACATAAGTCACACAATCAACCCTTGAACTATTTTTGGTTCTCATTGTTTTGTTCATTTCAGCCATGAACACGTCTTGGTTTATAAGTGCGTAGAGAACTGGCCTTACCGGATTCTCCTTGAAGCGGCTTACACTCCACACTTACACAGGTGATTTCTACATGTGTTATCCCGTAAATACACCATTTGATACTTAGAAACCATTAAAAAGTCTTAATGCCTTTATCCTGGTTACTGAACATTGTCTCATCATGAGAATGGACCATAAAATAATTTTTGACAATGTTGAACCTTCATTAATGACTTTGTTTGATCTCTTTGAACCTAGATCTTGAGATCTCCAGTCTTCTAGGTATAGTTACCACCACAATGACTTGTCCTCGGCCATAGTCCCATTCCCTTTGATAATCTATCAACTCCCTCTCTAGTTAGGCCTTTTGTAAGTGGATCCGACACATTATCCTTTGAAATTACATGGTTAATTGTGATAATTCGACTAGAGAGTAGTTCTCTAACGATATTATGTCTACGTCATATATGACGAGACTTTTAGTTATACATCATGCTCCATGTCCTACCTATAGCAACTTAACTTTCACAGTGTATGCATACTGTCGCTAAAGATTTCGGGAAAAAAAAGAATATCATTCAAGAAATTCCGGAGTCATTCAATTTCTTCACTAGTCTTATTTAGAGCGATAAACTTCGATATCACGGTAGAGCGAGCGATATATTTCTGCTTTGAAGATTTCCAAGAGACTGCTCCTCCACCAAAAGTAAGTACATATCCACTCGGGGATTTTACTTCATTTGACCTGGTGATTCAATTTGCAACACTATATTCTTCTAATACTGTTGAATATTAGTTATAATGCAAAGCATAGTTTTTTTAAGTATATTTTAAATACTCAAAAACTCTTTTTATTGTCATCCAATAAGTTTGATTGAGATTATTCATGAGCCGACTCAGTTTTCTAATAGCACATGCTATATTTGATCGTTTACACTTCATGATATATATCATACTTCTCAATTCTCTAGCATAATTCAATTGTCAGTCACTTTCTCCTTCATTCTTTTGAAGTTCAAAGCTCACATTTATTGGAGTCTTGACAATATTGAAATCCAAATACTTGAACTTGTCAAGTACCTTTTCAATCACATCAGCAACTTCAATGTCTTTCATATTGAAGTTACTTTTAACATATGCTTAGTAGCATTTATGTCAAAAATATCTCTTTTGATGATCAACATGTCATCAACATAAAAACAAACAATGACCTTGTGATTTGGAGTGTCTTTAGTGTAAATTTTTTTATCACATTCATTAATCTTGAATCCATTTGCCAACATGGTTTGGTCAGATTTCTCATGTCATTATTTGGGTGCTTGTTTTTAGTCCATAAAGTGACTTAACAAGTTTACACACTTTCTTTTCTTTACCAGGAACCACAAAGCCCTCGGGTTGTTCCATGTAAATTAATTCCTCCAATTCTCCATTTCAGAAAGTTGTTTTAACATCCATTAGACGAATTTGAAGTCCATATACCACAACTAGCACTATTAGCATCTGAATTGATGTAATCCTAGTTAGTGGCTATTATGTGTCAAAATAATCAATGCCTTCTTATTATCTAAAGCCTATGACAACAGGTCTTGCTTTGTATTTGTCAATAGTTCCATCAACTTTTTTTTCTGTTGTAGATCCACTTTGAACCCAAAGTTCTATTTTCTGGAGGAAGATCAACCAACTCCCAAGTATGATTGCTCAAGATTGGGACTCATTTTCAAGAAGAAATGTTACAAAATCAAACCCAAAGGAAGTAGATGTCCTTTGACATTTACTACGCCTCTGAATCTCTCTATTAAGTACATTCTCCTTTGGTTCTTTTCAAGGTCGTTTAGACCCTTCACTTGACCATCCGACAGTTCGGACTTATGAACCATAAATCGATATGCTTTAATATTTGTAGCATATCCAATGAACATACAATCCATATTCTTAGGTCTTATTTTGACCCTTTTGGGAATAGGAATTTGAATTTTTCCTGGACACCCCCACACTATGAAATATTTCAAGTTGAATTTCCCTCATTTTCATTTCCCATATGGAATAGACTATAGTGGAAATTATATGATTACTATCTTTCAAGAGTTATTGCTTGTATATACTTTAAGGGGCGACAAACAATTCTCTATCAGAATACAACAAAGCCTGAACAAACAAAACTTTTTGTTGCTCCCTTTTTTACAAACAAAAGTTTTTTTTGTTGCTCCCTTTCTTAACAAACAAAACTTTTTGTTTCTCTCTTTGTGAAAAGACAAACTTTTTGTTGTTCTCTTTTGCTATAATTATAGCTTCCCCCACATATTTTGTGGTAAACCTGAACTTATAAGTAGGACATTCAACATTTTCTTCAAAGTTCAATTTTTTCCTGTCAGTAATTTAGTAGATTGAGATGAGTATGTGCAGTAATTTGATGGATGATTTCATTTTTCAAACATATTTCTGCAAAAGAAGATTCATATTCTCCAAATCTACCACCTCTAATTATGACAATCTTTTTATCCAAGTGATTTTTAACTTCAGTTTTATATTACCTAGATGTTTCTATTGCTTCATCCTTACTATTAAGCAAATAGACATAACAGTATCTTGTGCAATTGTCAATAAAATTTTGAAACACTTTTTCCCACCACGAGGTGGTGTTGACTTCACATCACAAAAATCAGTGTGAATCAATTCTAAGGATTAAAATTCCTTTCAACAAATTTATAAGTATGCTTAACATACTTGATTCAACACAAACGTGATGTTTTTATTTATTGCACTCAAAGTTAGGCATAACTTCTAAGTTGATAAGTTTTCGCAAGGTTTTTTAATTGACATGTCCCAAGCATTCATGTCACAAACAATTTGACTCAAGCAAGTAACAACATCTAGAAATATTGAGTTTGAAAAGACCCTCCAAGAGGTAACTTTTTCTCACAAATATTTTGTTCTTTACTTTTTATAACTTTGTCAGATACAGACATTATTTAGAGTCAACACCTTGACATATGTCCTTTTCAGAAGAACCTTTCTATAACCTTCAATTTGGTTATTGCATAGTTACCCATGAACATAGTCTCATTGGGTCCAAAAAGAGCATACGATCCAAATGCTTCTTTTACAACACAAACATGACAGATCACTTTTCACCAATGTTCATGTCTATACAACATCAAAGAACATAATTCTTTTGAGCAAGTATATATATAATTTGGTGATTTTATACTAGTCATCTCATATACTAGTACAGAGAGACTCATTGACCACAATATCAAATATACTCCAAGAATTTGGTGGGTCTAACATGATACAAGAATGTCATTGAATTTCATATCTTGCACTTTCAAATTTAAATTAGACACTTGTAATGACCCTCCAGGTCATTTATGTGTTAATGCCTTTTTTATGTCGTTTAGAGCTTTCCTGTAGCGACCCCAAGTCATTTATGACTTGCTGGCACTGACTGTTCGGTCGCCTGGTCGTTCGTTTGGATTTTATGCCCATTTTTTTGTTTTGGAGCTTTTGAACCTTGAAAAGTTGACTTCGGTCATAACTTTAGGTAAACGACCTCAGATGAGAATTCTGACGGTTCTAGAAGCATGGTTCGCAAGAGTCCTGGGGTTTCCGGTGTGAATTTGGGGCCGATAAGCTCTTTAGCCTTTGAAAATTGGCCTTAACGTTGACTTTGGTCAACTTTCTTGGAAAACGCACTCGAATGAAAATTTCGACAGCGCGGTTAGTTCCGGAATGCCGCGTTTGGTCTAGATCGACCTTTCGAGAATTATCGGGAGCTTCCGATCAAAATCCGAGGCTCTTGGTAGAATATGGCAAAAATGGCATATTGGGTGTGGGACCCATTTTTTTTATCGAAACGACCTTGTATGGAAATTTTGACTGCGCCATTGAGTTCGGAATGTCGAATTTAGTGGGGTAGCATATCTGGTTTATTTTCATCGGGTCCCGAACGAATTCCGAGGGTCCGTTCGGAGACTTTGAAAAATAGCAAAAATCTGGTTGCTGGTGCAGACCTTTAGCGACCAGAAATGGTCTTTAGCGACGAGGTTCGGGTTTTATAACCCAGAAATTTCAGCTTTCACCCTCATTTTCAAATGCCGATTTCTCCCTCATCCGAGGTCCGATTTGAGTGATTCGAAGTCCTGTATGATCGTGGAGATTGTGGCTACGCAGTGGAGTGATCGGAATGTGTTGGTGAACCCTCGTTTGTGGTGAAATTCAGCTCGAAGCTGCTGCCATCAACTTATGATTTCTTCTTCATTTTAAATTTTGATATCTCGAGTTCTAGAGCTCCATTTTTGGTGATTCAATGTCTCAATAGTTCGGGTTTTCATTGGCTTGATGGATTTGAGGTTGGGGTTTGATGGGTGCACCTCGTTCTGCGTGAAATCGAAGGCAAACCCCTTATTTGGCCTATTTTTGTTAGTTTTAGATTTGTTATTGTTTGGTTGATTGGGAGCGGATTCGACCCCTATTTGATAAACTAGTTTAGGATTAGTGTTGGGGGAAGGATTTGGGACCTTTTGACGGAGTCAATTATGAGAAATCCTGAGCGGGTCCCACTTTGCCCGATTTTGACCCAAAAATTGGTCTGTCTCCGAAATTGTTAATTTTGGTGTCTAAACGACCGTATTGACGCAGTGATTCTATTTTTGGTAGCGTGGCAGCAGTCTGAGGCCGTTCGGAAGGGAAAATTTCCAATTGAGTGACTTGGAGCTCGCGTGATCGGCTTTTTGGTAGGTTACGGCTTCCCTTCTTTCTAGACTGAGCCTGATTGTGTAAATGCTAGTTGATATTTGTGAATCTGGGGTGGTTAGTTTGTATTGTTTCCCTTGTTCCCCGATTTCCTCAGTTTAGAGTTGACTGTTGGGTTGTTATGAGCTAGTATCATGCTATAGGTTGGGCTGTTGATTTGATTTGCTAATATGCATGCTGTGGGGTATCTGTTGGTGGTTATTTGATGTTTCATGAGTGGGTCCGGGTGAATCTGTTTGATGATTGACTGATTATTGTTATTCTGCCTTAGAATAGGCTGTGATTTATTGACATAGTCTCATGTACTTCGTTGACTTGAGTATGTATCCGACGTCGTTTCGGATGGACTAGATCCTTGTAGACTGATATAGCAGACTTTGGTCAGATTATGAGCCTTAGTATAGGCATTTTCGTGGCTTTCGAAACTTTCGATTCTTTGCCCCTTATCGCTGGGATTTTTGGGATGCTGTCGGAAGTTGCCGTTGTTGTGCAGATTGTTGGCTGGATTGTGTTAGGCTGGGAGCCTTCGGTTGGTATATATGTGGGGGCGGCGGCCCGTAATGTTTAGTCTTTTAGTGCATTGTTTTTGTGGCTTATCCGGTTCGTGACGGCTGGCTCCAGTACGCGGCTGACGTTACTCAGTTATCACTCAGGATTTCCAGCGCTAGGCTGACGAGGGCAGGCTACCCTCTCCGGTCCGCAGCTGACGTTACACGATTGCAGTCCGTTATTTCTAGCGCGAGTCCGTGGAGCATAGGCTACTAGTCCCAGCTACGCGACCGATGTATCCGGTGGAACTAGTATTTCCAGCGTTAGACTGTCGAGTGTGGGCTGTTTGTGCCAGTCCGAGACTGAGGTTGCCTGGTTAGAGTCCGGTATATCCAGCTCGTGACTGAAGACTAAGCTGGGCTATGATATTTCTGATATTTATGACTGAGCTGGGCTCTGATGACTGAGCCGGGCTCTGATGTTTTTGACTAAGCTGGGCTCTGATATTTATGACTGAGCGTGGCTCTGATGGTAATGATTGGGCGGGGCCCTGGTGTTGTTCTAGAGTTGGTTATTCCTTCGTTTCTTTAGAATAACTCTTCTGTGTACCTGTCGGGCTTATAGGGGTCCGTTCAGGTTTTATTTAAACTTGCACACGAGTGTGCCCAGTGGTTCTTATGGGGGTCTCAGCTGGGTTTATTTTAGTTATTTCTTTGTGCTTCCTTTCAGCTTTTTCGTTTCCTGTTCTATTGACCTCTGTTTGTGCTGATTCTATCTTGTCCGCCTGTTTTTATCCTTCTTGTTCAGTCGGCCTATGATGCCTACTGGGTACATGTTGTTTTGGTACTCATACTACACTCTGCATAAGTTTTTGTGATGCAGGTCCGAGCACCAATTATCAGCGTTGAGATCGGGCCAGGAGCTGTCAGTTCGGGAGACTAGGGTGAGCACTTGGCATTTTGGGATCACCAGTTTCCTTCTGTTTATATATTTTGGCTTGTCTTTTGTTTTCGAGAAAGTTGTTTCAGTGGTCCACTTTCGGGACTTGTACTCTTTTTAGTAGTTCTGTACTTGTGACTTCCAGGTTTTGGGAGGTGTTGAATATATTTAGTCTGCTTCGTTCCAGCTTTCGTGATTGCTCTTATTGTATGCTTCCGCTTGGTTATGGATTAGTTTCCACCCTTAGTCCCGTTACTGTTTAGTTTCGAGATAGGGTTTTGGCTGGCCTACTGGTGGGTTGGTAGGCGCCATATTGACTTGAAAAATTGGGTCGTGACAACACTAAGTCTAATTTTATCTTTATCACAAGTACATAGCCCCCCACATTTTCAAGTATTTGAAATTATTTTTCACATATTTTTTTTCCATGCTTCCAAATTATATACTATCAAAATACACATTGGCAACATAAATCATTCTTTTGGAGATTTAATCCATAGAAACATCAATTGGAGGCACAAACTCACTAATTTTATGTCACTAGTATTTTTTTTCCTTTCTGTCACAATTAGACAGACTACTTAGTATTTAGAATACTAACAATTATACAACTTGTTTCTAGTTCAACGATGAAGTTTTTATATTCTTCTAATCATTTAGTCTTAATATTCCTAACGAAGTTTTTAAACTCTTCAAGTCGGAATATTTATTCAAACAGAGTGTTTAATAAATTGGTGTATTCTTCAAACCAAATGCACAGTCTGATTTAGTCGGTGAAGTTCTTATATTCTTCAAACCAAAGGAGTAGAAAAAACAAAATCAGAAGATTTTAGTCTCCAAAAACCAGACACAATCAAATTTCACATGGAATAGAAAACTACAAAAGTTTTTTTCCTCCTTCAAACAGAATACATATTAATAATAATAAAAATATATTCTGAGTTCATCACATAATGGACATCTATCCTAACATTTATGAAATAAATCTCATAACTTATAAAGGATAGAAAAATAAATAATCAAGGAAAATAAAGATAGAACCTGATTTTTACTCCCATTGAATCATATTCTATCTGTCAGCAAGGATTCCATGCAAGTCACTTTTCTTGCTAATTTTTTTTCTTTTCCAATTTCCATCATATTCCAATTTTCCTTAGAAAATATTGAATTCAACGAGAAACTAAACTCATATTCAAATATTGTTAGGAGACAACATCTGTTCATTTACTTCTTCTAATAGTTATATAAAACCAAAACTATAGGAAAAATAGTTGAAGTGCACATCTTGGCCTTTTTGCACAAAATAACTTTTCTCATTGAAAAGAAAAATGAAAGGGTGCAATGCTTGAATGCACTTGGAAAGAAAAAAAATAATCTTACCCATCCAAGGAAAACTTACTACAGAAAATATATGCGAACATATTAAAGTAGTATTGATTCATCCCAAATCTCTTTTATCATATGATAAAATAATTCTCTTTCTCTTTTTTTTTTCCAACAAAAAGAACACATAAAATAAAAGTAATTTCCTTAATTACCACAGAAAATACCAACAATAAATAAATTTCTTAAGCTTGATATCTCCTGTATTCAGATCAGCAAACCAAAAATAATAAAAGATGAAAAGAAAAAGAAAAGAACTATCCGAGTCCACAGAACCCACTGTGTGTCCTTAAAAAATTTAATCCCCTCAAGTATCTGAGGTTGTAGATTAATTTCTCCCAAGATAAAATGGATTAACCATTAAAGAAGTAGCGGTACCTCAAACTTCGATAATTTCAACGAACTCAAAAAGACAACAACGAATCACATGTAGACTCTATTTTGTTTTGTAAGAAAATATATGCAAAAGAAAGAAAAATTTCATTCTCAAAAATGAGAGAAAGTCTCTCTATTTATAGCCAACAAAAGGTAGTATGAAAATGTGTTAATTGTGCCTTATCGATAAGGTCACAACTCTTTGGAAAAAAGACAGCCTTTCAGAACGGTCACAACCCTTTGGAAAAGACACAACCTTTCAAATAGTCACAACCCTTTAAAAAAGACACAATCTTTCATAAATGTCACAACCCCTTCGGCAAAGTCACAACCCTTCAGGAGAGTCACAACCTTTCATTTCCTATTCACACCTTTAAAACCCAACAAAATTTTGTCGATACAAAATTAATTGATAAGTATTTATTGAATTCTATATTTATTAATTTTTAAATAAAGAGAAGTTTTATACATTCAGATATTGATAACTAAACATTCTTAATTATTTTGGTTTAGATATATTTTAATGTAATATATTAATATTCATATGCAAATTCAAATTTATATAACTAAATCTCAATGCACATCTTAATATTCAAATTCAGAAGTCTTAATCTTAATAAAAATAAATGAGATCATCTACATTTCAAGGTACAAAAGTTTCAAAATTATATTACTATTACTATTAGGTAAAACTACTTAATAAGACATACTTCACTATCATATATACATATTTTAACTCTAGTTTAAGATTTTTACATGTAATACCACTTTTTAATAATTATACCATATATTTTAAAAGTTAAATCAGATACATAAATCCCTTAAATATGGCAATGAGTAATTATCTTAAAGTCTAATCTCCTTAATTAATGGGATACAGACAATTTAAATTTTTCTTTCTCTCACATCACACTAGTCGTTTCCCTCCACAATCCCATTACCCGTATGTATCTCACCCCACCTTCTCTTCTAAATCCCATTCATCGAAACCCTAGATCTTCCTCGTCATAAATCACTATATCTCAATCCCATTTTCCGACTCTATATTTGCCCTAGTTTTGGGGAAAAATTGGTGTCATTGTTGAATTCGAATTCTTGGATTAGATATATCCCCAATAGAAGAATTTGTAATATCCAATTTTTTTGGTTGATGTATTAGTGAAAATACGTGATTTTTGGAACACCCATTATGGCTTATGGTAAGGTGGTTAAGCATGCCAAGTACAAAACTTCAGTCAAGGTTCCTGGCGTCCCTGGAGTTTTGAAATTGATATTTTACTCGCGAGATGCGTGTATTCATCAGTTTTTAAAGTCGACATACACAATTTATTACTTTGAATTAAAGGGTGTAACTTATTTCCTTCTATAATTTTCATATTCGATTTCAAAGATCCATGAACCCGAATGCTTCAACAATACTATGATTTTCACCACTTTCATGTATCTGAGTATTGTAAACTTCATCTTCTTCATCAATTCCTTCCTTTGTATCTTAAAGTTTTGAATATTTCATCCTTGAGATACATGTATCATTACTCGCGAGATACATGTATCCATTTCAGAGATATATGTGATGTTGAACCTGAATTCAATTTCAGAGATCCATGAACCTGAAATGTCTCAACAATACTGTGATATCACCATTTGTAAAAAAACTTCGAAAATTAAAGATTCAAAAGAAGGAATTGATGAAGAAGATGAAGTTTACAATTTCAAATTACTAATGTTTATGATTTAGATTTCATATTAAAATTGATAATAGTTGATACAGAAGGATCTACTAAATCCATTTTGTTTGTTATTTTCTCATCATTTACTCCTTTAATTAAGGAATTAAGTTACACAATTTAATTCAAATCAATTAAATCATGTATCTCGTCCTTTTAAATTTGCTAGATACATGTATCTAATGACTTATGATGCATGTATCCGATAGCCGAAAGTGGTATAGAAAGTAATATTAAAAACTAAAGGGATTCCTAGTAATTAGGATCTAAAGTAGTGGGGTTTATGTAGTTTACCCTTACTATTACTACTATTAATAAGCGTTAATGAGAGGTAGGAGTGTCAAATGGGCGGGTTGAGTTGAAATTGGAGATATATAAATGGATTGAAATAAAAATCGGGTTTGGTCCTAACCCGCCTAAGTTTACTTTGGGCTCAAATGGGCTAAAAAGCGAATTGGGTCCAGACCTGTCATGCCCCGAGGCTACCCCTTAGACGCAATACAGTGCTTAGTGTCACGAGTGACCCCAAGCTAACCCTGAGTCTGACATGTCACAAGCATACAAAAAAAATAACTAAGTAAGCGAAATCATAACTGTAAAGAGAGTCAAAATTAAAAGTACTACAAGCGGAAATATATCTGAATATCCATGGGAGACAACCCCAAAACACTGAACACTGACTCTATGTCTGAAAGCCTTTAATACTGATGAGTTGCTGGGACAAGCCCCTAGCTAACCCTAATAATACTGAAAATTAAATAACGAACTAACTGAATCGAAAGCATAAAGAAATGTTCTCGAACTATGAGGACTCACCACTAAGCTGCTGAGTAAGGACTCGAAGTTGAACTAAGTGTGATCTGGATGTTGAGCGCCTGAACTTACATCATGAAACGATGTAGCACAAAAGTATGCATTAGTACTTTGAATGTACTGAGCATGCAAGATATAGATACTAAGTTGAACAATATAAAGTGAATACGGAAATAGACTGTACTAAAGTATAGCTAAAAACTATGCTAGATACAACGACCATGTACTAATCATGAAAATAACATGTTGAACTGGATACTGAAGTAAATGTTGATAACATGGTCAATGCAATGAGAGTATGACTGTGGGAGCTACTATTAACCAAGATAAACTACTTGAGTTAAACGTGGAGTCTGATGTATACGCCCCATCGAGAGGACCCAACATACCTTGCCAGGGATATAAAGGCATGATTGTAGCGTGATCACTAAAACTTGATGCCCAATAGAGGGGACTTCTGAACCTACGTTGGCACGTAGTTCTGGGACTTTGAGGGTATGCTGAACCCTAGTCCAACTCGGTGCTAAGTTTACTCCCAACTGAATAGGTAAAGCTAAAATGCAACTGATATACTGGGTAGCTCAAAATATTGACATTCTATTTGGGAATGCAACATAAAAATCCTAAAAGATATGACATTCAAATTCTGCAGCATGATTTTCTGATTGATCTGTCTAGCAAGTATAATTCATGAAATACTGATAATTAATACAAGCTAGGGTTCTGAGTTTTATACATGGGACTATGCAAATATTCCACGAAACATGCTATTTAGATCGTGGAAACTATAGAAACTAAAATCACAATGAATCTCCAAGGTTTTAGAAACCCTACGTCTGAACGATATATGAGGAATTGAAAAGCTGATTGAATTCTAGGGACCTAATGGGTGAAAGGAACCCACTAGTGAAATTCCACATACCTGGTGACGAAAACTACAGAGAAATCCTTTGGATTTCGGGGATGAACTTCAAAGAACGTCTCTTCTTATTCTTGGGAGAAACTGTCGCTTTTTTCTCTTCTTTTCTTTCTAAGTTAGATGATTTTGGGAGAATGAGGGTTCTAGGTCATTTCTGACTAGGTTATTAGGCTTAGACTGAGTAAAATGACGTAGTTTAAGCATCAAACGACGTAGTTTAAGGGCCCAACACATAGGGGAAAATACCAAAATGACCCTGACTTAGAAGCTGACTAAGTGACTTCAAGATGAGCTTCACGGGCTGGCACGCTGGTCGTGAAGCTTCACCTGCCCGACAAGGCTCCACTATACCGGACATAACGTTTTACTCCAAACTTCAAATGGAGAAAACTTGGTGGCGTTGGAAAGAGGACTCAAAGATCTTTAATTTGATAGGTCATTGGCCACCTAATTCATTTTGTGCTAAAATATATGATCGTTTGAAGTTGGTAAAAAACTCAAAACCTGTTAAGTCTTCTTCACAGACAACTTCACGGTCCGTGTGAAGATTCACGGGCCGTTCAGATGTCCGTGGCCCTTTTCCAGTGACCTTGGGTCACACCCCACCAACTAGGAGACTTGTACGACCCACTTGATGGGCCACCAAGTCCACCACGAGCCGTTTGGGTTACCGTGAAGGTGACCCCTGCATGGGCAGATCTTGGAAAGGGTTCACGAGCCCCTTAACGAGTTGTGGTCCCCTTCACAGACTGTCTAGGGTGTCGTGAAGGGTCCATGGTCCAGTTTGGGTCAGTAGACTTTTCCTATTTTCCCTTTTTAGCCTTTTTTCAAATTCGAGATGTTACAATATCTCCCCTTGGGATCATTCGTCCTCGAATGAAGTCTAAACACGCTGTGTTTGGAGGAAAGAGCTGTAATCCCTATCAACTGAGTACTAGAAGTTGATATCTAACTGAATTGAGTTGCATGAACATGCAATTATGCTGAAATGCACAGATAACTGGGGAAACAAGATACTGAAACTGAATTACATAAGAGTAAACTGAGAGACTAGAGAGGAGCTATTACCTCTAGCTGAAACTAAATTGGAGGGGAAAAATTGTGGATACTTGGTCTTCATAGCTGCTTCTGCCTCCCAAGTAGCTCCCTCTACAGAGTGATTCCTACACAAAACCTTTACTGAAGCGACTTCCTTATTTCTCAACCTACGAACCCGACGGTCAAGAATCTCAACTGGAATCTCCTCATAGGTGAGGCTATCCTTCACAGCCACACTTTCTAAGGGTACTATCTATGCCGGATCACCCACACACTTCTTCAACAAGGAAATGTGAAAGACTGGATGAGCGGTGCTAGTTTTTTGGAAACTCTAACTCATAAGCCACATTACCAACCCTTTTTAGGATTTTGTAAGGACCTACATATCTCCCTTTCTTCCCAAATCTCATCACCCCCTTCATGGGTGACACCTTTAGGAAAACCCAATCATCGATTTCAAACTTTAAGTCCCTTCTCCTCACATCTGCATAAGACTTCTGACGACTTTGAACTATGTATAGTCTATCTCGGATGAGTTGAACTTTCTTCATAGCCTTATGAATCGAATTTGGCCCAACCAAGGCTGCTTCACCTACTTCGAACCAACCAACCGGAGACTGCATCTACGCCCATACAGTGCCTCATAAGGGGCGATCTGAATACTGGAATGGAAACTGTTATTATAGGCGAATTCTATAAGGGGTAAGTGATCATCCCAACTACCCTTGAAATTGATCACGCAAGCTCTACAACATGTCCTCTAAGGTCTGAATGGTACGCTCTTCCTGACCATTTGTCTGCGGATGAAATGCTATGCTGTGATTTACTTGAGTACTAAGACCTTTCTGAAACGATCTCCAGAAATGAGAGGTAAACTGAGGACCTCTATCTGAGATGATAGACAAAGGAACCCCATGCAACCTGACCATTTCGTTGATGTAGAGTCTAGCGTAGTTCTCCGCTGAATCTGTAGTCTTGACTACCAAGAAGTGAGCTGACTTAGTGACTCTGTCCACTATCACCCAAATGGAGTCACGCTGTCTACGAGTACGAGGTAAATCCTTAATGAAATCCATATTTACCACTTCTCACTTCCAAGTAGGAATGCTAATCTCCTGAGTCACACCTCCTGGTTTCTTGTGTTCTACTTTAACTTGCTGACAGTTGGAACACTTAGCCACAAAATTTGCGATGTCCCTCTTCATGCCGTTCCACCAATAGATTTCTCGTAGATCACAGTACATCTTAGTGGCACCTGGATGAATAGAATATCTGGAATTATAGGCTTCTGTAAGGATCTGCTGCCTCAACTCACCCACATTAGGGACAAACAAACGACCCTGGTAACGAAGAACACCATCTCCCCCTTGAGAGAAAACCTCAACTCTCTGCTGATGAACTGCACCTTTCAACTGAAGCAATATAGGATCACTATCTTGTTTCTCCTTAACCTCCATTACCAATGAAGATTCTGATCCATTCTTCACTATCACAACACCATTTGACGTGTCCATCAAGCAAACTCCTAAGCGAGCAAACCGGTGAACATCTCTGGCTAATTCTTTCTTCACTTCTTAAACATGTGCCACACTACCCATGGATAGTCTGCTGAGGGCGTCAGCCACTACATTGGGCTTACTCGGATGGTAGAGCACATTCATGTCATAGTCTTTGAGGAATTCGAGCCATCTCATTGTATGAAGATTCAACTCTTTCTGGGTGAAAACATATTGGAGGCTCTTATGATCTGTGAACACATCAACTTGAACACCATACAAGTAGTGTCTCCAAATCTTTTGGGCGAACACTACGGCTGCAAGCTCGAGGTCATAAGTCGGGTAGTTCTTCTCATGGACCTTAAGTTGTCTAGAACCATAAGCTATTACCTTACTTTGCTGCATCAACACACAACCTAGGACGACCCTGGATGTATCACAATAAACCATATAACCATCTGAACCCTCTGGTAGAGTAAAAACAAGAGTTGTAGTCAACCTGGTTTTCAATTATAAGATGATTTTCTCACACTCATCCGACCACTGAAACTTGACCTTTTTCTGAGTCAACTTGGTCAATGGGGTAGCTATGGATGAAAATCTTTCAACAAACCTCCGATAGTAATCGGCCAAACTCAAGAAACTTTTGATATCAGTTGGAGAGGTGGGTCTGGGCCAGTGCTTTACTACCTCAATTTTCTGAGAATCCACTCGGATCCCTTCGCTGGATACCACATGACCAACGAAAGCGACCGACGGTAACCAGAATTCACATTTGTTGAACTTAGTGAATAGCTAGCAATCTTTGAGGGTTTGTAGAGCAACTCTCAGATGAGTCGCATGCTTATCCTCGTTTCGAGAATAAACGAGGATATCATCAATAAAGATGATGAAGAACAAGTCCAAATAATGTTTGAACACCCTGTTCATTAAGTCCACGAAAGCTGCAGAAGCATTTTTTAGTCCAAAAGACATAACTACGAATTCATAGTGACCATATCGAGTCCTGAAGGTTTTCTTCGGGATGTCACTATCTCTGACTCTAAGCTGATGGTAGCCGAATCTGAGGTCTATCTTAGAAAAACAACTGGCACCCTGAAGTTGGTTGAACAAGTCATCAATCCTAGGGTTAGGATATTTATTCTCTATTGTGACTTTGTTCAACTGACAATTGTCAATGCACATCCTGAGAGAACCGCCTTTCTTACGCACGAATAACACTGGAGCACCCCATAGAGAGATACTGGGTCTGATGAAGCCCTTATCTAGAAGGTCTTTCAATTGTTCTTTCAATTCCTTAAGCTCAGCTGGAGCCATTCTGTAAAGAGGAACCAAAATAGGCTGGGTATCTGGAAAGAGATCTATTTCGAAGTCGATTTCCCTTTCGGGAGAAACTCCAGGAAGATCTTCTGGAAATACTTCTGGAAACACATTCACCACTGGGACTGACTCAAGAGTTGGGGTTTCGGAGTTTGAGTCCTTAACCCGAACAAGATGATAAATATACCCTTTGGAAATCATTTTCCTGGCCTTGAGGTAAGAGATAATCAACCCGTAGGCACTGAATTGCTACCCTTCCACTCTAAGACTAGCTCATTTGAAAATTGAAGCTGAACAATCCTAGTTCTACAATCGATTGAGGCATAACAAGAATGTAACCAATCCAAGAGAAGCCCTTGGATTTAACAATGCATACACATCTAAATGGAAGACTTGTAACGTACCAGTGACTACATCAGGAGAACCTTCCTGGTCCTAGCGAGCCTGAAGGGCATACAACCTGTTCTGGTGCTGAGCACCATATGTACTAGATGAGGCACCCTACTGAGTGGGGTGACCTACTGGCGCTGCTGAAGTTGTAGGGTAAGCCCTGTGACCTTCTTTTCCTTGCATGGTAGAAGGGCACTCCTTCAACCTATGACCAGACTGACCGCACCCAAAACATCCCTCTCTGCCAGCAAGACACTCGCCCGGATGGTTCTTACCACACTTTGGGCAAGATGGAAAAGTCTTGTTACCTGAAGCACTCCCGTGTGACTTAGAGCCTAATGCCCTCCTTTTTTGATCCTATCAAAACCTGGGGGACGGAGCGCTAGCTGATGAAGGTGCTGGGGCTGTAGATCTCTGCTGAAACTGTGAGCGAGTTTTCCACCGCCCGACCTCTGCTGAGAATATTCATAGTTGCCTATTCTAGCCTTTTTGTTATCCTTAGCCATTTCCTTGAGCTTATCTCCCTCAACTTGCTGAGCGTGGGCCATTAGTATGGAGATATCCATCTCCTAATAGCATAGCATTCCTGCACTCGCTCTTTACCAGATCGGATACTCCAAACAAGAACTTGTTCATTTGTGCCCTCGGATCGGCCACCATATGTGGAGCATACCTGGAGAGCTGAGTGAATTTTAGCCCATATTCTTCGACTGACATCGAACCCTACCTCAAGTTCATAAA
Source organism: Solanum appendiculatum (assembly GCA_018342035.1). Taxonomy (NCBI): domain Eukaryota; kingdom Viridiplantae; phylum Streptophyta; class Magnoliopsida; order Solanales; family Solanaceae; genus Solanum; species Solanum appendiculatum. The sequence continues at coordinate 169,603 of JAGDQO010000894.1, forward strand.
CTCCTGAGCCTTAGCCTCCCTCAACTCTCTCGAAAAGAACCTGTCCAGAAAAGCTCCAGTAAAATAATTCCACATCATAGGAGCTGCATCCGCACCCCTATTGTTCTTCCATTGCGTAAACCAGATATGAGCCACACCCTTAAGTTGGTAGGATGCTAGCTTAACACTGTCAATACCAGTCACTTGCATTACCTCAAGAATCTTCTTGACCTCATCAATGAAGTTCTGTGGGTCCTCACCAACCTTCGACCCTAGAAACTCTGGTAGATTCATATGAACAAAGTTTAGAACCCTAGCTGCAGCTGATCCACCAGTAGGGCTTGCAGGAACTGGGGCCTGCTGATTGTTCTGGTTGGCTACGGTCTGAGCCAACATCTGGATCGCAGTACGAAACTCTACATTCGTAACCTCATGGTTCGGGACTGGAGGAACTGCGTTAGCATTCCGTGTGTTAGCATTTCGTGCGTTAGCTCTATGAGGAGGCATGATCTGAAACGCATAACGATGGATTAGAAAGGAGAAGTTGAATCACACTTCACGCACGATAGGAATAGGAAAAGAAGGGAAATTTTCTTAGAACACCTAGTATCCTCCCTGTCGTAGGTGTGGTGCGCTTCACACTCATGAAAGAGACTCTACTTGGTGCGGCTTTCAGACACCACAGGACTCTTAACCTGATGCTCTGATACTAAGTGTAACGACCCGTTAGGCCATTTTGAGCACTAGGACTATTTTGACTATTTCCGTAAATTTAAATTGGAAATTTTGATTTATTCAATAACTATGGTTTTTAATTGAGGGATATTTATTAAATAATTAATTTATTTAGCTAGTGCTTAATGGGCCAAGTCCACAATTTATGTAATACGCTATACCACTTGACTCATATGTAAATAATTAAATTAGAGTTAAATAGGGTTGATAGTATTTCTGAGTCATTGCGCAAAAGAAAGAAACCTCGGCGGCGGACGCACAACTGCTTCGGGTAAGGATTTCTGCTACGGAAAAACAAGGTCATGAATTTAAGAAATTTTAATTCATTCTTGAATTTTGTAATCATTGCATTCATAATATTTTTAGAAAATTCTGATTGTTTGAGGGCTAGAGTTTAACAACAACAAATATATATATATATATATATAATAATATTAATAATAATAACTATGGCATGTGTTGGACGGTAGTGTATGGTTTTTGTGGAGAGCAAGGATAGTATAGAGTTGTGTGCTTGGTCATTAATTAGGGATTTCTTGTGTACTAATGGAGTAGATATATATATATAAGAAACAAATGGCAGCTTCCTTCTGTTAATTGTAATCTTATTTTAATAAATAATAGTACATCTCATATTAAAGGTATCAAAGTTAGCATCTGGAACTTTACATGCTTAATGTCAGTTGAGACTAATTTGGTGTAATTTCATTTGTGTCAGCATGTTTTCAAGACAATGGTCCTGTAATTTTGCTTCCTATAATTAGTTTGTGTGATATCAATTTGGGGTCTACGATATGGGTCATTTAGTTTTAATAAGAATTTAGTTTTATCCTTTTGAGTCTTGATTTAACTTTAGGGCGAGTTTTGGGATTTAGGCTAGAATTATAGTAGTATCGGTGTCTATGGGCTCGTTACTTACAAATAATGCATATTTGATAGATTGGGAACACTATGAAGCTTTACGAAATGGAAAGGTGAAATCTTGAAGATTTGTGACACGTGTTCGTCTTTCGAGGTATGTTAAGACTTTCTAGACTTCGTTGAGGGACGTTTTATAATTAAAGATTAAAAATTGAACAGATAATGGGTAAGGGCGAAAGATGGGGGTCTCGTACCAATGGTGTGACGGGCATTGGTACGAGTACCAGTGTTATTAAAGGGAAAGTTTATTACTATAATATGATAGATTGTAATTTGAGAATGTCAAAGCATATGGGCATTAGCTGATGTATTTAGTGACTTGATTTTTTATGTGTGGTTGTGCTTCTTTATTGAACCCGTGTAATTGTGATAATTGAGGTGATTATACGTCATAGCGACATTTGACTTATTGAGATGCTGCATCATCCCCTTTTATTGATATCATACTGTGCACATGCATTAACATGAGATTGAGTATGAATAAAGGTCTAACACGTGGAGATCAAGTTATGATTATAATTTGGGCACGTGGAGATCATCTGTGCGAGGAATTTGTTATGATTATAAGTTGGGCACGTGGAGATTCTCCGTGCTGGGGATTTTGTGATTTTATGATAGTCGTTGAGATCGTCCGCACAGACACGTGGAGATCATCCGTGTCGGTATATGGACCTCGCGAGTCCCCCATGGGTCATGAACTCTCGATGTATTTCCGAGGAGTATCATGTATATACGGTTGAGAGAGTACTTGGATCTGAGGCATATCATTTCATGGTGTCACATTGCATTGCATCTCATTACATCTTTCATTCTTATTTGAGTATGTGTTTTATTGATGTTGGACATTACGTAACATTTGATTTTCCCTATTGATGAAAATTTGGTTGATAAGTATGATGTGGTCTTGTAAAATTAAATGATTATTTTCTTATATACTACTGTCACCACTTCTTCGTTGTCGGTCTATGATACATACTGGGTACACGTGGTTTCGTACTCATACTACACTTGCTGCACTCTTTTGTGGTGTAGATTGGATTTTGAATTCGAGCGCATTTCGTGGAGCTTTCAGAGTTGAGTTTGAGTATCTTGGGGTTGTGGTGAGGTGCTTGACTATTTCATGACCCACATCTCCCTCTATGTCTTTAGTTATTGTTTTATTCTAGTATATTCCTACAGATATTCCTTATGTCTAGGTTTGTCATTTAGTTTCAGACTTGTATCGTAGTTTAGAAGCTCTTGTACTTATGACACTAAATCTTGGGTTGTGGTTTAGTTTTCCGCATTTAACTGTTATGAAAAGTTTAGTAATTGGGATATTCTACTTGTGTCTTAGTTTTTCCATTATTAATATTGAATTGAATTGGTAAAAGTGTTGGGCTGGCTTAACTATCGGTTGGGAACATAGGTGCCATCACGACTTGTGATTTTGGGTCCTGACAAATTGGTATCAGAGCCTTAGGTTCATCGGTCTCACGAGTGCAAGAGCTGAGTCTAGTAGAGTCTTGCGGATCGGTGTGGAGACGTCTGTTAGTTAACTTCGAGAGGCTATGGGACTTTAGGAAACTTCTATCCTTTCATTCTTTATCGTGCGTATGTGGTTCAGTTTTAGATCTAAACTCCATTGTTTCATTCTCTCGCCAATAATGACGAGACGTTCTCGAATTCATATGTCAACGATATTAATGATGTTATATGGTATAGTGTGAGATGTTGTGATGTGACTAGTAAGATGACTAGGTAATAAGCATTGCGACTTTGAATAATTCAATTGAGAAGGTTAGGAATAGTAAGAATGACTTGCTCGAGGTGTGATTTTGACAAGAATATTTCAACTTTGTTGGTATTTATTACGATAATCTCATGGTATAGATAAAACATTGATAGATCAATAATTTAATATTAAAGGATATAATATAGATGCTATGAATATAAGGGTAATCTTGGGAGGATCAATTGACTAGGTAAGAGCATAGTGATCCTGATCATACTACAATGAGAAGTTGAGGAATTAAAAAAAATAATATAAGAGGTGATTTTTATGATGAAGTATGAGATTGTAGAACTTGTTATAAGATTTATATGAAGGACTATATTTCTATCCTTCAGAGTGGAGGTGTATCTAAAGGAAGTTAAATAGTTCAAGTTGAGTGACATAATGGCCATATTGGTATATTGTTCATTGGATGGAAGTCACGAGGTGGTCTGAGTATAACTCATCAAGAAATAGGAGCTAAGATGGATATCAATTAGAAAAAAAACATTTAAAGTGGTGCTTAATGGTACTTATTGACATATTGAACTTGTGATGTGTTTTTTGAAAATTGATTTGAGGATCACTAGTATTAGTTGAAACTAAAAGAGAAGGATAATTATTTAGTTAAAGAAGTTTGGGCAATGATATTTGTATGGCACTTGTGGAAATATTCATAGAGACATTAGCATTGTGAGAAAGAATCACCCTACAATTCATGGACTAAGATTTTGATGGTTGAAAATATTATATCGACAAATAACTAACTCTATTGGAGTAACCAGGGTTGTCCAAAGTATCGTTCGATATGCTCAGCTCGATTGACCATAGTTTTATTTCGAGTGTGGATCTACTCCATTTACGTAAGTACGTATCTTATTTTGGATTTGAATATGCTTTGTGACTATTCTCCTATTTTTATACATATTCCTACAATGGCAGATGGTTCTTAGTGGTAGATCGATTACATCGATCTTATTTTGTTGACTTGGTAGTGCATGACACATGGATATACTTAACTATTCTGAATATGGTAAACTTTAATAGCATATTGGAGATAAGTTGAATTTTTCCATATCATACAGTTTCATTTTAACCTTAAATATTTTAGGTATTCAATAATTTAAGTGGCAGGATAGTGTTAGTACCCATAAAAAAAAAAAGTATTTTCGTTCCTAAAGTTTCAACGCACTGGAAAGAGTGTTGCTTCACCTATTTATCTTATGCTTGCGATACTAGCGCTGCTACATCTCCTTTAGAGTAAGTTCCAACAGTGAAAGAGTTCTTAAAGGTGTTCCATGTAAGCTTGATATTGAATTTAGTATTGGCTTAGAGTTGAAAACTCGGCTTATTTCTATCGTTTCTTATTGGAATGTTCCCGTGGAATTGAAAGAATAGTAACAAGACTTGTTAAGAGATTTATTAGATCAAATATATCTTCATATGGTGTTTCTTTCGTACTTGGATTTCTTTGTTATTATCTTCATCGATGATATATTGGTATACTTCTGTAGTAGAGAGGATCACGAGCATTAATTGAGGTTTGTTCTTTAAAATTTGAAGAAGATTAAGATCTACACAAGTTCTTAAAGTGTGAGTTTTGATTAGTTCGGTGGCATATTTGGACCATGAAGTGTTCAAGAAAAGTAATAAGGTGAATCCCAAAGAGATTGATGCAGTTCGTAATTGGGACAAACCTATTTCCATTTTCGAGATTCAGATCTAGAGTTTCTTAGGTCTTACATATTATTATTGATGATTTATGGAGGGGTTCTCATCTGTTACATCCGTATTGGCTAGGTTGATCCAAAATAATGTGTTTTTTTTGTCTGATGAGTATGAGGTGAGTTTTCAAAAGCTCAAAATTTTATTGACTACTACTTTAATTTTGACTCTACTCGTGGAGGGAGATGGTTTTATTGTATATTGTGATACTTCTCGGGTTGATCTTTGTTATGTAGTGATGTAGAAGGAGAAGGTGATAGTTTATGTTTCAGGTAGTTAAAGGTTCATGAGAAGAATTATAGTACCCATAACTTAGAGGTTGCAGTTATAGTGTTTGCACTTAAGATTGGAAGGCATTACTTTCATTGTGTGCCTTGTGAGGTGTTCAAGAATCATCATGGTCTCTAATATATATTCAGTCATAGAGATCTCAAATTGAGACAGTTGAGGTGGTTAGAGTTGCTCAATAACTATGGGATTACTATCCCTTAACATTGGGGCAAGGAGTGATAGCAGTTGTCTTGAGCTGAAATGTGGTAGGTATGGATAGTCTAGGTTTGTTACAGGTGAGAGAGCATATTTTGATTGTGAATGACCCATCCTTATCAAATAACTTTATGAGACTTGATATTTTAAAACCCGGTAGGGTGTTGGCTTACATGGAGGCGAGGTCGTCCTTATTGGAGCATATTCTAGCTCGACAGCTCGATGATGAAAATTTATTTGAGATTCGAGAAAAGGTGTTACAAGGAGAAGCTAAGGAGGTGATTTTGGATGGCAAGGGAGTTTTGAAAAAAAAAAGTTCACATGTGTATTTCTCGGACATGTGATTTGATCAAGCTATCGTAGAAGAGGCCCATAATTTGAGGTATTTTATTCATTTGGGTTATTAAGATTTATCGTAATTTGAGGCAACATTACTGATGGTATTTTACGAAGATGGACACAGTATATTTTGTACCTTGAGGTTTAAATTATCAGCAAGTGAAATCGAAACACCAAAACCTTAGAGGTGTTACTCAAGTATGTCCATACCTAAGTGAAAGTGGGAGCGTATTTCTATGCACTTTGTGGTATGTTTTCCATATATCTTGGGCAAGTTTGATGTTATATGGGTCATCGTGGATCGATTGATCAACCCTGCACATTTTATACCGATTCATACTTACTTATAATCCAGAGAAGTTTGCCAAAACCTACATACGATAGATAGTTCTCTTGCATGGGGTGTTCATTTCCATCATTTCATATCAAGGCACACCATTTACATCTCATTTAATACGATCTATGTAGAAGGAGTTGGGTACTTGATGTATCTTAACATAGCCTTTCGGCCTTAGACTGATAGTCAGTCTGAACATACTATTCAGATTCCTTAGGGCATGCTGCGGGTGTGTGTGATTGACTTTGGTGATCATGGAAATTATTTTTTTTCATTTAACACAGCTTGCATACAATAACAAATGTCATTCAGACATTGAGATAACACTATTTGAGACGTCGTACGATAGAAGATGTCGATGTCTGATTAGTAAGTTTGAGACATTTTAGGTTAGGCCGTGGGTGCAATTTTGTCGAGAGAGTCCTTGGACAAGGTCATATTGATTCATAATAGGTTTTCACATGGATTAGAAGTTGGAGAAGACAAAAGAGTTATGCAAATGAAAATATTCGTGATTTAGAGTTCATGGTTGGAGAACAGGTTTTACTATAGGATTCACCCATGAAGGGTGTGATAAGATTTGGGAAGAAGCGCAAGTTGAGCCCGAGGTATAATTGTCCTTCTTCTTTTTTGATTATTTACCGTATTGGTGAGGTGACTTACAAGTTTGTTTTTACACTTGGTTTGTCGTATGTTCATCCTATATTTCATATTTCAATGATCAATAAGTATCATTAGGAAGGTGATCGTGTGATTCAATGGGATTCAATGTTACTTGATGGGAATTTGAATTTTGAGAAGGAGCGGAGAACCATCTTGGATAGGCGGATTCGAAAGTTGAGGTCGAAAGAAATTGCTTTAGTAAAGGTTTAGTGAAAATATTCCGATTGAAGAAACTACTTTGGAAGAGTAAGTCACACATGAATAATAGATATTCTAGTGTTTTTAGAGTTCAAGAACATTCTATTCGTTTATCGTTCGAGGACGAACATATGTTTTAGTAGTAGATGATGTAACGACCCGTTAGGCCATTTTGAGCACTAGGATTATTTTGACTATTTCCGTAAATTTAAATTGGAAATTTTGATTTAATCAATAACTATGGTTTTTAATTGAGGGATATTTATTTAATAATTAATTTATTTAGCTAGTGCTTGGTGGGCCAAGTTCACAATTTATGTAATACGCTATACCACTTGACTCATATGTAAATAATTAAATTAGAGTTAAATAGGGTTGATATTATTTCTAAGTCATTGCGCAAAAGAAAGAAACCTCGGCGGCGGACGCACAACTGCCTCGGGTAAGGATTTTTGTTACGGAAAAACAAGGTCATGAATTTAAGAAATTTTAATTCATTCTTGAATTTTGTAATCATTGCATTCATAATATTTTTAGAAAATTCTGATTGTTTGAGGGCTAGAGTTTAACAACAACAAATATATATATATATAATAATATTAATAATAATAACTACGGCATGTGTTGGACGGTAGTGTATGGTTTTTGTGGAGAGCAAGGATAGTATAGAGTTGTGTGCTTGGTCATTAATTAGGGATTTCTTGTGTACTAATGGAGTAGATATATATATAAGAAACAAATGGCAGCTTCCTTCTGTTAATTGTAATCTTATTTTAATAAATAATAGTACATCTCATATTAAAGGTATCAAAGTTAGCATCTGGAACTTTACATTGTTAATGTCAGTTGTGACTAATTTGGTGTAATTTCATTTGTGTCAGCATGTTTTCAAGACAATGGTCCTGTAGTTTTGCTTCCTATAATTAGTTTGTGTGATATCAATTTGGGGTCTACTATATGGGTCATTTAGTTTTAATAAGAATTTAGTTTTATCCTTTTGAGTCTTGATTTAACTTTAGGGTGAGTTTTGGGATTTAGGCTAGAATTATAGTAGTATTGGTGTCTATGGGCTCGTTACTTACAAATAATGCATATTTGATATATTGGGAACACTATGAAGCTTTACGAAATGGAAAGGTGAAATCTTGAAGATTTGTGACACGTGTTCGACTTTCAAGGTATGTTAAGACTTCCTAGACTTCGTTGAGGGACGTTTTATAATTAAAGATTAAAAATTGAACAGATAATGGGTAAGGGCGAAAGATGAGGGTCTCGTACCAATGGTGTGACGGGCATTGGTACGAGTACCAGTGTTATTAAAGGGAAAGTTTATTACTATAATATGATAGATTGTAATTTGAGAATGTCAAAGCATATGGGCATTAGCTGATGTATTTAGTGACTTGATTTTTTATGTGTGGTTGTGCTTCTTTATTGAACCCGTGTAATTGTGATAATTGAGGTGATTATACGTCATAGCGACATTTGACTTATTGAGATGCTGCATCATCCCCTTTTATTGATATCATATTGTGCACATGCATTAACATGAGATTGAGTATGAATAAAGGTCTAACACTGGAGATCGAGTTATGATTATAATTTGGGCACGTAGAGATCATCCGTGGAGGAATTTGTTATGATTATAAGTTGGGCACGTGGAGATTCTCCGTGCTGGGGATTTTGTGATTTTATGATAGTGCGTTGAGATCGTCCACACAGACACGTGGAGATCATCCGTGCTGAGATCGAGTTATGATTATAATTTGGGCACGTGGATATCGTCCGTGTGAGGAATTTGTTATGATTATAAGTTGGGCACGTGGAAATCGTCTGTGCTGGGGATTTTGTGATTTTATGATAGTGCGTTGAGATCGCCCGTACAGACATGTGGAGATCATCCGTGTCGGTATATGGACCTCGCGAATCCCCCATGGGTCATGAACTCTCGATGTATTTTCGAGGAGTATCATGTATATACGGTTGAGAGAGTACTTGGCATCTGAGGCATATCATTTCATGGTGTCACATTGCATTGCATCTCATTACATCTTTCATTCTTATTTGAGTATGTGTTTTATTGATGTTGGACATTACGTAACATTTTATTTTCCCTATTGATGAAAATTTGGTTGATAATTATGATGTGGACTAGTAAAATTAAATGATTATTTTCTTATATACTACTGTCACCACTTCTTCGTTGTCGGTCTATGATACATACAGGGTACACGTGGTTTCGTACTCATACTACACTTGCTGCACTCTTTTGTGGTGTAGATTGGATTTTGAATTCGAGCGCATTTCGTGGAGCTTTCAGAGTTGAGTTTGAGTATCTTGGGGTTGTGGTGAGGTGCTTGACTATTTCATGACCCACATCTCCCTCTATGTCTTTAGTTATTGTTTTATTCTAGTATATTCCTACAGATATTCCTTATGTCTAGGTTTGTCATTTAGTTTCAGACTTGTATCGTAGTTTAGAAGCTCTTGTACTTATGACACTAAATCTTGGGTTGTGGTTTAGTTTTCCGCATTTAACTGTTATGAAAAGTTTAGTAATTGGGATATTCTACTTGTGTCTTAGTTTTTCCATTATTAATATTGAATTGAATTGGTAAAAGTGTTGGGCTGGCTTAACTATCGGTTGGGAACATAGGTGCCATCACGACTTGTGATTTTGGGTCCTGACAAATTGGTATCAGAGCCCTAGGTTCATCGGTCTCACGAGTGCAAGAGCTGAGTCTAGTAGAGTCTTGCGGATCGGTGTGGAGACGTCCGTTAGTTAACTTTTAGAGGCTATGGGACTTTAGGAAACTTCTATCCTTTCATTCTTTATCGTGCGTATGTGGTTCAGTTTTAGATCTAAACTCCATTGTTTCATTCTCTCGCCAATAATGATGAGACGTTCTCGAATTCGTATGTCAACGATATTAATGATGTTATATGGTATAGTGTGAGATGTTGTGATGTGACTAGTAAGATGACTAGGTAATAAGCACTGCGACTTTGAATAATTCAATTGAGATGGTTAGGAATAGTAAGAATGACTTGCTCGAGGTGTGATTTTGACAAGAATATTTCAACTTTGTTGGTATTTATTACGATAATCTCATGGTATAGATAAATCAATGATAGATCAATAATTTAATATTGAAAGGATATAATATGGATGCTATGAATATAAGGGTAATTTTGGGAGGATCAAGTGACTAGGTAAGAGCATAGTGATCCTGATCATGCTACAATGAGAAGTTAAGGAATTAAAAAAATAATATAAGAGGTGATTTTTATGATGAAGTATGAGATTGTAGAACTTGTTATAAGATTTATATGAAGGACTATATTTCTATCCTTCAGAGTGGAGGTGTATCTAAAGGAAGTTAAATAGTTCAAGTTGAGTGACATAATGGCCATGTTGGTATATTGTTCATTGGATGGAAGTCACGAGGTGGTCTGAGTATAACTCATCAAGAAATAGGAGCTAAGATGGATATCAATTAGCAAAAAAAAAAAATTTAAAGTGGTGCTTAATGGTACATATTGACATATTGAACTTGTGATGTGTTTTTTGAAAATTGAATTGAGGATCACTAGTATTAGTTGAAACTAAAAGAGAAGGATAATTATTTAGTTAAAGAAAATTGGGCAATGATATTTGTATGGCACTTGTGGAAATATTCATAGAGACATTAGCATTGTGAGAAAGAATCACCCTACAATTCATGGACTAATATTTTGATGGATGAAAATATTATATCGACAAATAACTAACTCTATTGGAGTAACCAGGGTTGTCCAAAGTATCGTTCGATATGCTCAACTCAATTGACTATAGTTTTATTTCGAGTGTAGATCTACTCCATTTACGTAAGTACATACTTTATTTTGGATTTGAATATGCTTTGTGACTATTCTCCTATTTTTATACATATTCTTACAATGGCAGATGGTTCTTAGTGGTAGATCGATTACATCGATCTTATTTTGTTGACTTGGTAGTGCATGACACATGGATATACTTAACTATTCTGAATATGGTAAACTTTAATAGCTTATTGGAGATAGGTTGAATTTTTCCATATCATACAGTTTCATTCTAACCTTAAATATGTCAAGTATTCCAAAATTTAAGTTGCAGGATAGTGTTAGTACCCATCCAAAAAAAAGTATTTTCGTTCCTAAAGTTTCAACGCATGGGAAAGAGTGTTGCTTCACCTATTTATCTTATGCTTGTGATACTAGCGCTGATATATCTCCTTTAGAGTAAGTTCCAACAGTGAAAGAGTTCTTAAAGATTTTCCATGTAAGCTCGATATCGAATTTAGTATTGGCTTAGAGTTGAAAACTCGGCTTATTTCTATTGTTTCTTATTGGAATGTTCCCGTGGAATTGAAAGAATAGTAACAAGACTTGTTAAGAGATTTATTAGATCAAATATATCTTCATGGGGTGTTTCTTTCGTACTTGGATTTCTTTGTTATTATCTTCATCGATGATATATTGGTATACTTCTGTAGTAGAGAGGATCACGAGCATTAATTGAGGTTTGTTCTTTAAAATTTGAAGAAGATTAAGATCTACACAAGTTCTTAAAGTGTGAGTTTTGATTAGTTCGGTGGCATATTTGGACCATGAAGTGTTCAAGAAAAGTAATAAGGTGAATCCCAAAGAGATTGATGCAGTTCGTAATTGGGACAAACCTATTTCCATTTTCGAGATTCAGATCTAGAGTTTCTTAGGTCTTACATATTATTATTGATGATTTATGGAGGGGTTCTCATCTGTTACATCCGTATTGGCTAGGTTGATCCAAAATAATGTGTTTTTTTTGTCTGATGAGTATGAGGTGAGTTTTCAAAAGCTCAAAATTTTATTGACTACTACTTTAATTTTGACTCTACTCGTGGAGGGAGATGGTTTTATTGTATATTGTGATACTTCTCGGGTTGATCTTTGTTATGTAGTGATGTAGAAGGAGAAGGTGATAGTTTATGTTTGTAGTTAAAGGTTCATGAGAAGAATTATAGTACCCATAACTTAGAGGTTGCAGTTATAGTGTTTGCACTTAAGATTGGAAGGCATTACTTTCATTGTGTGCATTGTGAGGTGTTCAAGAATCATCATGGTCTCTAATATATATTCAATCATAGAAATCTAAAATTGAGACAGTTGAGGTGGTTAGAGTTGCTCAATAACTATGGGATTACTATCCCTTAACATTGGGACAAGGAGTGATAGCAGATGTCTTGAGCTGACTCCCAACTAAATAGGTAAAGCTAAAATGAAACTAATATACTGGGTAGCTCAAAATACTGACATGCTATCTGGGAATGCAACATAAATATACTGAAAGATATGGCATTCAAATTCTGAAGCATGATTTTCTAACTGATCTGTCTAGCAAGTATAATTCATGAAATACGAATAATTAATACAAGCTAGGGTTCTGAGTTCTATACATGGGACTATACAAATTTTCCAAGAAACATGCTATTTAGATCGTGGAAACTACAGCAGCTAAAATCACAAAGAATCTCCAAGATTTTAGAAACCCTAGGTCTGAACGATTTATGAGAAATTAAAAAGCTGACTGAATTCTAGGGATCTAATGGGTGAAAGGAACCCACTAGTGAAATTCCACATACCTGGTGACAAAAACTATGGAGAAATCCTATGGAATTCGAGGCTGAACTTCGAAGAACACCTCTGCTTGTTCTTGAGTGAAGCGTCACCTTTTTCTCTTTCTTTCTTTCTAAGTTGGATGATTTTTGGAGAATGAGGGTCCTAGGTAGTTTCTGACTAGGTTATTAGGCTTATACAGTAAAACGACGTAGTTTAAGCATCAAACGATGTAGTTTAAGGGCCCAACGCATAGGGGAAAAGACCAATATGACCCTAACTTAGAAGCTGACGAAGTGACTTCAAGATAGGCTTCGCGGGCCGTGAAGGACTTCAAGGGCCGTCAAGCTGGTCATGAAGCTTCACCTACCCGACAGGGCTCCACTAAAATGGACATAACTTTTTACTTCAAAATTCAAATGGAGCAAACTTGGTGGCGTTGGAAAGAGGACTCAAAGATATTTAATTTGATAGGTATTAGGCCACCTAATTTATTTTGTACCAAAAGATATGATCGTTTGAAATTAGTCCAAAACTCAAAACCTGATAAGTCTTCTTCACGGACGACTTCACGGTCCGTGTGAAGCTTCACGGGCCGTTTAGACGTCTGTGGACCTTTTTTAATGACCTTGGGTCACACCCCACCAACTAGGTGACTTATACGATCCACTTGACGGGCCGTCAAGTCCACCACGAGCCGTCTGGGTCACAGTGAAGGTGACCCCTGCATGGGCAGACCCTGGAAAGGGTTCACGAGCCCCTTAACGAGCCGTGGTCCCCTTCACAGACCGTCTAGGGTGCCGTGAAGGGTCCATGGTCCAGTTTGGGTCCGTGGACTTTTTTCGTTTTCCCTTTTTAGCATTTTTTTAAATCCGAGATATTACATGACCCGCCCAATTGTTGGGTTCGAAAGTGATTATGGCATCATGCGGAAGCTTACAATTGCAAATTATATGGTTGATAAATCAGATGACAAATAAAAATATATTATTAATATAGTTTGGTCAATCGACCTACATATTATAAAACTAATATTGAAAAACATAAATATGGTTAGGAGAAAATCTCCACATAAACAAGACTCTCTAAGTGACTACATTGTGGATGCTTTTTTTGTGTTCTTGATATGAGAAGAGGGATATTCAATTTATAGGGTTCTAGACTTTTTCTCTAAGAAAAGAATAATCAAATATGGAAGAGAAATATATTTTCCTTTAAAGAAAAGTTCAAGTATTTATGGTAATACTTTGACTTTTCTTTAAGGAAAAAATAAACTTCAAATAAGATAAGAAAATCAGGTTAAAACCCTAACAAATCTCCCCCTTTGGCTGGATTTTCTCGACAAAACTTGATTCGCCTTCTTCAATGCATGATAATCTTGTTCTTCACAAAATCTTCATTACTGCTGCTTGCCATGGTTAAAAATAAAGTTTAAAATATATGGGTTAAAAATGATTTTAAAATATTTTGTTTTTATTTTTAAAATTGCAGCAACATGAATGTTGAAAATATGGTTGAAACTTGTTTTCCACGTGTAGTTAGACAAAAATCTTCATTATCATCAAATTGTTGCAAATTAATTTGAAACCACTTGAACTTGTCTTCAACTTCGTTCCATTGGATCTTTGAACCGTGTGCTCTGATACCACTTGTTGGGTTCGAAAGTGATTATGACGTCATGCGGAAGCTTACAATTGCAAATTATATGGTTGATAAATCAGATGACAAATAAAAACATATTATTAATATAGTTTGGTCAATCGACCTACATATTATAAAACTAATATTGAAAAACATAAATATGCTTAGGAGAAAATCTCCCCATAAACAAGATTCTCTAAATTACTATATTGTGGATGCTTTTTTTGTGTTCTTGATATGAGAAGAGGGGTATTCAATTTATAGGATTCCAAACTCTTTCTCTAAGAAAAGAATAATCAAATATGGAAGAGAAATATATTTTCCTTTAAAGAAAAGTTCAAGTATTTATGGTAATACTTTGACTTTTCTTTAAGGAAAAAATAAACTTCAAATAAGGTAAGAAAATCAGGGCAAAACCCTAACACCAATTTGACCCGCTTATTCTCAATAATTTTAACATATTGATATTTAACTTTTATAACCACAATTTGAATTTTAACTCAAGATTTTAAAAAAATAATTACAAATGGATAGATAAATCCTAAAAGATATTGAATAGATAATAATTCATACCTTCAATATGGGAACATACATTACATCAATGCAAATAAAGAGTCTTAAAACGGGTTGAAATTGAAGATTGAATTGGGCTCAATTGATAATTCTCTTAAAATGGGTTAAGACTTGAATGGGTTGAGATTGAACCCAACTCAAATTATCATGAGTTCAACCCTTAAAATTATGGACGGATTGGGCGGATTACCTATGTTTGGGTTCATTTTTGACACCTCTAATGAGAGGAGCTTCCCGTCAATGTGATTTTTCGAATGAGTCATAACATTTCAATTTATTACATTGGGGACATAGAGGGTATTTTTGTAATTTCATGTCTTTTTCTTCCCTTTTTTAAAAAAAAAAAACACTTTTAGTGTTAACATTATTAAGCGACTAGAAGCGGACAATTGTCCTCGACATGCCAACTTCTGATTGAGGGTATTTCTTGAAATTTTGTCTTTTTTTCATTTTAATTTGTCTATCTTACTTTTTTTTTTAATTTGTTACATATTTAAAATTCTATCAATGTTACATAAAATGGTACAAAGGAAGTAACATATATTATTCGAAATAATTTTAAAATATTATAAATAACAATAATTAACAACTTAAAAATTTAAAAGACACACAAAAAATTTAAATGAATTTCAAAAAAATTTCATTGCCCCATAAATTGGGATAGAGAGAGAGTAACATGTATTATTTGAAAATCACATAAAAGGTATTATGAACCACAATAATTAACAATTCAAAATATTTAAAAGATACAAAAATTTGATTGACTCTCAAAATTTTGTCGGTGCTACATAGATTGAGACAAAGGAAATAACATATATTATTTGATATGACATAAAAGTATTATAAATTAAAATGATTAATAATTTAAAAGACATAAATTTTTTTGTTGATTCTCAAAATTCTATTAATCCCATATAAATTGGGATAGAGCGAGTAACATATATTATTTGAAAAATTATGTAAAAAGTATTCTAAATCAAAATAATTAACAACTTCAAATATCTAAAAATCATACTGAAAATTTGATTAACTTTTCAAATTTTATCCATGTCACATAAATTAAAATAAAAAAATAATATATTTTGAACTCGTGCTGACACGGGCTCCCCTATATAGTATTTAATACTAAATCTGAACCTACTATTTCAAAGAACTGGCTTAATAATTGTACTGCCTTACCTAAAATTTTGATATATATATATATATGTGTGTGTGTGTGTGTGAGAGAGAGAGAGAGAGAGAGAGAGAGATTGTGTGTGTTGTGTGGGTGGGTGGGTGGGGAGGAGTAGAGATGTCCCTGTTACATCTTAAGTCAAGCATCCTCTTCTGTGGATTTTATGAGACATCTAAAAGGATAGCTTATAGTGGTCCCTAGCCAAGGATTTCATGCATGAATTTTGTAGGAACCACAAGCATATACCCTATGGTTCATTAAGTAACCTTTTGAAATATCTTGCATCCTCTTCAATTATGAAAGCTTTGTTTTTCTTCAGTAATTGTCCCCACAGCATGGGCCTATGAAGTTGTTGACGATTCCATTTATTTTCTTTTCTTAATCGTTTGGTATTTAATACAATATGAATAATAATAATAATAATACTAATAAGTAGAAAAGAGAGCAGACAAGATGTTCTATGTTAGAACCATACTCACCCATAAAAAATAGAAAATCATTAGCCTACCTAATAAGCCTTTATCTTAATCTTTGATTTCCATTCTCTCTTATCTAATGTCACGATCCAAAAAAATGGACGTGATGACACATATCTATTCCCACCAAGACAAGTCATCATTAACCTGACGAAACGAAAGAAAAGCGAAAAGAAATAAAGTAAGAACAAGACAAAGGTGAAAAACTAATTGATTCTAAGCAAATACCCCAAAATCTGGTTGTCACGTGTACAAGCCACTAAAGTAAATACAGAATTCGAAAGATAAATACAAGTCTCAAATGTCTTTGCTTCTCAAATAGAACAAAGCATAAATAGAGGAAAAGAGGGCCCACCGAGATGACAAGCAGCTACCTCTCAAGTCCTTCAACGAGCCTCGAAATCAGGAGAAGAAGAAGAAGATCACACGGGTTCGGGCTCGGAACCTACACAAGTGCAGAAGCAAGGAGTGAGTACCACCAACACGATACCCAGCAAACAACCTAATAAACTAGGAAACCTAGCTAAATCGAATACTCCTTTCATCCCAATCGAACCTCCACAAACTACAACCTGCACAGAAATCAGTCCAACCTAAAAATTCTACAATAAACAAGTCTCAAGGCTCAATGATCAAGACCAACAATCACATTTCAACAATCGACAAGTATCATATCAGTTACTCTCAAGTATAAGGCATATCAATCACAAATACCAAGTATTCTACTCACATATCAAATAACCAATTCAGCACATCAAATAGCCAAATCACATGCATCAAATAAGTCAAATATATGCATAAAGTAGATTGATCACAAAGGTCAACATTTGCCCGAACCAATTCCCTTCGGCAATGTCCCTAGCCGGAGTCATTTTCCTTCGGCTTTCACATTAATCACTTGCTGAAACCATTTCCCTTCAACATTTATATCACTACCCGGAACCATTTTTCTTCGACTTTTATCACAAAATATCACTTGCCGAAAATATTTTCCTTTGACATTTATATCAATAGCCGGAACCATTTCCCTTCGGCTTTCATATCAAGTGTCTCATCATGGTGTTCAACAACCAATGCACACAAGCAATATCACACCACACGGAGAGACAACAATTCATACAATTTAAGTCTACTTTCATGCTTTCAAGCAATTCACTAATCAATCAAATAGGAGCCACAACAAGGCAATTCACAGTTTATCATTATCATCAAGAAGCCTTTTTATTTTCTCCTTTTTTTGGTTAACATTAATCAAGTAGAATAAATAACCTTTCACCTCATTCCCGATTACTCTCTAACACCTAGACAATGAAGAGAAGTAAACAATTCAACCAAATTGCAAAGTTTAAGAGATCACTTGCCTTAAAGTAATCAATCAATTAACCCGAAGCTTGAGTTTTCCCTTTCCGATTCACATCTAAAGCCACACAATCTATAACAATCAAGTATTCACAATCACCCATCGGAACAATAATAACCACATCAATTATTTAGAAAAATGGGTCAATCATCTCAAAATTCAATTTCAAAAAGAAGGTTTTAATCCGGAAATCAATACTTGAAAATGATGTTTAAGGCTTTAGAAAATCATTAGAGAAAACCAATTCGAAAATGGATTTAAAACCAATTCAAAATCACCATTTTAGATCAAAACTCAAGTTCTTGTAAAATCTTGTCATTTTCCAAATCAAATCCCAAAATTTGATGTTAGAATCCATAAATAATAAAAGGAAATGAAGTTTTAGGGTCACAAAAGCTTACCCAAATGATTTAGCACAAAAGAAATCCTTCACAAATCGCTACCAAGGATTTTCCAAGCTCAAAAATAGAAAATGGGGCTAAAACCTCAAAATTTCAGGTCAAAATCCCCTCTCTGATGTCGCAAAAGCGAAGCCTTCATCGCTTCTGCGAGGGTCGCTTAAGCGACAGGGTCTTCTCTTAAGCGAAGGTCACTTAAGCGATAGGACCTTCACAAAAGCGAGGCCTGCAACACCAGAAAACACAGCCAGCTTTCAAAACATCGAAAGGACCCTCAGAATTCATTTGGAACTTCGTACACACAAATCAAATATGAAAATCAATTATATTCGACGTTCCGGACTCAATGGAACCGTTAAAACACGAATCTGAGGTCTCCTTGACCCGACATTTGTGAAAACCACAAGAAACTAACAAATGCCCAAAAAGACCAAAACAAGCTCCGAACCTCTCAAAAATCAACCAAGACCACTCCTAGGTCTAAAATCATCTCCCGAATCCAACGAAACTCTCGGAATTTTGATCCGAGCATCCGAAACCCAAATGGCACCAAAAACCACTTTTAGGCAACTTAAGCCTTTCAAACTCAAAACTTGCCAAAATCTCAACTTTTTACGCAAGACTTGGAATCAACTTCCAAAACTTAATCAAGAATAACTCGGATCAAAAGTCGGGAGGAGCAAGACGATAAATTTCACAAAAATATCAAAAATGACCAACCGGGTCATTACATCTAAGTTCATGTCTTAGGTGAGCTGAATATAAATCATGTCATGCACCTAATCACCTCACCCCAACTCTTCATCGGTTTACTTCTACTTTTCCTTAGACCTATCACGACCTACCTTTCACACCTTATCACTAAACATTTGTGCTCCTGTTCTTTATATGCTTGGATCATTTCAATCTTGCTTTTCATAACTTGTCCATACTAGTGAAGCCACTGATCACCCTACCACGTATATCTTCAATTCTAATTTTATCTTTCCTGATGTGCCCATTTATCAATCATCTTTATCCCTATTACACTCATCTTTGGGACTTATCAATTCTTCACTATCAACATTTTTTTTGATACAACATAATTAATCTGACAACCACCCAATATATATATAACTTATCTTTCTCCAAAATTTATAGTGCCAGCGGAGAGCACATTAAAGAGAAAGAGCTCTATGTTTGAAAAATTATTTATTTTCGAAACTTAAATTCAAAATTTTTATTTTTAATTAAAAATGAAGAAATTTCATTCCTCTTGATTTTCACCGTATCCCATGATGTTGCGTTGATCGGGAGACAACGATATTCTATTCCATTTACATAGCTCTCAGTTCCCAATTCCTATGTGCCTTGCTCATTACAAATTTATTAAAATTTAGATTCACTTCCGTAATACTCCTCCTTTTTTCTTTTTTCTTATATTTTAGAATTAGGTTAATATGAGGCCAAAATGTGAAAAATCATATTTTAGAAGTAGGTTAATACGAGGCCAAAATGTGAAAAATCATATTTTAGAAGTAGGTTAATACGAGGCCAAAATGTGAATTCACGTATTAGAGAGATTCAAAGGAAATACAGAGACATGAGCTCCTAATCACATCTTTCATCCACTTTTACTTGTTCATAATGAACTCTTGCAATCTGCAATAACTAAAGATTTTATGATAATTATTTAGCGATAACAATATAATTATTGTTATATTAAATTTAGTAGCAATAATATAATATGATTATTTATAATAGCACTCTATATAAATGTCGTTAAAAACTTTACCAACTCTGAACATAATGACATTTACTCAATTGTCGCTAAATATTTTTGCGACAAAAGATATTAGTGCTAAAACAAAAATTATTGCTACAAAATATCTCTTTTATTGGAGTGGCACTTTCCATAAAATAATAAATGAAATATATATTTTATCATAATATTTATCTTAATTGGTTTTTTCTTTTTTATTTACTTTTTTTTAAAAAAAAAATGAGGGTAGGAGAATGGGAAATGAGGAGGGGATTATAATGTGGGGAAGCGAATCCTCATCAATAAGGTAGGAGTTCAGATAGATAACCAACTAAGCTATTGTCTCAATAGACTTGAGAAATTATGTAGAAAATAAATAATTAATGTCAAGGATAAAATAAAAAAAATTATCTTTTTTTTATATATTAAAGCGAACAAGTAATAGGGGAAAACTATTTCGTTAATCATAATGACTTTTCTGAAAAGTTTTAGGCTAAATTAGGTGTGCATTAGCAAGTAATGTGATAACTTGAGGAACTTGTATATCCAAATATAATTATTCTTTTGTTTGTTGAATATCAAATTATCTTTTTCCCTTTCTTCAACTGTTTACGATATAAATAATCGGTGGTTAGAGTGAACACGTTATGTCCTTCCTACAGATTTTAATGATATAATTAGGAGGTTATCATATCATTACTTAGCCACCAAAGTCATTTTCTTATCTTCTTTTTTCTTTACATTATATAGTAAGTCTTGACTCACTTATTTCAGAAAAGAGAAAATAAGAGAGCTTAAATTAAGTATGACATATTTACTTTGGTCTTGTTTAAATACGTTTTAACCAAATTCTTACCAATCTACTAATTTGGTGTTAATGATTGTGAGTCAGTTTCCTCTAAAAGGAAACTAAATCAATTTCGTTAATTTTTTAAATATTTAAATTGATTAAGCCAAATTTTCATGGCTTTTATTTTATCTAGTTTTTTAGTTTTTGTCAAAAAAATTCATAAATTATATGACAATATATTTTCAAGTACAAATGTTAGTGTTTTTTGGGGGAATAAAAAAATGAAGAGAAGTATGTAAACTAAAATTAGGAGTGGTTTTCACATTTCATTTTTAGTTTATCAAAGAATATTATTCGGCAAAAACTCATGAAAGATGTATTTCTAAACGTACAAACTTTTTCCTTCCGTGAAATTTCTATGAATTCGATAACTGAATACCAAAATGGATATCCAGCCTCGAACGAAATTAATGATATAATTAGGGAGTGTAAGTTTAACTACTTTAATAGACATCAGGATCTTGAACATGATAATCTTATATAGAGATCATTAGAGGCACATAACTGATGCGGAAAACATTATCACAGAGAGAAGCGGAAGCATTAGTCATAAATTGGTTTCTACCTCATTGCCCTAGCCTTATGTTACCACAACCATCAGCGATGGAAATAATATACAGAGTATGTGGTAACCCTAATGGGTGAAGGGAGGACCAGTTTATAGAGGTTAAGACTTAATCTGATACGTCCATCAACTAACTGATGTACGGACGATATCTATTCTTCATTAAATGTTATTTATAGTTTTACTTGGGTTAGAAGTAAACTTGGGCCATAAGTAAGATATTATTCTTACATTCTCCCACTTGGCCCAATGACCATGTAAAATTAATATTTCATAAAACATTAGTTGTGCATACAATAAATCTCTTCTATAATGTCCATCATACATACCACAATATGACAAACTACTAATGCAAGTTATGGCGCTTGTACATAATTTTATACTACATACTTCCTTCTATATACTACTATATTAGCAACTTATCATACTAGGTTCATAAGCTATAAAACATATAACATTACGATCCACAATAATGTCTCATAGAGACTTAGCTTGTAATATCTCAAAATAAAAATGTGTACACCATTATGAGAAACAAGAGATTCATTAATGTATATCAAAAACACATATTTGAGCTCAGAGTATCAAAACATTATAGATATATCAATCATAAGTACAATCAAGACCCATTCTTTGAACATGTTCTTTAATTGTCTTTGGTTGTAAGCCCTTTGTTAACAGATCTGCAATCATAAGATCAGTGCTAATATTCTCAAGTAATACTCTTGTTTCTAAAATTCTTCCTTGATATTAAAGTACTTTAATTCCATATGTTTGGCACCTTTGGAGTACTTATCGTTCTTGGAGAAGAATACTGCTGCAATATTATCACAATAAATTCTCAGCGGCTTAGTAATAGTGTCGACAACCCCAAGTCCTGAAATAAAGTTCCGCAGCCATAATGTATGAATTGTGGCTTCATAACATGCCGCAAATTCTGCTTCCATTGTGGATGTTGCATTGACAGATGGTTTAGCACTCTTTCACAATATTGCTCTTTCAGCTAATAAGAACAAGTAACCAAACATGGACTTTCTAGTGTCAGCACATCCAGCAAAATATGAATCTGAGTATCCAGTAACTTCTAAGTGATTGGATCTCCTATACATGAGCATGTAATCCTTCGTTCCTTTTAGGTGCCTCAAGACTTTCTTTGCATCTTTCTGGTGATCAATTTTAGGGTTACTTTGATATCTTTCTAGCATTCCGACCACAAAACTAATATCCGATTTTGTGCAAGCATACATCAAACTTCCAACAATAGAAGAGTAAGAAATTGATTTCATTTTCTTTCGTTCCACATCATTTTTTGGGCATTGCATGAGATTAAATTTGTCCCCTTTTTGAATAGGAACAATTCTTGCTAAACAATTGTTCATGTTAAATCTCTCTAGAATTCTTTTGATATAGCTATTTTGAGACAGTCCCAATAATCCTTGTGATCTATCATGGAATATTTCTATCCCTATCACATAAGATACCTCATCCATATCTTTAATTTCAAAGTTCATAGAGAGAAAGTTTTTCGTCTCATGTAATATTCCTAAATAATTAGCAGCAAGTAAAATATCATCAACATACAGGACTACAAATATAAACTTATTCCCACTGGTCTTTTGGTATATACACCAATCAACGGTAATCTCCTTAAATATAAAGATGTTATGATATCATTAAACTTTATATACCATTATTGTGAGGCTTGTTTGGGTCCATATATTGACTTCTTTATCTTACACACTATTTGATCTTTTCCTTTAATTTTGAAACCCTCTGATTGGTCCATATAAACTTCCTCCTCGAGGTCTCCATTAAGAAAGACAGTTTTCACATTCATTTGGTGTAACTCTGAATCATATTGAGCTACCAAAAACCAAAACAATTCTTAACGAGTCTTTCTCTGAGACCGATGAAGAGATCTATTATAATCAATGCCTCCTTTTTGAGTATAACTTTTGGCAACAAGTCTGGCTTTATATTGTTCAATATTACTATTTGAATCGTGTTTGGTACTGAAGACCCATCTACACCCGATTCTTTTAGAACTTTCTGGTAATTCAACGAGATCCCAGACTTTGTTGTATTCCATGGATTTTAACTATTCCTTCATGGCATCAATCAATTTATCAGACTCAATGCTTTCTATGGCCTGTGAAAATAAAACCGAATCTTTATTAAACCCAACGTCAAAATCTAACTCTTGCAAATAAATCACATAATTATTTAAATGATCGATTTTTTTCTCTTTGAGATTTTCTTAATGGCACTATTTGTGGTTCATTTGCGTAAGATACTTGTGAGTTAGTTCCTTCTTGAAGTGTTTCACCCAAATGTTGTTCAACATTATTAAAGTGTTCTTCAACAAGAGGAACACCATTTGTTATTGGGGCGGAAGTAGGTACATTCATGGGCAATGGAATATTTGCCGTTACCTCATTAATTTTCGCACTTTTTTTATTCAACACTCCCACTAACTTTACCATTATCAATGAATCTTGCATTACCGATTTCAACAATTCTTGAAATATAATTTGGACAGTGAAACCTATATCCTTTAGATTTCTCTGGATAACCAATAAGGTGTCCACTTATTGTTCGAAAATCTAATTTCTTTTCATGTGGATTATAAACTCTAACTTCCGCTGGACAACCCCAAACATGCAGGTCTCTTAAACTAGATTTCCTTCCAGTCTACACTTCAAAATGGGTCTTTGAAACTGTCTTACTAGGAATCCTATTTAATAAATATACAATGGTTTGAAGAGCATACATCCATAATAAGTTGGGTAATGAGGAATTACTCATCATACTCCTAACCATATCCATAAGTGTTCGATTATGCCTTTCTGCAACACCATTTTGTTGAGGTGTACATGACATAGTATACTGTGCATATGCCATGTTCTTCGAGGAATTTTACAAATGGACCTGGACATTGTCCTGATTTGTTATACTTTTCATAATATTCATCACCTCTATCTGACCTAATGATTTTCACTTTCCTATCTAATTGTCTTTCAACCTCATTAATGTACACTTTTAAAGCATTCATTGTTTGAGATTTTTCTTTCATCAAATAGATAAACTCATAACGTGAAGAATCATCAAAAAAAGTGATAAAATATTTTTCCCTATCAAAAGATGGAACATCAAAGGGTCCGCAATGTGTGGCAATATCAACGAACTAATATTGCAAATGGATGGCAATATCAACGAACTAAACTAAAGTTTTAGGTCAAAGGAATCTCTTAAACAAAGGTTCGAGATTAAAGAAATGTCTCGGGTAGCACCTCGCTCGTTCGAAAGGTTTAAATTAACCCATACCTCGGAGATAAGCCTATAAGTTTCTAACATGGTAAGAATAATATTTTATGAGGTATTATAATAGCACAATGGTCGTGTGTTATGTTTTGAAGTCAAGAAAATTAACGAAACAAAGGTCGGCAAAAAATATTGAAGTTTCTCTAATAAAATGTTTTGTACTTTGAGTCAAATGTATCGAATGTTTTCTCCCAATATATAAAGAGTTACAAGACCCATGACCTATTAAATCGAAAGTCTACGAGTCTAGTTTGCAATGCACAAAATCTCGCATCAAACCAACATCAATATAAAAAGTTATGAGTGTTTTACTATGGACTATCTAGGCAGAATCTGAGTCGCGAACGGGGTCGGGTAAAAAAATATGGTATGTCGGTTATTCGACGTTTTAACCCATAAAAATATTTCTTTCCACTTCCTAACCAGAAAGAAAGCTCAAGAGAGGGTTCTAATGGAGTTCTTGCATGATGAAGGTTAGTTTTTAGCAATTTTTACCATTAAAGGTTGCCCCCATGCTTAGAAACGTGATCTCTACACGTGGCAATTGTTTTCCCCTTCTATTAGCTGCATTTGGAGCTAGTTTTTATAGATATAAATTGGTAGTTAGTGGTGTTACTTCAAGGTTTACACTTGGTTTGCTAAGGTAATCATTTCGGGACTCTTCTAAGATTGTTTTCTTTAAGTTAGGGCCATATGGCAAATCTGCCGATTTAAGCTCAATTAAAAAATGTTTATTGTGTACCAGATGTGTATATATAGTGTTTGTGAAGCTTAGGACATAAGAAACAAATTTCATGAAGAAACTACGGGTATTCGAGCGTTCATTGGAAAAGTATGTTAAGGCTAAGCTCCGTCCTTCCTTTTAGCATGACTCCTAAGAAATTCCTAAAACGTCAAATATGATATTTTACTATTCTATTGCTAGAAAGACCTTCCGTGAAAGATATTGGGATCTCAGCTGAATTATTTTAATGATGCTATTATTTTGATATTCCACTCTTTCAGATAAATAGGGTATTCAACATTTATATGTCATTTTATCGATTTCCTTGATTATATGTCCATATGTATGAATTCTTATTCTTATTTGGGTCGTGAGACCTAAAAATTATTATGGCAGACATTTAGCATTTGTAACCAGTCCTTTTTCCATGCTAAAGTCTATTTTGAAAAATCTTGAAACTAACACATGATTTTCAAAACTCTCAACTATAAGTTAAATGTTTAAACTATTAGAACACTTGATATTTTAAATACTTTCTTTTATAAATTATCTAGGAACCAACTATAGGAACTAAGTGAAGCACCTTAAGCTTTTTATGAGCATCTTCAAGGTTATGTTATCTTTCTAAAAGTTGTGTTGAGTTTTCAAGCTTATTCAGAAAAATATATGAGATTCCATGAGACATTTACATATTATACGAAAGTAATTACGGGATTATGAGAACAATAGTACAAATGAGCCAAGATTGGCAACATGAAAACAGAAACATATATGCATTATGAATCTATGACATAACAAGCTATGCATTCTACTCCCGAGCTATAATCAGGAGGTATGAGGCCTATTGCCTATATTTATACGTAATAGACACACATGGCCACAAGTTGGTGAATATGATACCGATTAGCTACGAGGAGGCACCACCATTTCTAGCATTTGGTTGGGTATGTCATGCCTTTGCATCTATATATATGTATTCACGACATACGATTATAAGAGCATACCATGCATATTTAAATAGTAGGAGGTCAAACGTCAGCCATGGAGATTATTTGAGTTTCAGTTTCATGTGGTATCTCTATTACCCTTTTTCAGCATCTACTTATGATTCTACTTTCCACCTTACGTACCAGTATATTTTATTCGTACTGACGTCCCAATTTTTGGGGACGTTACTTTTTTGTTTCGTGCGAGCAGGTTCAGGCAGGGATTCTGATCAACCCACCTGCTAGGATTCGGGTTTAGCTGTGAGTTAGTAAGCTCCATCTTATCTTGAGGCTACCAGAGGGTGTTTACTTTTGTTGTACAGTTTGGGCATTGTCGGGGCCTTGTCCTGATAGTGCTTATGTCACTCGTAAAGGCTATTGTGGACACAATATCTTAGATTTCTTTTGTAAGTTTCAATCTCCAGCCCATAGGCTTGGCATGTATATATATGTGTGTATAAGTAGGTATGTCTTCAGCTGCGGCCTCGTCGGCTAGCCAGTACATCTTTATTTTTGGCTTGTCTACCATTATTTATACGGCTTATTGTTATTCAGGTCATGACCTTAATGGTCTAGGCTTCACATTTAAGATGTTGTGCTGCTCGATCATTTTGTCCTATAGTTTAGTTAGCTAGTATGTTTCAGTGGATAAATCGATCGAATATGGTATCAAGTGCCAATTACGCCTCCCTATTTTAGTGCGTGACAAACTTGGTATAATAGCAGGTCGTATCCCGAGGGTCCACAAGCCGTGTCTAGTGGAGTCTTATTTATGGGTGTGTTGTGCATCACACTTATAACAAGAGGCTACATGACATTTAGGAATGGTTACATTTAGGAATGGTTACATCTAAATTGTGCTTTATATTTCTTATCTAATAGGCCACACATGCTTCGGAGATTGCACAATGAGAGATAGGTATGGATCTAGGGGAGGTACTAGCCGTTCCCCACCAGGTCAAAGGGATATATTTCCCTTGGAGGCACAAAGTGAATCTCCAGTACCCCTAGTATTAGATTCCCCGACACCTGTTGAAGCCCGAGGAGATGTAGTACCCCTAGCCTCACCAATTCCATTGGTAACTAAGGAAGCTAAGGACACATGACCTCCTGTACATGTTGTTCCTCCACCAGAGACTAGGAGTAGGGGATGAGGGAGGCAGTTCATTTGTTGACTAGGATGGTTTCTATTCAAGAGCGACAACTAGAGTTAGGAGCAGATGCTCGGAGATACTAGTTAGAAAGCTCAAAGGTATAAGAGTTTCTTCACTTTTCCCCTCCAGTATTTATGGGATCTAGTTCTACTGAGGATCCTCGAGACTTTATAGACCATATATATAGAGTATTGAGGGTGATGCATGCCTCCATCACCGAGGATGTGGAGTTGGCTTCTTTTCGGCTACGTGATATAGCCATCCTATGGTATGAAGCCTGGGAGAGATCTAGAGGACCTGATGCTCTACCAGCAGAGTGGGAGAACTTCTCCAAGGCCTTTCTAGCCCACTATTTTCCATGGGAGGTTCGAGAGACCCGTCTTGACCAGTTTATAAATCTGAAGCAAGAGAATATGAGTGTGAGGGATTATAGCCACATGTTTAATTCTTTAGTGAGATATGCACCCGATATTATACATACCATGAGATACAGAGTTCATCGTTATGTGGATGGTTTGGTAGATCATCTGATCAGAGATTGCAAGGTAGCATCCTTATCGGATGATGTAGATATTTCCCACCTATAGGCTTTTACTCAGACTGCAGAGGGCCTTTCTCGACGAATTCATGATACCTGCAGGGATAGGGATCTGAGTAAGAGGGTCCATACTATGGGGTCTTATAGGGATCCACAGGGTGATTTTAGGCCCCTACTCCATCGATATCCACCTCGGCCAGTAGGTAGTGTCTCACCACAGATGCAGGGACAACGGTTTGATTGTTATAGTCAGTCAGGACAAGGTCAGAGCTCAGGCTAGCCTGAGGGCGGTCAGTAGAAGCGTTCTGTACAGATAAGACATCCTACTCCTCTATGTACATAGTGTGGTGAGGCGTACACTGGGTAGTGTAGAGAGGGTTCAGGTGCATGTGATCATTGTGGGCAGACAGGACATTTTATTAGTCGATGCTTGAGGTTGAGCAGAGGTGAGCTATCTCAGCCTTCAGGATCCACAACAGCCTCTTCACCTTCATTCTGTGCCCCGCGACCAGGACCACAGTCTACTCAGGGTCGTGTTAAGGGGAGAGGTGGAGGAGACACATAAGGTACTAGCGGTGGATAGAACCACTTTTATGCACTCACAGGCCGACAGGATTTAGAGGCATCCATAGATGTTATCACAGGTATATTGATGGTATTTTCTCAAGTTGTTTATGCATTGATAGATCCTGGCTCTACATTTTCATATAATACACCATTTATTGCTAGTAAGCTTGACCTGAAATCTGAGTTGTCGCCACAGCCAGTTGAAGAGTCTACGTTGGTTGTTGACTTTATTTTAGCTAGTCGTGCCTATCCAGGTTGTACGATGTTAATTAATGATAGTCCAACCTCCGCTGATTTAGTTGAATTGATTATGCTAAACTTCGATGTCATTATGGGTATAATTTGGTTGGCAGCTTGCTATGCTAATATTGATTGTCATGCAAAAGTAGTAAGATTTTATTTTCTAGGTGAGACAGTCCTTGAGTGGAAAGGTAATGCAGCTACACCCAATGGTAAGGGTAAGTTTATCTCATACCTTAGGGCTCGAAAGTTGGTTGCTAAAGGTTGTATATATCACATGGTTTATGTAAAGGATACTGATAAGGAGCCAACGGCTCTTCAGTCAATTCCAATTGTGAATCAATTTCCGATGGTATTCCTTGATGATCTTCCAGGAATTCCCCCAGAAAGGGAAATCAATTTCACTATAGACTTGCTTCCTGATACGCAGCCTATATCGATTCTTCCATATAGAATGGGACGTACAGAGCTAAGGGAATTGAAGGAACAACTCAAGGACTTGCTCGATAAAGACTTTATCAGGCCAAGTACATCCCCATGGAGTGCTCCAGTGCTCTTTTTTCGAAATAAAGATGGCTCCTTACGGATGTGTATTGACTATAGACAACTAAATAAATTCATTATTAAGAATAAATATCCTCTTCCATGAATTGATGACTTGTTTGACCAGTTACAAGGTGCCAAATGCTTTTCCAAGATCAACTTACAGTCTGGTTACCATCAGCTGTGAGTCAGGGAAGTTGATATCCAAAAAACAACATTTAGGACGAGGTATGGCCATTTTGAATTCCTCGTCATGTCTGTCGGGCTTACAAATGCCCCACCAACCTTTATGGATCTTATGAATCGGGTCTTCAAGCCATTCTTGGATGAATTTATGATTGTATTTATTGATGACATCCTGATATATTCACGGTCGAAAGCTGAGCATGTGGACCACTTGCGAGATGTATTGCAGACTCTCCCAGATTGTAGGTTATATGCTAAATTCTCTAAATGAGATTTTTGGATAACTTCAGTAGCTTTTCTTGGTCATGTTATTACTAGTGATGGTATCAAGGTTGATGGACAAAAGATTGAAGCAGTGATGACTTGGCCAAGGCCCTTGAATCCAACAGAGGTTCATAGTTTTTAGGCTTGCAGGGTATTACCAAAGGTTTGTGGTGGGATTCTCTTCTATCTCTGCACCACTGAAAAAATTGACACATAAGGCAACTAAGTTTCAGTGGACTGAGGCATGCGAACAGAGCTTTAAAGAACTAAAGAAAAGGCTTACCACAACACCTATACTGAGTCTTCTAGATGACAATGGGGGTTATGTTGTTTATTGTGATGCCTCGAGAATTGGCCTAGATTGTGTTCTTATGCATCATTATAAGTTTATTGCATACACCTCTATATAGTTGCAGAAACATGAGCAGAACTATCCTACTCATGATTTTGAGTTGGTCGCAATTGTCTTTCCCTTAAGGATTTGGCGGCATTATCTATCGGGGTTCATATTGATATTTTCACCGACCACCAGAGCCTTCAGTATTTACTTAAGTAGAGGGAGGTGAACCTACGACAAAGTAGATGTCTAGAATTACTAAAGGACTACGATGTTGACATTTTATATCATCCCGATAAAGCTAATGTTGTTGCTGATGCGCTCAGCCGGAAGTCCATGGGTAGTCTAAGTCATGTTGAAGTTAAAGGCTAAAATTACAAAAGACCTGTGCCAACTAGCTAATTTGTAGGTGCGCTTGGTAGATGCAGGGGCAGAGGTGTTGTCATTCAGAATATGGCAGAATCTTTCTTTGTTACTGAAGTGAAAAAGCGGCAACATCAAGATCATGAGCTTAGGAAACTGAGGGAAAGAATTCCATAACAACAACCTTTATTTGATCTAACTGGAGATGGAGTCCTTAGATACCAAGGTCACTTTTGTGTACGGGCAGTTGGAGAGCTCTGTATAAAGATTCTTTCAAAGGCCCATTATTCTAGATATGCAGCTCACCGTGGAGTGACAATGATATATCAGGACCTTGACATATCTATTGGGGAATGACATGAAAAAAGACATTACGGAGATGGTAGTTGAAAATTGTCAACAGGTTAAAACAGAACAAAAGAGGCCTGGAGGCGTAACTCAGTATATTAAGCTTCCGTTATGGAAATGAGACATGATAAAGATGGACTTCAACACTAGTTTGCCTCGCACTCCGTGGAGGTATTATTCTATTTGAGTAATTATCAATAGGCTGACAAAATTTTGTCATTTCTTGCCAGTTAGGATGACATATTCAGTCAAAGACTATGCAGACTTTAAATTCAAGAGATTGTTCACCTTCATGGAGTTCCATTATCTATTTTCTCGGATCGAGAGGCTCACTTTACGACACATTTTTGGAGATCATTTCAAAAGCGTCTAGGCACTCTGGTAAATCTTAGCACTGCTTTTCATCAACAAACTGATGGACATGCAGAATGTACTATTTAGACTGCTTAGGATATGTTATGGGCATGTGTGCTAGATTTTAAAGGAAGCTGGGATGAACATCTACCTCTTATTGAGTTCACTTATAATATCAACTTTCAAGCTAGTATTCAGATGGCCCCTTACGAAGCACTATATGGGTGGAAGTGTAGGTCATCGATCGGTTGGTTTAAGGTCAGGGAAGCAGAGTTGCTAGGTCCCAATCTAGTCCAACAAGCGATGGAAAAGGTTAAGCTTATAAGATATTGGATGCATATAACACAGAGTCGGCAGAAGTTTTATGCAGAAGTTTGACGATGGGACTTAGAGTTTGATTTAGAAGATTGGGTTTTCCTGAAAGTATCGCCTATGAAGGGCGTCATGCGATTCGGAAAGAAAGGGAAGCTCAGTCCTAGGTATGCTAGACCATATAAGATTATTCGAAAGATCAGTACGGTGGTATACGAGCTTGATTTGCCTTCAGAATTGGAAGAAGTCCATCCTGAATTTCATGTATCTATGTCGCGAAAGTGCATTGGAGATCCTTCACTTATTATGCCCATTGAGAATATTCGCATTGCTAAAGATTTATCTTATACACAGGTACTAATAGCTATTTTAGATTGACAAGTAAGAAAGCTTCGAACTAAAGAAGTAGCTTCTGTGAAAGTGTAGTGGCGAAATAACAACGTCGAGGAAATGACTTGGGAAGCGGAGGAGGAAATGAGAAAGGAGTACCCGCAGCTATTTACGACTTAAGGTGAGTCACATTTCGATAGTTGACAATTATTTTTTCTCAACAACTTAATTGGATTTTAAGTAACTTGAAAGTGCAATTTATATGTCTTGTCGCGAGATAGTTATACGAAGCTTAGTAGTTGGAATTTTTAGAAATTGACATTAGATTTACTACTGTAACAAATAAAGACTCGTGAATAAAGTACTAGCAGAAAAGAAATCAACCAAGGAATTTTCTAGATCCATTCACGGGCGAATGTTCTTAAGGGGGGAGGATGTGAGATCCCATTCCTTTTTCTATTCTTGCATAATATATGTGGCGAAGCGTGGCATGATGTATGAGGTGTATATGACTTGTTATAGTACATTGAGGAATAATATTGCAAATGGGTGGCAATATGAAGGAACTAAACTAAAGTTTTAGGTCAAAGGAATCCCTCAAACAAAGGTTTGGGATTAAAGAAATGGCTTGGGTAGCACCTCACCCGTTTGAAAGGTTTAAATTAACCCATACCAAGGGGATAAGACTATGAGTGTCTAACATGGTAAGAATAATGTGTTATGAGGTATTATAATAGCACAATTGTCGTATGTTAAGTTATGAAGTCAAGAAAATTAGCGAAACAAATGTCGGCAAAAGTTATCGAAGTTTCTCTAATAAAATTTTTTGAACTTTGGGTGAAATGTCTTGGATGATTTATCCCAATATATAAAGCGTTACAAGGCCCATGACCTTTCAAATCAAAGATCTACGAGTCTAGTTTGCAAGTCATAGAACCTTGCATCAAACCGACAACGGAGTAAAAAGTTATGAGTGTTTTACTGCGGACTGTATGGGCAGAATCCGAGTCGTGAACTGGGTCAGGTAAAAAATATTATATGTAGGATACTCGAATTTTAACGTATAAAAACATTTCTTTTCACTTCCTAACCAGAAAGAAAGCTTAAGAGAGGGTTCTAATGGAGTTCTTGCATGATGAAGGTTAGTTTTTAGCAAATTGTTCCATTAAAAGTTGTCTCGTTCCTAAGAAACGTAATATCTACAAGTGGCAATCATTTCCCCCTTCTAATAGCTACGTTTGGATCTAGTTTATGAAGATATAAATTGGTAGTTATTGGTGTTTCTTCAAGGTGTACACTTGATTTGCTAGGGTAATCATCTCGGGACTCTTCTATGATTGCTTTCATGAAGTTCTACGGACGTTTCTTTAAGTTATGGCCATATGACAAATCTGCCGATTTAAGCTAAATTATAAGCTGTTTATAAGTGTGTACCAGCTGTTTGTATATAATGTTTTCAAAGCTTAGGACGTAAGAAAAAACTTCCGTGAAGAAACTACGGGCATTTGAGCGTTCATTGGAAAGGTATGTTAAGGCTAAGCTCCGTCCTTCCTTTCAGCACGACTCCTAGGAAATTTCTAAAACGCCAAATGAGATATTTTACTATTCTATTGCTAGAAAGACCTTCTGTGGAAGACATTGGGATCCAAGCTGAATTATTTTCATGATGCTATTATTTTGATATTCCACTCTTTTGGATAAATAGGGTATTCGACATTTGCATGTCATTTTATTGATTTCCTTAACTATATGTCCATATGTATGAATTCTTATTCTTCTTTGGGTGGTGTGACTTAAAAAAATATTATGGGAGACATTTAGTATTTGTAACCAGTCCTCTTTCTCCGCTAAAGTCTATTTTGATTTTTTTTTAAAGTAGCACATGATTTTCAAAACTCTCAAATATAACTTAAATGTTTAAACTATTAGAACACTTGATTTTTGAAATACTTTCTTTTATAAATTATCTAGGAACCAAGTATAGGAACTAAGTGAAGCACCTTAAGCTTTTTATGAATATCTTCAAGGTTATGTTATCTTTCTAAAAGTCGAGTTAAGATTTTAAGCTTATTCGGAAAAACATATGAGGTTCCATGAGACATTTACATGTTATACAAAAGTGATTATGGGGTTATGAGAACAAAAGTACAAATGGGCCAAGATTGGCAACATGACAACGGTAGCATATATGCATTATGAATCCATGATATGACATGCTATGCACTCTACTCCCAAGCTATAATCGGGAGGTATGGGGGTCTACTGCCTATATTTATACGTATGAGACACAGAAGACCACAAGTTGGTGAATATGATGCTGGTTAGCTTTCGGGAGGCACCACCATTGCTAGCATTTAATTGGGTATGTCATGCATTTGCATCTATATATATGTATTTACGACATACAATTATACAAGCATACCACGCATATTTAAATAGTAGGAGGTCAAATGTCAGCCATGGAGATTATTTGAGTTTTAGTTTTAGGTTGTATCTCTATTACCCTTTTTAGCAGCTACTTATGATTCTACTTTCCGCCTTACATACCAGTACATTTTTATTCGTATTGACGCTCCATTGCCTAGGAATGCTACTATTTTTGTTTAATGCGAGCAGGTCCAGACAGGGATTCTAATCGACCCACCTGCTAGGATTCGGGTTCAACTGTGAGTTGGTAAGCTCCATCTTATCCTTGGGCTATTAGAGGATGTTTACTTTTGTTGTACAGTTTTGGTATAGTCGGGGCCTTGTCCCTACAGTGCTTATGTCACTCATAGAGGCTATTGTGGACACAATATTTTGGGTTTCTTTTGTATGTTTTAATCTCCAGCCCATAGGCTTGGCATGTATATATATATATATATATGTATGTATGTATTTATATATATATATATATGTATGTGTATATATATATATATGTATGTATGTATATATATATATATATATGTATGTATATATATATACATATATACATATATATATGTATATACATATATATATATATGTATGTGTGTGTGTGCGTGTAAGTAGGTATGTCTTCAGTTGCGGCCTCGTCAGCTAGCTAGTACATCTTTATGTGTGGCTTGTCTATCATTGATTATATGGCTTATTGTTATTCAGGTCATGACCTTAATGGTCCAGGCTTCACATTTCAGATGTTGTGCTGCCCAATCTTTTTGTCCTACAGTTTAGTTAGCTAGTATGTTTCACTGGCTAACTTGATCGAATATGGTATCGAGTGCCAGTTACGCCTCCCTATTTTGGGCGTGACATGCAAATATCGTTGTGTATAATTTCAAGAAGTTGAGTGCTCCTTGTGGCACCTTTCTTAGTATGCTTGGTTTGCTTTCCTTTAATGTAATCCAAACATATATCAAGATCAGCAAAATTCAGATTCGAAAGAATCTCATTCTTTACTAATCTTTTTAATCTTTCTTTGGATACATTACCCAAACGTCTGTGCCAAAAGCAAGTAGAACTTTCATTCAGCGAACTACGTTTAATTCTAATATTTTGATTAATAGAAAGAAGGGTTTCAAAAAAAGTATTATCGAGTTTCAATCTATATAAACCATTAAGAGGTACATCAGAACCATAAAAATAGTATTCTTATATAAATTGAAACATCCATGTCTAAACTTAAAATCAAATCCAAAAACATCAAGTCTTGAAAGAGAAATCAATTTCGTAGAAACTGAAGGAACATAAAGAGTCTGTAATAGAACAAGGTTATGTCCAATCTACAAGATCAATCAATAAATTCATATGCCTTCAATTTGAGCCTTCATATGATTTCCCATGAACAAGAAATCGTTATTTGGATTTGTAGTTTGGATCGTAGTGAATCTCTGTATAGCGTAGTGGATAAATGAGTAGTTGCACCAATATCAAGCCACCACTTAATGCAGTAAACCTTATAGTAGTAAGCTTCTCTAGTGTTTACCATGCAAAGTCGGTAAGTTATGTATCTCCTAAGTGATTGGTCATTCAAATAGGGAATTTCACCACGCAACTTGGTCGGTCTATGGGTGTGTGCTTTACTAACCCTTACCCTTGACCCCATATTGGCCTTCACAGAGATGGTTCAAGCTATTAGACGGTGGGTTATCTCGCCAAATCTCCATTGTTTAATCTATTTAACCATTCGTTACTTTCTTGGTCTTGAAAGTAGGAATAAGGAAGGTTCTAACGTAGGCCTCAATTAAAAAACAATCAAAGTGAAGAGATTAACAATACATGCATAAATACTATTCAAGAATTACTAATTATTAGGTCTACTTTGTTAATTCCTCACGGTTCACACAACCCTAGTTGTTGATTTAGCTACTCATACTTTGGTAATTACAATTCATATTAAGTTTGTTAAAATAAATCATGAACTTACAATTAGCGTAATTGAAATCCAGAATCTTGAATTGACGAACAAAAGCTATATTATAAACCGATGTTTCAAGAATTAAATGGACAAAGTATTCACCAAAATAATTCTCAAAGTCAAAAACAAAGTATTCAAATTGTCTAACAGTAAAAACGAGAATTAAAAGACTATTATAGACATAGAATCCTAAATAAAGTAGGAAAAGGAAACATAGGAAAATTTGGCTTCGACAGTCGTTCCTACAGTTAGGTCCTATGGTTCGTAGGAATTCCTACGGCCCGTAGGGACCTCTCGTCAAAAAAACCTCTTCAACTTGTCTTCTGAATCTTTACGACTCATTCCTACGGCTTGTAGAAAAGTTTACGGCTCATAGGTTGAGGCATCAAACTCCAAAAACTCTGCTGCTTCAACCTTTTTCTTTTCGACTAGTTCAAACCCTATTTTTCTACAAGTAAAATACCATCACATCTACTAACAAATGCTTACGACACATGTAAAACTCCAAATTTAAAGCATGATAAGTATCGTAAATTGTGGTACATCAACACCCTCAACTTAAAATTATTACTTGTCCTCAAGCGTCACTACTAGCATTAAAAGTGACACAACGCAAAAGTAAACCTCGAAATCAATCAATCACATGGCCTCTTTCTCAACAATCCATCCTTTTTTTTTCTCATTTCAAACACAGTGCAATCGTTAAATTCAAAACAAATCAACACATGTGGATCAATTCATGTCATAGACATACCAATGTATACATTCACATACCAATGTATACATTCACATACACCAATAACAATCACCAAGATACCAATGTTTTGACAATGTAACTTGTGCCCTTATCGCAAAGAAATCCCTTTGTTCACACAGATATTGATATATATATTTCAAGTTCAAGGACTTAGTATACGCTCACTCTCACAATTGAATTCAATACAGTACATGCACAATACCATAGGCTTTCCCCTATTTTCTACACTTAGACTCTCAAACCGTTAAATTAGGATCACTATAGGACTTTATTAGCTCGTAATGTAGGCTCAGAATCAGGTGTGGAGTATTTGGATTTTAAGTGACTTTTCTGCCCTCCTTGACATTTCAATGGCTATTTTTCTCTTTTACAATCAATTCGTGTTTCACTTTTATTCTCTTTTCTCCTCATTTTTAATTGAAGCTCGGGTGTGGCTTTTGATTTGCTTTTCTTTTTCATTTCAAACTTTTCTTCAAATTTTCATTCTTTTATCTTTTATTTTCTTTCTTTTGCCACAACATCTTAATAGTTTTTTTTTCTCTTTTTTGAATACACAACTCTTTTCATTCCCCGTTCTTTTCTTGTTTTCCTATATAGTAGCCAGCCTCAACTTAGACTTCTAGCCTGAGTGGAGGTGCACAATGTCCAAGGAGGGAACAGGGCCAAAACAAAGGTTAACAATTATCACGGGGATGGTGAATTGGGTAAATCAAAAGAATGCACTATTTTTGACTCATAAATTTAGATCGAAGGGAGCATTTCAATTTGGTCGGTTGTTTTTAGGCTTTAGTGGACTCAATTTCAACAATGGCCTATGATCCTTTCCTAATTAACAGTTAGATTGTCCTAGCAAGACTAATGGGGCAAGTTCTAGATTGGCATATACCATACGAATGACCAAATTATCTCACACGCAATGGCACATTGTTTCACTATTAATTCATCAGTGTATCTGGTTCATGCTTTAGCTTAAGTCATGCTATCTTATCGGTTCCTATCATGTCATATAAAGATCCTACACAGTTGCTTATAAATCACACATATATAGCACATAGCACAAAATATTAGAGGAATATCAATTTCATGCAATACTATCATCATGCTTTAGTTTTTAGTCTACCTTTACACTCAACATCCAAAACATGCCAGTTTAATAAAAAGTAAATCCTTGGGAAAAAACACAAGCAAGAAAATCCCAAGGTATGCTTAGAGTGTTTAGGTTATTCAAACTTCACCCTTTACACTCTTAACAGGTTCATCCCACCCCCACATAAAATACGATGCAATGCCCTCAATGCACAAAAATAAAGAACTAAGGGTGAAGACAAACCTGTGGCACCTAAGTGCCGAAGTTCTAGCTAGAGGTGTGGGGGTTCATAGGTGTGGACCCTGGTGCATCAGTATGTGCCTCTGTATCAACCTATTTGCACCATCAGTAAAGCCTTTAAGAACAATCTGTGGGGCACCATTAGTAGCACCCCTTGAGCTCGAAGCTCAAACTATTTGCTACCAGACTCTCTCTATTCTAGCCTCCTCATCCACTCTGGAATGACGCTAAGCTCTCTCAATTTCATGCTACTCTTGCTTTCTTACGCGTTTCTCAACACCTTTATCAAGACCAGCCTCAGTTCGTGTGCACTTCCCAATCACACAAGTCTCATCATCACCTCCAAATAAGGCTAAAAAGACCTCATCTCCATCCACGGTGGGTGAAAAACTAGGTGGTGCAGCGGTATGTGTGGCAGCTAATATGTCGACATCAACCTGGAGTCTATCCAACTCTGTTGGGAAGCCTCAAGGCCTGCACACGGTGTAGTTTAGGGCTGAGCTAACATCCGTAGCTCCAAAACATCTATCCTCCGTTGGGTAGCCTGGTTCTGCTCCTCAACTACTGCTTTCATCCTTTTCTCTTATTGGAAACAATAGTCCAGACCCAGGGTCTAAGGTGTTGTAGCAACTGAGCCATCTGCGTCTCTAGCCGCTGAAGTATGGCTATGGGCAAAGTAGAGAGACCCGATAGAGTAGAAGTATGTGGTGTGTTATCGGCCGGTGCAAATGTGGATGGAGGGGTAGTCTCAATAGGTTTAGTAGTGGTGGCTGGAATATATCTCTCTCCAGGCTGTTCTTGTGTAGGTACCTCACTCATCGACAGCATATCAAACTAGATGTCACGTCTTGGTGCAACCAAGTTGGCCTCATCTCTAATTAGAATGACGTACATTATCTTGGTCACCTCAATCAATGCATCATCTGTAATCAATGTGATAGTAGCCTCTCTGGACAGGTAGAAAATCACACAAGGAAACAGAAGGGTAGTAGCCTTCCGAAAATATCTCTCATGGATCTCAACAATCAATATGTGGGTGAAGTCAATCTCATGCCCTGCCATCAAAGAAGCTACCATTACAGCCCGATCTAATGAAACGACCCCAAAAATGCCCGAAAATGTGCTTCGGAAACACCTATAATTGTAATTTCCATATATCTCAAAATCCGTGCATGATTTTGGAAATTCGACTTCATATTCTTATTTTTGGGGTCAAATTGAGTGGGAAATGGGTCTAACCCGAATTTTAGAGCAACCGTATCAAAATTCAAAAATCGCAAAAATTGCGATTCGGAGGGTCAACTTTAAAGGGGCTTATCTCTTAGCACACAAGGAACTGGAAGGGCTGCAAACTATTAAATTAAAGCTCTTTGAGTTAGCTTTCCAACGCACTTGGTTTCACCTCATTCCGAGTTCGGATGAGGGAGTTATGACCATTTTCGTAAAACCTGTCTGTGCAGATTTGCAATTTCCAGTGAGCTATTTTTTTAGGCGGGTTGGAGACGTTTTTTTTTTTATAAAAAGGGGATATGTCCCATACTTAGTCATTTTCTTAACTCCAAAAACACTCTCTAAGCCCTCTCCAAAAATTCCACCAAGATCTTCAACCAAATTCAAACATCTCAAGCTCTAATTCCGGATTCAAGACTCAATCTCAAGCTTCGATTCTCCATTCCAATCTTCATCAAGGATTCTCCAAAGTTGAGGTATGTGGGTTTGATTGTGGAAACCTTCCTTTCCACAAGTCCAACCATTTATCCTCTATTTCTACTTCAAGTTTATGGGTCCTTATGATTATTTATGAACTCTTGAATTATGGAATTACTACTACACACCCTATTATGGTCCATTTTGCATATTATCATGAAATGGAATTATTATGTGATGTTTATGGTTTACATGCTTCCATGATCAAATTATGAAGGTTGATATATATATGTATGTTGTTGGTGGGCTGATTTATATGGATTTTGGAATTGGTTGGACTTAGTATTCTTGAAATACATGATTTCATTTACATGAACAATTGCCCACCTTGTGTTTGATAAAATGCCCATTTATAGAATTCTTAGGAAAGGGAAGGTCCAAGGTACGTCCTATGAGTCGGATGGTTATGTAATTACTGAAATGATGATGAAATGGACACATGTATATGATTTTCTCTATATAAGTGTTGTGAGTCGACCAAGCCTAGTACGGGGGGTAGTAGGCCCGTATAACCGTATCGAGGGGTTGGTACCTTGGTTGCCTAGTACGGGGGGTAGTAGGCCCGTATAACCATATCGAGGGGTTTGTACCTTGGTCCCTAGCTCGGGGGGTGGTAGGCCCGTGTAACCATATTGAGGGTTTGTACCTCTTTCGCCTCTCCAAGGGGGTGGTAGGCCTTGGAAATACTATATTGATGGTCACTCGCCACACATGTACTACGTCCCACTAAATATGATTTTTATGTAAGCATCATTATACATATCATTTCATTAATATGCTATCTATTGGGTATGATTACGCATTTTTCCTATGATGTCCATCTAATGTAGCATTGCATTGCATCCCATATACTTAGTACATTCAAATGTACTAACTCATACTCTATGCCTACATGATGTCACCATGTAGGGACCGGAGCACCGCTTGACCATCCTCCTCCGCGTGGCTAGTATGATTTTCTATAGTGGTTATTGGTGAGTCCTCCATTTCGGGGACGTTGCTCATGATCTTTTGCTATGTATAAAACTTTTCCTTTCTCGTTATGTTTTGACTATGAGGGTGAGCCCGGGATAGTTGTCTTGGGACCCCCGCTAAGTACTACATGGTTTAGAGGTGTGTTGGGAACAAGTGTGTATTATGCTTGAGCTTGACTCATCTATGTAGTTTATGTTAATCATTTCTTTTTTTTCTTTGCTCCCTAGGTCCCGATTTCCCCCTTTGATTATGTTATCGCTTATGTCATTTAATTGCTTCCGGCCGACCAAGATGTTAATGTACGCTTATGAGGCTTGTTTGGGGTTCCTTCGGGTTCCCCATTCGCCGGTCACATCTAGGCCCTAGGCTTGGGTCGTGACAAACTTGGTATCAGAGCCCTAGGTTGAATGATCCTCGGAGTCCAACACACCGCGTTGATTAGAATCCGATTCATGGTTGTGTTTTGCACCACAACTATGAGTAGGAGGCTATGAAACGTTTTAGGAAATGTTTCCCTTCTCCATGTTCTAAGTCTTGCTGTAGAGTTGAATTAAGTTCTTCCCTAACGGTTGTTCTTTGTTATGCTAGATCATGCCTAATACAAGAGGAAGACGAGCCCGCGCACCCGAGGAACAACCGACCAATGGGGATCTTCGGGATGCCCTTACTTTATTTGCACAAGCTATGGCTAATCAAGCCAACCACGGGACCCAAGCCCCTCAGGCTCCTACCCCGGCATCTCGGGTGAGAGACTTCGTGCGGATGAATCCCCCAGAATTCTATGGGTCTAAGTTAGATGAAGAACCTCAAGAGTTCATTGATGAAGTCCACAAGATATTAGCTATCATGGGCGTGAGGTCAGAAAATAAGGCGGAGTTGGCGGCCTACCAACTAAAAAGAGTGGCCCAAATATGGTACAACCAATGGGAGAAAGAGAAGGGGGCAAACTATGTGGTGCCTTGGGAAGAGTTCAAAGTTCAAAACGGCTTTCCTTAATCGATTCTTTCCTCTAGAGCTTAGGGAAGCCAAATTGGTGGAGTTCATGAATTTAAAACAATGATCTATGAGTGTGAGGGAGCATGCCCTCAAGTTTAACCAACTTTCAAGATATGCTCCACACTTGGTTGCCGACTCACGGTCTAGAATGAATAAATTTGTGATGGGTGTGTCCGACCTAGTGAGTAAAGAATGCCGGTCTGCAATGTTGATTAGTGACATGGACTTGTCCCGCTTGATGGTCTATGCCGAACAAATGGAGGAGGAGAAGTTGAGGAAGAGGAGGGGTCATGAGGCCAAGAGGGCCCGTTTTGAGGGCAAGTTCCAAAGTCGAAGGGGAGGCGATTTCATCAAGGCCAAAGGGTCTTCTCATGCGCCCATAGGGGGTTTGCAGACGTTCCAGGGCCAAGGTGTTGTGGTATGGGTCCTAGTGATGTATGTCGAAGGTGTGGTAAAGGGCCATGGTGGCCGTGTTGAGATATACCGGTGCTTGCTAATTGTTGGGGAAACTGGGGCAAAGGCAAAGGATGTCCCCGCAATCGAACAAGGGTAATGGAGGTTCCGTCCACAAGGTGCCAATGCGGTTCCTTTGGGGAGAGGGGGCCGACAAGATGGTGCCCAAGGCACATCGATTTTATGGCTTGCATGGGAGGCAAGGGGTCGATGAAGTCCGCGATAATCCGTTACCGTATGCGAAATCTTTGACTTGGATGTCTAATGCACTAATTGATCCGGGTGAGCCTCTCTTCTTTTTGTCACCCTCTTTGTTGCCAAAAAGTTTCACTGTTGAGCCCCGACTCGTTGCGTGAGTTCATATAAGGTGTCTACTCCTACTTGGTGGCTATTTGTTGCTAGGAAGGGTTTATAAGAAACTTGTCCTATTGCATCTTGCATAAAAATATTGCCTTGTGTCTGTTGAATTGAACATGGTCGATATTGATGTTGTTCTTGGGATGGATTGGTTGCATGCATACTATGCTTCTATTGATTGTAGAACCCGTAGGGTCAAGTTCCAATTCCCAAGTGAAACCATTCTTGAGTGGGAAAGCCAAAATGTGGTAGTCAAGGGTAGATTCATCTCTTGCATTAAAGCCCGTAAGTTGATCTCTAAGGGGTGTCTCTATCACCTTATGAGGGTTAGGGATGTGGAGTCCAAAACCCTTCTTATAGAGTCGGTTCCGGTCGTAAATGAATTCCTTGATGTCTTTCCTAATGACCTTCCCGATGTTCCTCCCGAAAGGGAAATAAATTTTGGCATAGACCTCCTCCCCGATACTCAACCCATTTCTATTCCCTTAACGT
This sequence comes from Solanum appendiculatum, assembly GCA_018342035.1. Lineage (NCBI taxonomy): Eukaryota > Viridiplantae > Streptophyta > Magnoliopsida > Solanales > Solanaceae > Solanum > Solanum appendiculatum. The sequence continues at coordinate 213,142 of JAGDQO010000894.1, forward strand.
AGCGCCGGCGGAAGTCTAAAGAGGTTGAAAGAACATTGAAGGGAACTTGTTGGAGAAGGGTTTTATTAGGCCTATGCCAACACATGGGGTGCACCGGTGGTTGTTTTGTGAAGAAAGACAGATGGGTCCCTTAGGATGTGTATCGATTACCGGAACTCAATAGGGTCACGTAAGAATAAAATATACTCTTCCTAGGATTGATGCCTTGTTTCAATCCAATTTGCAAGGGGCTAGCCACTTCTCTAAGATTGATCTTCGGTCCAGGTATCATCAAGTGAAGGTGAGGGAGGGTGACATTCCCAAGACAGCCTTCCGGACTAGGTATGGACATTATGAATTTGTGGTCATGTCTTTTGGGTTGACCAATGCACCGGCTACCTTCATGGACCTAATGAATAGGGTCTTTAAACCCTACCTTGATTCCTTTTTTGTGGTCTTCATTGATGATATTTTAATCTATTCGCATAGCGAGGAAGAACATATGGGTCACTTGAGGGTTGTGTTGCAAAGATTAAGAGAGGAGAAGTTGTATGGCAAGTATGAAAAGTGTGAATTTTGGTTGAGGGAGGTTGCCTTCCTAGGTCATGTGGTGTCGGGGGATGGTATTAAGGTAGACCCTAAGAAGACGATGTGATTAAAATTGCCTAGGCCATTGACCCGTCGATATTAGGAGCTTCTTGGGCTTAGCGGGTTACTACGGAGATTTGTGAATGGGTTTTCTTCTATTGCTTCTCCCATGACTAAGTTGACACAAAAGAAGGCTAAGTTTGAGTGGACCGACGAGTGCGAAAGGAGTTTTCAAACCTTGAAAGATAAACTTGTGTCCGCTCCTATATTGTCACTACCGGATGGGCTTGAGGGATTTTTTGTGTATTGTGATGCTTCTAGAGTTGGCTTGGGTTGTGTCCTAATGAAAAATGGTAAGGTGATAGCCTATGCTTCTAGACAACTCAAAGTGTATGAAAAGAACTATCCTACGCATGATCTTGAATTAGCCGCGGTGGTGTTTGCTTTAAAGATTTGGCGTCATTATTTGTATGGGGTACCTGTCGATGTGTTCACCGATCATAAGAGCCTCCAATATGTCTTCACCCAAAGAGATCTCAACTTGAGACAAAGAAGGTGGCTAGAATTTCTTAAAGATTATGATATGGGTGTGCATTATCATCCCGGTAAAGCTAATGTGGTGGCGGATGCTTTGAGTATGGTGTCTATGGGTAGCCTAGCTCATGTTGATATTGGTGATAGGGAAATGGCTAGGGAGGTACATCGGTTGGCTAGGTTGGGGGTTAGGTTGGAAGAGGTTGGTAGTGGTGTTGTGGTCGTTGTTGATGGTGCTAGGTCTTCCTTGGTTGATGAGGTGATAGCAAAACAAGATCTTGATTCTTCCTTGTTTGAATTGAAGGCCTTGGTGAAAGAGAGCAAGGTGGAAGTTTTCTCCCAAGGGGGAGATGGTGCCCTTAGTACCAAGGTAGGTTGTGTGTGCCTTGTGTTGATGGTTTGAGGGAGAAAATTCTTGACGGAGGCTCATAATTCTTCCTACTCTATCAGCCCGTTCACCAAAATGGTGATAGAGACTTTGAGGGATGTTTGTATTGGTTGGGAAGGCACTGAAAGAAGCGACATTGCCAATTCGTTCGGTTGTCAATATGTTGTCAACGAAGTAAGGCCGAATCATCACAAGGCCGGGCGGTCTAAACCAGACATAGGATTCCACTGCAAGTGGGAAGAAATTAATTATGGATTTTGTAGTTGGTTTACCCAAGACTAGAAAAGGTTTTGATTTTTTGGGTGGTGGTTGATACGGATGAAAAATGGTCATTTTCTACCGGGTAAAGACAACATATGGGGCGGAAGATTATGCAAGGTTTATATATCATAGACTTGGGTAAGGTTGGCATGGGATTCCTCTTCCATCATATGGACCGTGGTAACTCAACTTTCTTCACCCTTTTGAAGTTTTTAAAAGGGGTCTAGGTACGAGGTTTAGAGCTTACTACGGCCTTTCACCCGCAAACGGATGGACAAGACGAAAGGACTATCCAAACACTTGAGGATATGCTTAGGGCTTGTGTATTGGAGCTTAAGGGTAGTTGGGATGATCATCTTCCATTGATTGAGTTTGCCTATAACAATAGCTATCATTCTAGCATCGGTATGGCTCCTTTTGAGGCTCTCTATGGAGGCGTTGTAGATCACCGGTTGGGTGGTTTGAGGTTGGTGAGGTGGCCTTGTTAGGACCAGACCTAGTTATGGAGGCTCTTGAGAAGGTTAGGATGATTAGAGAAAGGTTGAAGATGGCCCAAAGTCGCCAAAAGTCCTATGCCGATGCGAGGAGAAGGGCTCTTGAATTCCGAGTTGGTGATTGGGTTTATTTGAAGGTGACACCCATGAAGGGTGTGGTTCATTTTGATAAGAAGGGCAAGTTGAGCCCAAGATACGTGGGTCCTTATAAGGTGATGAGGAGAATTGGCAAGGTAGCTTAAGAGTAGGAATTGCCTAGCGAGATGGATTTGGTTCATCCGGTATTTCATGTGTCTATGTTGAGGAAGTGTGTGGGTGATCCGAATGCCATTGTGTCTCTTGATGTTGTGGGTGTTGTTGAAGATAATTTGACCTATGAAAAGGTTCCGGTCCAGATTTTAGATAGACAAGTGAAGAGGTTGAGAAACAAAGATGTGGCTTCCATTAAAGTCCTTTGGAGAAATCAACAAGTTGAAAGTGCTACTTGGGAGGCCGAAGCGGACATGCAAAGGCGATATCCTTATCTTTTCCAGCTCCACTCGACCTAAAGGTATTGATCTAAGCTTTAAATCTCAGTCTTAAGTTCAAGCCCCCATGTCATTGCATACATTCATCGTTTAAGTTGACAAGTTATTGTGGTTTTACAACTATGGTTGAGGTTTGAAAAAGGTGAGTGCATTGTTGCGTCCTTTGTGGGGCTGAACTTGAATTTGTGTCTCTCATGTACGTTTCTTTAACATTCGGGGACGAATGTTCCCAAGGGGGAGATATTGAAACGACCCCAAAAATGCCCGAAAATGTGCTTCGGAAACACCTATAATTGTAATTTCCTTATATCTCAAAATTCGTGCATGATTTCGGAAAATTCGACTTCATATTCTTAGTTGTGGGGTCAAATTGAGTGGGAAATGGGTCTAACCCGAATTTTAGAGCAACCGTATCAAAATTCAAAAATCGCAAAAATTGCGATTCGGAGGGTCAACTTTAAAGGGGCTTATCTCTTAGCACACAAGGAACTGGAAGGGCTGCAAACTATTAAATTAAAGCTCTTTGAGTTAGCTTTCCAACGCACTTGGTTTCACCTCATTCCGAGTTCGGATGAGGGAGTTATGACCATTTTCGTAAAACCTGTCTGTGCAGATTTGCAATTTCCAGTGAGCTATTTTTTTTAGGCGGGTTGGAGACATTTTTTTTTATAAAAAGGGGATATGTCCCATACTTAGTCATTTTTCTTAACTCCAAAAACACTCTCTAAGCCCTCTCCAAAAATTCCACCAAGATCTTCAGCCAAATTCAAACATCTCAAGCTCTAATTCCGGATTCAAGACTCAATCTCAAGCTTCGATTCTCCATTCCAATCTTCATCAAGGATTCTCCAAAGTTGAGGTATGTGGGTTTGACTGTGGAAACCTTCCTTTCCACAAGTCCAACCATTTATCCTCTATTTCTACTTCAAGTTTATGGGTCCTTATGATTATTTATGAACTCTTGAATTATGGAATTACTACTACACACTCCTATTATGGCCTTTTTGCATATTAGTCATAAATAAGGAATTTCTTATGTGATGTCATTATGGTTTACTGCTTCATGATCAAAGTTGATGAAGGGTTGAATAGTATTATATGTATGTTGTTGGTGGGCTGATTTCTGGAATGGATTTTGAATTGGTTTGGAAATTAGTATTCTTGAAATACAGTGATTTCATTTAACATGAACAATTGCCCACCTTGTGTTTGATAAAATGCCCATTTATAGAATTCTTAGGAAAAGGAAGGTCCAAGGTACGTCCTATGAGTCGGATGGTTATGTAATTACTGAAATGATGATGAAATGGACACATGTATATGATTTTCTCTATATAAGTGTTATGAGTCGACCAAGCCTAGTACGGGGGGGGGGGGGTAGTTGTCACGACCCAAGCCTAGGGCCTAGATGTGACCGGCGAATTGGGAACCCGAAGGAACCCCAAACAAGCCTCATAGCGTATCATTACACATCCTTGGTCGCGGAAGCAATTAAATGACCATAAGCGATAAGCATAATCAAGGGGGAAATCGGGACTAAGGGAGCAAGAGAAAAAAAAAAGAAAAGATACATAAATACCATAGATGAGTCAAGCTCAAGCATAATACACAACTTGTCCAACACCACCTCTAAACATGAGTACTTAGCGGGGGCCAAGACAAACTACCGGGCTCACCCTCATAGTCAAAACATAACTAGAAAGGAAAAGTTTTATACATAGCAAAAGATCATGAGCAACGTCCCCGAAATGGGGGACTCACCAATAACCACTATAGAAAATCGTACTAGCCACGCGGAGGAGGATGGTCAAGCGGTGCTCCGGTCCCTACATGGTGACATCATGTAGGCATAGAGTATGGGTTAGTACATTTGAATGTACTAAGTATATGGGATGCAATGCAATGCTACATTAGATGGACATCATAAAAAAAAATGCGTAATCATACCCAATAGATAGCATATTAATGAAATGATATGTATAATGATGCTTACATAAAAATCATATTTAGTGGGACGTAGTACATGTGTGGCGAGTGACCATCGATATAGTATTTCCAAGGCCTACCACCCCCTTGGAGAGGCGAAAGAGGTACAAACCCCTCAATATGGTTACACGGGCCTACCACCCCCCGAGCTAGGGACCAAGGTACAAACCCCTCGATATGGTTATACGGGCCTATTACCCCCCGTACTAGGCAACCAAGGTACCAACCCCTCGATACGGTTATACGGTCCTACTACCCCCCGTACTAGGCAACCAAGGTACCAACCCCTCGATACGGTTATACGGGCCTACTACCCCCGTACTAGGCAACCAAGGTACCACCCCTCGCATCGGTTACACGGGCCTACCACCCCCCGAGCTAGGGACCAAGGTACAAATCCCTCGATACGGTTATACGGGCCTACTACCCCCCGTACTAGGCAACCAAGGTACAAACCCCTCGATACGGTTATACGGGCCTACTACCCCCCGTACTAGGCAACCAAGGTACCAACCCCTCGATACGGTTATACGGGCCTACTACCCCCCGTACTAGGCTTGGTCGACTCACAACACTTATATAGAGAAAATCATATATATGTGTCCATTTCCTCATCATTTCAGTAATTACATAACCATCCGACTCATAGGACGTACCTTGGACCTTCCCTTTCCTAAGAATTCTATAAATGGGCATTTTATCAAACCCAAGGTGGGCAATTGTTCATGTAAATGAAATCATGTATTTCAAGAATACTAAGTCCAACCAATTCCAAAATCCATATAAATCACCCCACCAACAACATACATATATATATCAACCTTCATAATTTGATCATGGAAGCATGTAAACCATAAACATCACATAATAATTCCATTTCATGATAATATGCAAAATGGACCATAATAGGGTGTGTAATAGTAATTCCATAATTCAAGAGTTCATAAATAATCATAAGGACCAATAAACTTGAAGTAGAAATAGAGGATAAATGGTTGGACTTGTGGAAAGGAAGGTTTCCACAATCAAACCCACATACCTCAACTTTGGAGAATCCTTGATGAAGATTGGAATGGAGAATCGAAGCTTGAGATTGAGTTTTGAATCCGGAATTAGAGCTTGAGATGTTTGAATTTGGTTGAAGATCTTGGTGGAATTTTTGGAGAGGCTTAGAGAGTGTTTTTGGAGTTAAGAAAAATGACTAAGTATGGGACATATCCCCTTTTTATAAAAAACGTCTCCAACCCGCCTAAAAAAAAAGCTCACTGGAAATTGCAAATCTGCACAGACAGGTTTTACGAAAATGGTCATAACTCCCTTATCCTAACTCGGACTAAGGTGAAACCAAGTGCGTTGGAAAGCTAACTCAAAGAGCTTTAATTTGATAGTTTGCAGCCCTTCCAGTTCCTTGTGTGCTAAGAGATATGCCCCTTTAAAGTTGACCCTCCAAATCGCAACTTTTGCGATTTTTGAATTTTGATACGGTTGCTCTAAAATTCGGGTTAGACCCATTTCCCACTCAATTTGACCCCACAAATAAGAATATGAAGTCGAATTTCCGAAATCATGCACGGATTTTGAGATATATGGAAAATACAATTATAGGTGTTTCCGAAGCACATTTTCGGGCATTTTTGGGGTCGTTTCAATATCTCCCCCTTGGGAATATTCGTCCCCGAATGTTAAAGAAACGTACATGAGAGACACAAACATGGCAATTTCAGCCCACATAAGGATGCAACAATGCACTTACACCTTATTTCAAAACCTCAATATAGTTGTAAAACCACAATGAACTTGTCAACTTAAACATGAATGTATGCAATGACATGGGGGGCTGAACTTAAGACCTGAGATTTTATAAAGGGCTTAGATCAATACCTTAGGCTCGAGTGGAGTGGAAAAGATAAGGATATCGCCTTTGCATGTCCGCTTCGGCCTCCCAAGTAGCACTTTCAACTTGTTGATTTCTCCAGGACTTTAAATGGAAGCCACATCTTTGTTTCTCAACCTCTCACGATTGTCTTCTAAAGTCTGACCGGAACCTCTTCATAGGTCAAAATTATCTTCACAAACACCCACAACATCCAAGAGACACAATGGCATGCGATCACCCACACACTTCCTCAACATAGACACATGAATACCGGATGAACCAAATCCATCTCGCTAGGCAATTCCACCTCATAAGCTACCTTGCCAATTCTCCTCATCACCTTATAAGGACCCACGTATCTTGGGCTCAACTTTCCCTTCTTACCAAAACGAACCACACCCTTCATGGGTGTCACCTTCAAATAAACCCAATCACCAACTCGGAATTCAAGAGCCCTTCTCCTCGCATTGGCATAGGACTTTTGGCGACTTTGGGCCATCTTCAACCTTTCTCTATTCATCCTAACCTTCTCAAGAGCCTCCATAACTAGGTCTGGTCCTAACAAGGCCACCTCACCAACCTCAAACCACCCAACCGGTGATCTACAACGCCTCCCATAGGGAGCCTCAAAAGGAGCCATACCGATGCTAGAATGATAGCTATTGTTATAGGCAAACTCAATCAATGGAAGATGATCATCCCAACTACCCTTAAGCTCCAATACACAAGCCCTAAGCATATCCTCAAGTGTTTGGATAGTCCTTTCGGCTTGTCCATCCGTTTGCGGGTGAAAGGCCGTAGTAAGCTTAACTCTCGTACCTAGACCCCTTTGAAAAGACTTCCCAAAGTGTGAAGTAAATTGAGTACCACGGTCCGATATGATGGATAGAGGAATCCCATGCAACCTTACCAAGTCATGAATATATAACCTTGCATAATCTTCCGCCCCATATGTTGTCTTTACCGGTAGAAAATGAGCCGATTTTGTCATCCTATCAACCACCACCCAAATAGAATCAAAACCTTTTCTAGTCTTGGGTAAACCAACTACAAAATCCATATTAATTTCTTCCCACTTCCAAGTAGGAATCTCTATGTCTTGGGTTAGACCACCCGGCCTTTGATGTTCGGCCTTGACTTGTTGACAATTATGACAACCGGAGACGAATTTGGCAATGTCCTTCTTCATGCCTCTCCACCAATACACATCCCTCAAATCTCTATACATTTTGGTGGAACCGGGGTGGATGGAGTAGGAAGAATTATGAGCCTCCTCAAGAATTTTCTCCCTCAAACCATCAACACAAGGCACACACAACCTACCTTGGTACCTAAGGGCACCATCTCCCCCTTGGGAGAAAACTTCCACCTTGCTCTCTTTCACCAAGGCCTTCAATTCAAACAAGGAAGAATCAAGATCTTGTTTTGCTATCACCTCATCAACCAAGGAAGACCTAGCACCATCAACAACGACCACACCACCATTACTAACCTCTTCCAACCTAACCCCCAACCTAGCCAACCGATGTACCTCCCTAGCCATTTCCCTATCACCAGTATCAACATGAGCTAGGCTACCCATAGACACCCTACTCAAAGCATCCGCCACCACATTAGCTTTACCGGGATGATAATGCACACTCATATCATAATCTTTAAGAAATTCTAGCCACCTTCTTTGTCTCAAGTTGAGATCTTTTTGGGTGAAGACATATTGGAGGCTCTTATGATCGGTGAACACATCGACATGTACCCCATACAAATAATGACGCCAAATCTTTAAAGCAAACACCACCGCGGCTAATTCAAGATCATGCGTAGGATAGTTCTTTTCATACACTTTGAGTTGTCTAGAAGCATAGGCTATCACCTTACCATTTTGCATTAGGACACAACCCAAGCCAACTCTAGAAGCATCACAATACACAACAAATCCCTCAAGCCCATCCGGTAGTGACAATATAGGAGCGGACACAAGTTTATCTTTCAAGGTTTGAAAACTCCTTTCGCACTCGTCGGTCCACTCAAACTTAGCCTTCTTTTGTGTCAACTTAGTCATGGGAGAAGCAATAGAAGAAAACCCATTCACAAATCTCCGGTAGTAACCCGCTAAGCCCAAGAAGCTCCTAATATCCGACGGGGTCAATGGCCTAGGCCAATTTCTAATCACATCGGTCTTCTTAGGGTCTACCTTAATACCATCCCCCGACACCACATGACCTAGGAAGGCAACCTCCCTCAACCAAAATTCACACTTTTCATACTTGGCATACAACTTCTCCTCTCTTAATCTTTGCAACACAACCCTCAAGTGACCCGTATGTTCTTCCTCGCTATGCGAATAGATTAAAATATCATCAATGAAGACCAAACAAAGGAATCAAGGTAGGTTTTAAAGACCCTATTCATTAGGTCCATGAAGGTAGCCGGTGCATTGGTCAACCCAAAGGACATGACCACAAATTCATAATGTCCATACCTAGTCCGGAAGGTTGTCTTGGGAATGTCACCCTCCCTCACCTTCACTTGATGATACCCGGACCGAAGATCAATCTTAGAGAAGTGGCTAGCCCCTTGCAATTGGTCGAACAAGTCATCAATCCTAGGAAGAGGATATTTATTCTTGACGGTGACCCTATTGAGTTGCCGGTAATCGATACACATCCTAAGGGACCCATCTTTCTTCTTCACAAACAACACCGGTGCACCCCATGGTGATTGGCTAGGCCTAATAAAACCCTTCTCCAACAAGTCCCTCAATTGTTCTTTCAACTCCTTTAACTCCGCCGGGGCCATACGGTAAGGGGGAATAGAAATGGGTTGAGTATCGGGGAGGAGGTCTATGCCAAAATCTATTTCCCTTTCGGGAGGAACATCGGGAAGGTCATTAGGAAAGACATCAAGGAATTCATTTACGACCGGAACCGACTCTATAAGAAGGGTTTTGGACTCCACATCCCTAACCCTCACAAGGTGATAGAGACGCCCCTTAGAGATCAACTTACGGGCTTTAATGCAAGAGATGAATCTACCCTTGACTACCACATTTTGGCTTTCCCACTCAAGAATGGGTTCACTTGGGAATTGGAACTTGACCCTACGGGTTCTACAATCAATAGAAGCATAGTATGCATGCAACCAATCCATCCCAAGAACAACATCAAAATCGACCATGTTCAATTCAACAAGATCACAAGGCAATATTTTATGCAAGATGCAAATAGGACAATTTCTATAGACCTTCCTAGCAACAATATATGCACCAATAGGAGTAGACACCTTATATGACTCACGCAACAAGTCGGGCTCAACATGAAACTTTTTGGCAACAAAGGGGGTGACAAAAGAAAGAGAGGCACCCGGATCAATTAGTGCATATACATCCAAGTCAAAGATTTTCAACATACCGGTAACGACATCGGGGACTTCATCGACCCCTTGCCTCCCATGCAAAGCATAAAATCGATTGTGCCTTGGGGCACCATCTTGTCGGCCCCCTCTCCCCAAAGGAACCGCATTGGCACCTTGTGGACGGACCTCCTTACCCTTGTTGCGATTTCGGGGACAATCCATTGCCTTGTGCCCCATTTCCCCACAACTGTAGCAAGCACCGGTATTTCTCAAACACGGGCCACCATGGCCCTTACCACACTTCGGACATACATCACTAGGACCCATACCACCAACACCTTGGGCCCTTGGAACGTCATTGGCAAACCCCCTATGGTGCGCATGAGAACACCCTTGGCCTTGATGAAATCGGCCTCCCCTTCGACTTTGGAACTTGCCCTCAAAACGGGCCCTCTTGGCCTCATGACCCCTCCTCTTCCTCAAAGGGGAAATCGGGACTAAGGGAGCAAAAAAAAAAGAAATGATACATTAATACCATAGATGAGTCAAGCTCAAGCATAATACACAACTTGTCCAACACCACCTCTAAACATGAGTACTTAGCGGGGGCCAAGACAAACTACCGGGCTCACCCTCATAGTCAAAACATAACTAGAAAGGAAAAGTTTTATACATAGCAAAAGATCATGAGCAACATCCCCGAAATGGAGGACTCACCAATAACCACTATAGAAAATCGTACTAGCCACGCGGAGGAGGATGGTCAAGCGGTGCTCCGGTCCCTACATGGTGACATCATGTAGGCATAGAGTATGCGTTAGTACATTTGAATGTACTAAGTATATGGGATGCAATGCAATGCTACATTAGATGGACATCATAAAAAAAATGCGTAATCATACCCAATAGATAGCATATTAATGAAATGATATGTATAATGATGCTTACATAAAAATCATATTTAGTGGGACGTAGTACATGTGTGGCGAGTGACCATCAATATAGTATTTCCAAGGCCTACCACCCCCTTGGAGAGGCGAAAGAGGTACAAACCCCTCAATATGGTTACACGGGCCTACCACCCCCCCGAGCTAGGGACCAAGGTACAAACCCCTCGATATGGTTATACGGGCCTACTACCCCCCGTACTAGGCAACCAAGGTACCAACCCCTCGATACGGTTATACGGGCCTACTACCCCCCGTACTAGGCAACCAAGGTACCAACCCCTCGATACGGTTATACGGGCCTACTACCCCCCGTACTAGGCAACCAAGGTACCAACCCCTCGATACGGTTATACGGGCCTACTACCCCCCGTACTAGGCAACCAAGGTACAAACCCCTGATACGGTTATACGGGCCTAACTACCCCGTAAGGCAACCAAGGTACAACCCCTCGATACGGTTATACGGGCCTACTACCCCCCGTACTAGGCAACCAAGGTACCAACCCCTCGATACGGTTATACGGGCCTACTACCCCCCGTACTAGGCTTGGTCGACTCACAACACTTATATAGAGAAAATCATATACATGTGTCCATTTCATCATCATTTCAGTAATTACATAACCATCCGACTCATAGGACGTACCTTGGACCTTCCCTTTCCTAAGAATTCTATAAATGGGCATTTTATCAAACACAAGGTGGGCAATTGTTCATGTAAATGAAATCATGTATTTCAAGAATACTAAGTCCAACCAATTCCAAAATCCATATAAATCAGCCCACCAACAACATACATATATATATCAACCTTCATAATTTGATCATGGAAGCATGTAAACCATAAACATCACATAATAATTCCATTTCATGATAATATGCAAAATGGACCATAATAGGGTGTGTAGTAGTAATTCCATAATTCAAGAGTTCATAAATAATCATAAGGACCCATAAACTTGAAGTAGAAATAGAGGATAAATGGTTGGACTTGTGGAAAGGAAGGTTTCCACAATCAAACCCACATACCTCAACTTTGGAGAATCCTTGATGAAGATTGGAATGGAGAATCGAAGCTTGAGATTGAGTCTTGAATCTGGAATTAGAGCTTGAGATGTTTGAATTTGGTTGAAGATCTTGGTGGAATTTTTGGAGAGGGCTAAGAGAGTGTTTTTGGAGTTAAGAAAAATGACTAAGTATGGGACATATCCCCTTTTTATAAAAAACGTCCCCAACCCGCCTAAAAAAAAAAACTCACTGGAAATTGCAAATCTGCACAGACAGGTTTTACGAAAATGGTCATAACTCCCTTATCCTAACTCGGACTAAGGTGAAACCAAGTGCGTTGGAAAGCTAACTCAAAGAGCTTTAATTTGATAGTTTGCAGCCCTTCCAGTTCCCTGTGTGCTAAGAGATATGCCCCTTTAAAGTTGACCCTCCAAATCGCAATTTTTGCGATTTTTGAATTTTGATACGGTTGCTCTAAAATTCGGGTTAGACCCATTTCCCACTCAATTTGACCCCGCAAATAAGAATATGAAGTCGAATTTCCGAAATCATGCACGGATTTTGAGATATATGGAAATTACAATTATAGGTGTTTCCGAAGCACATTTTCGGGCATTTTTGGGGTCGTTTCAAAAGTCCAACAATGATTGAGTGTCTAACCCCAAGTCTCAAGGAGGGAATAATGGTGGTTCTTTATTGGCTCTTTGTGCCAAGTGTGGGAAAAAGTATGAAGGTAGATGTCTAGCCGATACGGATGATTTTTATAATTGTGGAAAGAGTGGTCACGAGATGAGGGATTATCCATCTCTCACGGCCAAGGGAAGAGAGAATAAGCAAGCTCCACCTAAAGGATCAGGTTCGAATGCTCACAAGCAAAACCGATTTTATGCACTTCAGGCTCGTCATGAGCAAGAGAGATCTCCCGATATGGTTACTGGTATGTTAAGAGTTTTCCATTTTGATGTTTATGCTTTGCTTGATCCCGGTGCTACCTTGTCTTTTGTGATGCCATATGTGGCTATGAGGTTTGATATTGTTCCGGATGTGTTGCTAGATCCTTTTCGTGTCGCTACTCTAATTGGAGGATCTATCATGGCTAAGAGAGTTTATCGAGATTGTCCTGTCTACTTATCCCATAGAGTCACTCATGTTGATCTTGTATAGCTTGATATGCTAGATTTTGATGTTATTGTTTAGATGGATTGGTTGTATGCTTGTTATGCCTCCATTGATTCTAGGACCCGAATGGTCAAGTTTCAGTTTCAAAATGAGCCTATCCTAGAGTGGAAGGAAGGAAATTCTATGTTACGAGGTCAATTTGTTTCTTTTCTAAAAGCAAGAAAGATGATCTCAAAGGATTGCATTTACCATCTTGTTAAGGTGAGGGATATAGATTCTGAGACCCCTACTCTCGAGTCTGTCCCCGTTGTTAATGAGTTTTCAGAAGTGTTTCCCGATGACTTGCCCTGGTATTCTTCCCGAAAGGGAAATAGACTTCGGTATTGACCTTCTCCCAGATACGCAACCTATTTCTATTCCTCCTTATAGAATGGCTCCGGTGGAACTTAAGGAACTAAAAGAGCAGTTGAAACACTTGCTGGATAAGGGTTTCATCCGGCCAAGTATTTCTCCTTGGGGTGCTCCGGTCTTGTTTGTAAGGAAGAAAGATGGTTCACTCTGTATGTGTATCGACTATCGCCAATTGAACATGGTTACCATTAAGAATAAGTATCCTCTACCAAGGATAGATGACTTGTTTGATCAACTTCAAGGGGCTAGTTATTTCTCTAAGATCGACCTTCGTTCGGGCTATCACCAATTAAGGGTGAACGAAGATGATATCCCGAAGACGGCTTTCCGGACTAGGTATGGTCACTACGAGTTCTTAGTAATGTCGTTTTGGTTGAAAAATGCTCCGGCCGCATTTATGGACTTGATGAATAGAGTGTTTAAGCAATACCTTTACATTTTTGTGATTGTGTTTATTGACGACATGTTAATCTACTCAAAGAATGAGGGTGAACATGTTAATTATTTGAGGATTGTGTTGCAAGTCCTCAAGGATGAACAACTCTTTACGAAGTTTAGTAAATGTGAGTTTTGGTTAAGGTCCGTGGCTTTTCTTGGTCACATTGTTTCCGGTAAGGGCATTGAGCTAGATGCTAAGAAGACGGAAGCAATTAAGAATTGGCCTAGACCTTTATCACCTTCGGATATCCGTAGGTTCTTTGGCTTAGCCGGTTATTATAGGAGGTTTGTTGAAGGGTATTCATCCATTGCTTCTCCATTGACGGCTTTGACTCAAAAGAAGGTTAAATTTGCATGGTCCGAAGCATGTGAGAAGAGTTTTCAAGAGTTGAAGGATCGACTTACTTCGACTCCGATATTGACTCTACCGAAAGGATCCGATGGTTTTGTGGTTTTTTGTGACGCTTCGAGAATTGGGCTAGGATGTGTTCTTATGCAAAATTGGAAGGTCATTGTTTATGCTTCAAGACAACTTAAGGTGCATGAAAAGAACTATCCTACTCATGACTTGGAATTAGCGGCAGTTGTGTTTGCTTTGAAAATATGGCGACATTATTTGTATGGAATACATGTAGATGTCTTCACCGACCATAAGAGTTTGCAATATGTGTTTAAACAGAAAGATTTGAATCTCTCCCAAAGAAGGTGGCTCGAGTTGTTAAAAGACTACGATATGAGTGTTCTCTATTACCCCAATAAGGCTAACATGGTGGCGAATGCTCTTAGTCGATTATCTATGGATAGTGTTGTTCATGTTGAGGATGGTAAGAAAGAGTTGGTTCGCGATGTCCATAGATTGGCTCGATTGGTTGTTAGATTGGTTGATTCTACTAAAGGTGGTGTTACGGTTCACAAGGGTCCGAATCCTCTTTTGTGCATGATGTGAAAGCTAAGCAAGGTCTTGATCCTAACTTGGTTGAACTAAAGGAAGCGGTACTCAAGAAGTCCATAGAGGTTTTCTCCCAAGGGGGAGATGGTGTGCTTCAATATCAAGGTCGTTTGTGTGTCCCCAATGTAGAGGGCTTAAGAGAAAGTTTTATCAGAAGCCCATAGTTCTCGATATTCCAGCCATCCAAGAGCTACCAAAATGTACCGTGATTTGCAGGAAATTTATTGGTGGAACGGAATGAAGAAAGATATTGCGGAATTTGTGGCTAAGTGTCCTAATTGCCAACAAGTAAAAATTGAGCATCAAAGGCCGGGATGTTTGACCCAAGATATTAGTATTCCTACTTGAAAGTGGGAAGATGTGAATATGGATTTTATTGTGAGTTTGCCTTGTACGAGGCGACAATTTGATTCGATTTGGGTTATTGTTGATAGAATGACAAAGTCAGCCCATTTCATTCCCGTCAAGACTTCTTATTCGGTGAAGGATTATGCTAAGTTGTATTTGAGGGAGATGGTTAGGCTGCATGGAGTGCCTTTATCCATTATCTCCGATCGTGGTGCACAATTTACTTCTCAATTTTTTAAGTCGTTGCAAAAAAGCCCTTGGTACTCGTATTAAGCTTAGTACAGCCTTTCATCCCCAAATCGATGGGCAAGCGGAGCGTACTATTCAGACTTTGGAAGATATGTTGAGAGCTTGTGTAATCGATTTCAAGGGTATTTGGGATGATCATTTGCCTTTGATTGAGTTTGCTTATAACAATAGCTACAATTCTAGTATTGGTATGGCTCCATTTGAGGCTCTCTATGGTAGGAGGTATAGATCTCTTATAGGTTAGTTTGAAGTTGGTGAAGTTGCTTTGATAGGCCCGGAGTTGGTGCATGAGGCTATGGAGAAAGTTCGACTTATTAGGGAAAGTTTGAAAACGGCTCAAAGTCAACAAAAGTCCTATGCCGATGTTAGGAGAAGAGAATTAGAATTCGATGTGGATGATTGGGTTTACTTGAAAATCTCACCCATGAAGGGTGTACTGAGATTTGGGAAGAAAGGGAAGCTTAGTCCCCGTTATGTAGGCCCATATCAGATCTTGTTGGTAAGGTTGCTTTTGAGCTTAACTTGCCTAATGATTTGGCATCTGTGCATCCAATTTTCCATGTCTCATTATTAAAGAGGTGTGTTGGTGATCCGACCACTATAGTGTCATTAGAGAATCTTGGCATAAAGGATAGTCTTTCTTATGAAGTGGTTCCGGTTGAGATTTTAGACCGGCAAATCCGGAAATTAAGAAATAAAGAAGTTGCTTCTGTGAAAGTTCTATGGAGGAATCAATTGGTTGAGGGTGCTACTTGGGAGGCCGAGGCCGATATGATGTCCCGATATCCTCATCTCTTTCCTTCCGATCCTACTCTAGCTTGAAGTATCTTGATCCTCATGGTTCATTCTTTTGGTCTCATGTGTCATAGTTGATTTCCATGATTTCTTGATAATACATGTTCATGAAGAGTCTTATATGACTATGTGCATTTGAGTATGAGTTGCATAAAGTCTTCATGATATGTTGTGTGGATCATGCTTTAGCTTGAAGCTGAGGTTTCCACCTCAGATATGTGCATTTATATGATTGCATGCTAGGTTGGGTTGTTAGTCTGTGTCTATTACCCTTCTCAAGATGTCTTGATTCTCATTCGAGGACGAATGTTCCCAAGGGGGGAGATATTATAACACCCCAAGCTTCCAAGGGATTTTAAAAAGCAGAACTCACTTGAAGACAGTTACCTACGGAGGCCACCTACGGGCCGTAGATGGATTGACGGGCCGTAGGTTGGAACCGTCAAAGGCACTGTGAAATTTCAGGACTTCCAAGTTTCTCAACCTTGACCTACGGAATAGTAGGACGGTTCGTAGTCCAGTTGACGGGCCGTAGATGCCTTCCATACTTAGCCAAATTTTCAGCCCAAAATGAATTTTTTGAATCAATTGAGGGAAGAGCAGGACGGTCCGTCAATTGATGTACGGACCGTAGATCCTGTCCGTCGATTGGCCCCGACAATTTTTAATTAATGGCTTTTTGGTCTTTTTCCTAATTGATTACCTATTAAGTTAAGAAGGTTATACCCTTAATCTTAGACCTATAAATACTTTCTAAGCCTAATTCCTTTGATTCTAATTCATTACAAACCTCTCCTCTCTCAAATATTTCTCTCACTAAAAAAAGAAACTCTCTCAACTCTCAAGGAAGAAGAAGGAGCTTGAATCCTCCATTGAAGACCTTCAATCTTCTCCAATTTATTGTGGATTGCTTTGAGGTATGATAGTGTTCACCAGTAGAAGTCTTTTCCTCCAATGGGCCCTTCCTCTTCTTCATGATTTTCAAAGGTTTACTCTAACCCAATTGAATTAGGGTTTGTGATCAATCATTGTGGGTTCTTCAATTATGATTCCAATTATTGATTTTATTATTCCTAGTCCACGATTTAGCGTGATAAAGTATCTTAGTGCACGAATTAGCATGAATTACATGATTTGATATAAAGATTGAATGAACCCCCATGATCCCAAGCTAATTCTCCCCAATTTGATAATCTATGCTTTGATTGTTGGGTTGAGTTATGATTTGATGAAGTTTATGAATTCTCTATGAAATCAAGCATGAATTATGAATAAATTGAGGATAATCTTATGAATTTAGCATGATCAAGTCAAAAGCATGATTTTCCTCTATTATGTGAGTTCCTTCAAGTTTGGGTAAATTGTCTTAATTATGGCTTTCTAAGCATGAGCTTGCATTAAATTTCATGATATGAGTTGAACTTGCATGAACCCATATGAACTCTATGAACTATGAAATATGGGCATGATGAATTAAGGGTGCTTTGAGAGTAAAGTACCAAAGTTATGATATGATGATACTATGGTCGAGTAGTGAAAGGTTTCTCACGTAATTCTCCCATTATGATAAGAGAAGAACAAAGAGGCGATTACCCATGTTCTTAAGGAGATATTCTAATGATGTAGGTTTGGACAAGGTCCATGAAAGATGAATATTTATAAGCATGATTTTAGCTTGAATTGGTAACCCTAGTTTTACCTTTTCATGTTTGATGATATAAACATGTTAATGACTAATCCGTGGGAATTATGCTTAGCACCGAGTGGATATTGAGATGGAAGCCCTCTCGTTAGTAGAGGGCGGGTCTTCTAGTGAAAGCTCTCCCGTTAGTAGAGGCCGTGTTTTCTAGATGGAACTCTCCCGTTAGTTTAGGCCGAGTCTCCTAAAGCAATCTCTATCCCATAAACTATGTTGCCACCATAGGATGTTGTCTTTAGGTAGACATTAACTAGTGGATCCACATAATCTAAGAAGTTCATGGTCTTACCTCCGCAAGTAGGACACCCCTTTTCGGTGTGGAGTAGACACCGGATTTCGTGTTGATAGCTCACATGGTCTTACATGTCGGTTAAGGGTTTTCCCCACAAGTTAATGAACAAGTGTTCTCATGATGAAGTAAAGAAAAGAAAGAAAGATGATTTAGCTTTCTTTGGCCTTGATATATACTTTATTTTCATGTTTCTCATGTTTATCATGTTTTTAGCTTGCCCATTGCATGTCATGATTATGTCTCTCTCTAGCATGATTTATGTGTTTATGTGCATTGCTATCATACTTAGTACTTAATTGTGCTAACGCATACTCTTGCCTACATTAACTTCTTTGGTGTAGGACGTGGCAATTTACCTTCCACTCGTGGCTAGAGCATTGACTTAGAGTTGGGAAGAAGACTTGGTGAGTCCTCATCCATCCGAGGACATGGCCTAGTTGTTCTTATTTTCATGTCATTTCTTTTCAGTATTAGATATTGTATTGGGCTGCGTCCCTATCACTTTTATTCGTATTCTATGATATTTGAAGGCTTTGAGACATGAGTAGTAGACTTCCCCTGCTTTGAGTAAAGCTTTTGATATAAAATGCTCTTTTGAACTTTTATTTCTCTATTCTCTTGTATGTTATGTATGCTAAGGACTTGTATGAGGCCTCTCGGGGTCTTGTACGCCGTGTTACATCTAGGGGATACCCTGGGTCGTGAAAAAGGGTCTACCATTCATGGAAATATCTACCATTCGTAAGTCCAGCCATAGTTCTATGACTACCTAATAGGGCTTCACTAAAACAGGCATAACCTTTTCCTCAAAAATCAAAATAAGGCAGACATAGTTGCGTTGGAAAGAGGATCCATAGACCTTTAATTTGGTAGGTGATGGGCCACGTAATTCTTTATGAGCTGAGAGATATAGTCATTTGAAGTTGACCTAAGTAACATTTTACATCAAAACTTACTCGGTAAGGAAGCTTTCAACTCAACTTTGTGTTAGGGGTTTCTTGTGACCTTAATTCATCTTCAAATTTATTTACATACTAAAGATTTGATCTTAACACCTAGTCTAATTTAAGAATTACATGACACGACCTTATACATAAATAAAAAATAGTTCGGGTCTTAACTTAGAAATTTTCAGGGTGTAACAATTAGCCTTCTTTAGTTGTGGTATTCCTTTTTGATTGCTTCTCCCTTTTCCTTAGTCTTTTCTCAATTACAGAGTTGAGTTTTCATTCGTTCAGTCTTTTTGGATTCGTTCGCTTCTTGTGGTCCAAGAGTTTGGTTATGGCTAGCAAGAATCTAGAGGTATGATCCCTAGTTGTGTCTTGTTATTGTTGTTGTTGGTTCCTTGCTTCTGAGTTGATAACTCTCGAGTTTGGTGTGTAATTTAGAGTTCAAATGGTGGTGTTCATCGGCTGCATCAGGCCTTAGCTTTGTTAGAAAATGGAAAGTTGCTAAGAAGGTTCATCTTCGGGACGGGGTCAAGGTAATTCATGGGATTTATGAGTTGGCTCTAGTTTAAGATGTGTGGTTTGATTTTTTCATGCTTGGTAGCTTGTGTGGTTCGTGATGAGGCTGGTACCCTTGGGCCACTATTGTCCTGTTGACTATATTGATCTGTCGCCTGCTAGCTTGGTTTCCCTTAGGATCGGGTGCTTGGCTCGGATTTGTTGTGGCAAAGCAATTTGTGGGCTCGTTGTATCGTTGTTTCAGAAGTTCCTTTTGTTAGAGTAGGTCACTAGAGCCGAGCTCAGTGTTACCTTTTCATTCGTAGGATGGTTTTCCTTTGGATTAGTTTGGTTAGATTTAGAAGGTTGTGTTTCAGATGGGTTTGTTGGTTTTAAGGGTTAGAATGGATTTTGGGATTTTTCCCTAAGCTGAGTTCCTTGTTTGGGCAGTTGTCGTTCCTTGATGTTTAGGATAAGCATGTTGTTCTTCCAAGGTTAATGTTGTGTGGGCTTGTAGGCAAGTTTCAATTCGTGCTAGAGATGTTCAGGATAGCTACGGAATGACAGAATGCTCTTGGTGGTTAGAAGATAGTATATGTGGAGCATACGGTTAGTTTTTTATTTGGGAGTTGGGTTGCATCTACCATGGTCTTGCGGTTGCTCTATTCTGTAGTTTTGATGTGGTGCTAGTCTACTAATATGAATATGGTGCTTTCAGGCAAGTTTGTTTAGTTGGGTGGGAGTTGGAGCCCAAAATGGATTCGGAGGAGTTTTTGGAGTTTTGAAGTGAATTTGAGGATTTTCCTCTAAGCCTGAATTTTGTGATGGTGTTGTTCGATCCGAGAGGGTGTCTTAGGGTCTGGCATAGCATGCAGACTCAGTATTCTCGTCTTTTTGTGCCTTGAGGTTGTGTCTATCCTTCTACTTTCACAGACAAAAGTCCTTTTAGTATTCGATGTTATAATGACCCTCCATGTCATTTTCCTTATTTTCGGATCTTTACAGCATTTAGAGCTTTACTATGCGACCCCAAGTTATTATGACTTGCTGGGACTGATAGTTTGGTCGCAGGGTCATTCGTTTTGATATTGTGCCAGTTTCTATATTTTAGAGTCTTTGAAACTTTAACAGTTGACATATGTCAAAAGTTCAGGAAAACGGCCTCAGAATTCACTTCTGACGATTTCATCAGCTCCGGAAGGGCCATTTTAGTCTAGTAGCACGGTTGGTTCAGACCCCGAGACTTCTGGTTTGAGTATGTGCCATTAGGTGTTTTAACTTTGAAGCTTAAGCCAACGTTTGACTTCAGTCAACATTCTTGGTAAACGTGCTCATATGAGAATTCCAACAGTGTGGTTAGCTTTAGAATGTCGAGTTTCATCTAGGACGACCTTTCGTGTGGTTTCCTAAGCTTTCGGTCACATTTTGAGCCTTTTTGTGGTTTTTAGATTAATATAGAACTTGGGTGTGGGACCCACTTTTCATCGAAACGACCTCGGATGGAAGTTTCTATGGTTTCCTTAAGTCCAGAATGCCGAATTTTATGGGGTAGCTTATTTCCTTTGCGCGCATGGGGTTCTGAACGAATCTCGAGCACCCCGTTGGAGAATTTGGAGTTTGAGCAAACTAGCTGAAGTGCTGATATCTAGGGTAGGCTTTTAGTGACCAGAATTTAGGCTTTCAGCGACCAGATTTAACTTTTGATGACTAGTTTCAGGTATTTAAATCCCAAAATTTCAGCTTCAGTCCCCTACTTCAGAATGCGATTTCTTGAGCTTGGAAACTTTAATTGAGGCGATTGAAAGTGTTGGGTGTCCCTGATGATCGTGTCTAAGCGTTGGAGTGTTTGGGAGGTCTCGGGGACTCTCCGTTCGAGGTATAATCCACCCCAAAGGGGCTTCCATCTCTCTTTTGTTTTCTTTAATCGATGATTTTGTTGCATGTGGTAGTTCGGGCTGTTCCAGGCATGGAATTGAGCTCCATTTTGGGGTACAAGCTCGGTTAGTCATTTCAGACCTTTTGACAGAGTCAATTTTGAGATTCCCAATGTGGGTCTTACATTCTCATTTTGACCTAATTTTTGGATTCATTTCCAATTGTTGTGATTTTAGTATCTAATGTCCGTAATAACGTCGTGATCGATAATTTGATACCATAGTGGTGTTTCGAGGCATTTCAAAAGTGGATAGCCCTTATGTGGTGGATTCGGAGCACTCGTGATCAACTTTGAGGTAGGCTTCTGTCACGATCCAAGTTCCCCCTAGATGTGACATGTCGTACAAGACCCCAAGAGGACTCATACAAGCCCTTAGCATACATTGAATACAAGATAATAGAGAATAAAGGGTTCAAAAAAAGGTTTCATATCAAACTTTTGAAAGAAACAGCGGAAGTCTACATCTCATGTCTCATAGCCAATCTAATATAAAGAACAAGGTCTGGGACGTAACCCAATAAAAATTTGAAACTGAAATAAAAATACATGAAAGGAAATAAGAACTAGGCTATGTCCTCGGATGGATAAGCCTCACCAAGTCTTCTATCAAATCTCTAATCAAGCTCTAGCCACGAGTGGAAGGTTAATCGCCACGTCCTACACCAAGGAAGGTAATGTAGGCAAAAGTATGTGTTAGCACAATTAAGTACTAAGTATGATAGCAATGCACATAAACACGTAAATCATACAAGAGTGAAATATACTCATGACATGCAATGGCCAAACTTAAAACATAATAAACATAAAACATAAAGCATATATCAAGGCCAAAGAAAGCTAAATCATCTTTCTTTCTTTTCTTTACTTCATCATGAGAACACTTATTCATTAACTTATGGGGAAAAGCCTTAACTGACATGTAAGACCACGTGAGCTATCAACATTGAATCTGATGTCTACCCCACACCGAAAAGTGGTGTTCTACTTGCCAAGGTAAGACCATGAACTTCTTAGCTTATGTGGATCCACTAGCTAATGTCTACTTAAAGGAAACATCCTATGGTGGCAAAATAGTTTATGGGATAGAGATTGCTCTTGGAGACTCGGCCTCAACTAACGGGAGAGCTCCATCTAGAAATTGCGGCCTCTACTAACGGGAGAGCTTTCACTAGAAGACCCGGCCTCTACTAACGGGAGGGCTTCCATCTCAATATCCACTCGGTGCTAAGCATAATTCCCACGAATTTGTCATTAACATATTCATATCATTATACATGAAGCGGTACAACTTGGGTTACCAATCAAAGCTAAAATCATATTTATAGATGTTTCATCTTCCATGGACCTTGTCCAAGCTTACGTCATTAGAATAGCTTCTTAAGAACATGGGTAATCGTCTCTTGTTCTTTTAAGTCATATTTGGAGTATTATGTGAGAAAACCTTTCACAACTAAACCATAGCATCATCATATAATAGCTTTGGTACTTCACTCGCAAAGCACCCTTAATTCATTATTAACTTCATATGAGACATGCATAAGTTCATTAGCTTTATCTTTACTTAGGTCATCAAGCTCATAGTTCATATATCATAGAGTTCATATGGGTTTATGCAAGTTCAACCTATATCATGCAAATTAACGCAAACTCATGCATAGAAAGCCATAATTAAGACAATTTACCCATACTTGAAGGAACTCACATAATAGAGGAAAATCATGCTTTTGACTTGATCATGCTAAATTCATAGGATTATCCTCAATTCATTCATAATTCATGCTTAGTTTCATAAAGATGTCATAAACTTCATCCATTCATAGCTCAACCCAACAATCAAAGCATATATTATCAAATTGGGGAGAATTAGCTTGGGATCATGGGGGTTCATGTAATCTTTACATCAAATCATGTAATTCACGCTAATTTGTGCACTAAGTGACTTTATCACGCTAGATCGTGCACTAGGAATCATAAAATCAACAATTGAAATCATAATTGAAGAAC
Source organism: Solanum appendiculatum (assembly GCA_018342035.1). Lineage (NCBI taxonomy): Eukaryota > Viridiplantae > Streptophyta > Magnoliopsida > Solanales > Solanaceae > Solanum > Solanum appendiculatum. The sequence continues at coordinate 236,769 of JAGDQO010000894.1, forward strand.
CCACAATGATTGATCAAAACCCTAATTAAATTGGGTTAGAGTAAACATTTGAAAATCATGAAGAAGAGGGAGGACCCATTGGGGGAAATGACTCCTAATGGTGAACACTATCATACCTCAATGAAACCCACAAGAATTTGGTGAATATTGATGGTCTTCAATGGAGGATCCTAGCTTCTTCTTCTTCCTTGAAGCTCTAGAGAGTTTCTTTTGGAGAGAGAAATATTTGAGAAAGGAGAGTTTAGGAATGAATTAGAATTAGAGGAATTAGGCTTAGAAAGTATTTATAGGTCTTAGATTAAGGGTCTAACCGACTTAGCTTATTAGGTAAACAATTAGGGAAAAGACCAAAAAGCCCTTAATTAAAACTGGCCCCGAAATCGACGGAGGGGACGTACAGTCCGTAGGTAAGATGACGGACCGTACTGTCCTTCTATCAAAAGGTTCAGAAACTATATTTACGGGACCTGAAACGATGACATCAATGTACGGCTTGTAGGTCCATTGATGGACCGTACATTGAAGTCGTAGGTCAGCCTTCTGAGTCAAAATTAAAGCTAAGTTTGGGCGACACCTACGAGTCTTAGCTACGGACTATCAATCAATCTACGACCCGTCCTGCTACTCCATAGGTCAAAGTTCAGAAACTTGGAAATCTTGAAAGTTTACAGTGCCATTGACGGTCCCCACCTACGGCCCATCAAACCATCTACAGCCCGTAGGTGGCCTCCGTAGGTCACTGTCTTCAGGTGAGTTCTGTATTTTAAAGTTCTTTGGAAGCTTGGGGTATTACAATATCTCCCCCTTTGTAACATTCATCCTTGCATGAGAATCAAGACATCGTGAGAAGGGTAATAGACACCGACTAACAACCCAACCTATCATGCAATCACATAAGTGCACATATCCGAGGAGGAAACATCAATTCCAAGCTAAAGCATGTTCAACACTTAATTTCATGAAGACTTTATGCAACTCATACTCAATGCACATAATCATACTAGTCTCTTCATGAATATGCATAATCAAGGAATCATGGAAATCAACTATGACACATGAGACCAAATAATGAACCATGAAGATCTAGATACCTCAAGTTAGAGTAGGATCGGAAGTAAAGAGATGAGGATATCGGGACATCATATCGGCCTCGGCTTCCCAAGTAGCACCCTCAACTAATTGATTCCTCCATAGAACCTTCACGAAAGCAACTTCTTTATTCCTTAACTTTCGGACTTACCGGTCTAAAATCTCAATCGGAACTTCTTCATAGGAAAGACTATCCTTTATGCCAAGATTCTCTAATGGCACTATAGAGGTTGGATCACCAACACACTTCTTCAACAAAGAGACATGGAAAATCGGATGCACCGATGCTAAATCATTAGGCAAGTCAAGCTCATAAGCAACCTTACCAACACGTCTCAAAATATGATATGGGCCTACATAACGGGGACTAAGCTTCCCTTTCTTCCCAAATCTCATTACACCCTTCATGGGTGAAATTTTCAAGTAAACCCAATCATCAACATCAAACTCTAATTCTCTTCTTCTAACATCGGATGACTTTTGTCGACTTTGGGTCGTTTTCAACCTTTCTCTAATAAGTCAAACTTTCTCCATAGCCTCATGCACCAACTCCGGGCCTATCAAAGAAACTTCACCAACTTCAAACCAACCCTTAGAGATCATCTTTCTAGCTTTTAGATAAGAAACAAATTGACCTCTAACATGGAATTTCCCCCCTTCCACTCTAGGATAGGCTCATTCGGGAATTGAAATTTGACCATTCGGGTCCTACAATCAATAGAGGCATAGCAAGCATGCAACCAATCCATCCCAAGAATAATATCAAAATCTAGCATATCAAGCTCTACAAGACCCTCTTAGCTAAGATAGATTCTCCAATCGGAGTAGAAACACAAAAAAGATCTAGCAATATATCCAGAACAACATCAAACCGCATGGCCACATATGCCGTCACAAAAGACAAGGTAGCACCGAGATCAAGCAATGCGTAAACATCAAAGAGGAAAACTTTCAACATACCGGTAACCACATCGGGAGAGCTCTCTCGCTCATGACGAGCCTAAAGTACATAAAACCGATTTTGCTTCTAAGCATTCAAACCCGATCCTCTAGGTGGAGCTTGTTTATTCTCCCTTCCCTTGGCTATGAGAGATGGACAATCCCTCATCTTGTGACCACTCTCTCCATAACTAGAACAACCATCCGTACCGGGTAAACATCTACCCTCATGCTTTTTCCCACACTTGGCACAAGGAGCCAATAAAGAACCACCATTATTCCCTCCTTGAGATTTGGGGTTAAACACCCTATCATTATTGAACTTCGAAGGAGCATTGGATGAGCCTTGGCCGAAGAACCTTTGCCGAAATCTAGGACGAGCATGTCCATCGGACCTTGAATGCGAAAAGTTACCATCTCTGATCCTAGCCCTCTTGATCTCTCTAGACCTTTCCTTAAGCTTTTCTTCCTCTATTTGTTGGGCATACACCATGAGATGAGAAATGTCCATATCATTAACAAACATAGCGGTGCGGCATTCTTTAACCAACATTTTGGACACCCCCGAAACAAACCAACTCATTCTTGCATTTGGATCGGCAACGATGGAAGGAGCATATCGAGACAATTGTGTGAACTTCAAAGAATACTCTTTCACACTCATATTCCCTTGACGAAGATTGATAAACTCAAGCACCCTTGCCTCCCTCATCTCAAGGGGAAAGAACCTATCAAGGAAAGCAACCTTGAATTTCTCCCAATAAAGAGGACCCTCATTGACTGCCCTCTCACTCTTCCATTGATTGAACCAAATTTGGGCAACACACTTGAGTTGATAAGCAGTCAACTCCGCTTTCTCCTCCGGCGTCACACCCATAATCATCAACACCTTATATACTTCATCAATGAATTCTTGAGGATCTTCCTCAACCTTAGAGCAATGGAATTCCAGAGGATTCATCCTCGTAAAGTCCCTCGCTCTTGATGCCGCCGTACCCACATTTGGGTTCACGGGAGCCACCATCTCCCTATTTGGCTTGAGCCGTCACGGCTTGACCCAACACTTGGAAAGCAGCCCTAAACTCCACATTAGTAACTTGTTCCGCCAAAGGGTCGGTCGTAACTTGAGGAACTTGAGAAGGAGCTTCTTGTTCCACATTCGCTCCCATGTTTCTTCTAGCATAAGCTCATCGGGTTGCCATATCCTGAAACACGTAGGATAGGGATTAGAAGAGAGATATATATAGTTAAAATCTATGGCACGACTTAAAAGTAATGAAAGAAGTGGAGTTTCTTAAACGTCTTATAGCCTCTCATTCATAAATGTGGCGCGTTTCTCACTCATGAACAAGACTCTACTCGACGCGGCTTATGAGACATCCTCGGATCTTTCTAAAACGTTGTACTCTAAATACCAAGTTTGTCACGACCCAAGGTACCCCCTAGATGTGACATGGTGTACAAGACCCCGAGAGGCCTCATACAAGCCCTTAGCATACATTGAATACAAGATAATAGAGAATAAAGGGTTCGAAAATAGATTTCATATCAAACCTTTGAAAGAAACAACAGAAGTCTACATCTCATGTCTCATAACCAATCTAATATAAAGAACAAGGTCTGGGACGTAACCCAATAAAAATCTAAAACTGAAATAAAAATACATGAAAGGAAATAAGAACTAGGCTATGTCCTCGGATGGATGAGGACTCACCAAGTCTTTTATCATATCTCTAGTCAAGCTCTAGCCACGAGTGGAAGGTGAATCGCCACGTCCTACACCAAGGAAGTTAATGTAGGTAAAAGTATGTGTTAGCACAATTAAGTACTAAGTATGATAGCAATGCACATAATCACGTAAATCATACTAGAGTGAAATATAATCATGACATGAAATGGCCAAACGTAAAACATGAGAAAAATGAAACATAATGCATATATCAAGGCCAAAGCAAGCTAAATCATCTTTCTTTCTTTTCTTTACTTCATCGTGAGAACACTTGTTTATTAACTTATGGGGAAAAGCCTTAACCGACATGTAAGACCACGTGAGTTATCAACATGGAATCCGGTTCTACCCCACACCGAAAAGAGGTGTCCAACTTGCCAAGGGAAGACCATGAACTTCTTAGCTTATGTGGATCCACTAGCTAATTTATACATAAAGGCAACATCCTATGGTGGCAACATAGCTTATGGGATAGAGATTGCTTTTGGAGACTCAGCCTCAACTAACGGGAGAGCTCCATCTAGAAAACCCGGCCATTACTAATGGGAAAGCTTTCACTAGAAGACCCGGCTCTACAAATGGGATGGCTGCCATCTCAATATCCACTCGGTGCTAAGCATAATTCCCACGGATTAGTCATTAACATATTCATATCGTTATACATGGAGTGCTACAACTAGGGTTACCAATCCAAGCTAAAATCTTGTTTATAGACGTTTCATCTTCCATGGACCTTGTCCAAGCTTACATCATTAGAATAGCTCCTTAAGAACATGGGTAATCGCCTCTTGTTCTTTTAACTCATATTGAGAGTATTATGTGAGAAAACCTTTCACAACTCAACCATAGCATCATCATATCATAACTTTGGTACTTCACTCTCAAAGCACCCTTAATTCATTATTAACTTCATATGAGACATGCATAAGTTCATTAGCTTTATCTTTACTTACGTCATCATGCTCATAGTTCATAGATCATAGAGTTCATATGGGTTCATGCAAGTTCAACTTATATCATGCAAATTAATGCAAACTCATGCTTAGAAAGCCATAATTAAGACAATTTACCCATACTTGAAGGAACTCACATAATAGATGAAAATCATGCTTTTGACTTGATCATGCTAAATTCATAGGATTATCCTCAATTCATTCATAATTCATGCTTAGTTTCATAAAGATGTCATAAACTTCATCCATTCATAGCTCAACCCAACAATCAAAGTATAGATTATCAAATTGGGGAGAATTAGCTTGGGATCATGGGGGTTCATGCAATCTTTACATCAAATCATGTAATTCACGCTAATTCGTGCACAAAGTTACTTTATCACGCTAGATCGTGCACTAGGAATCATTAAATCAACAATTGAAATCATAATTGAAGAACCCACAATGATTGATCGAAATCCTAATTTAATTGGGTTAGAGTAAACCTTTGAAAATCATGAAGAAGAGGGAGGACCCATTGGAGAAAAGGACTCCTAATGGTGAAGACTATCATACCTCAATGAAACCCACAAGAATTTGGTGAAGATTGAAGGTCTTCAATGAAGGATCCAAGCTTCTTCTTCTTCCTTGAAGCTTGAGAGAGTTTCTTTTAGAGAGAGAAATATTTGAGATAAGAGAGTTTAGGAATGAATTAGAATGAGAGGAATTAGGCTTAGAAAGTATTTATAGGTCTTAGATTAAGGGTATAACCGACTTAGCTTATTAGGTAAACAATTAGGGAAAAGACCAAAAAGTCCTTAATTAAAACTGTCGGGGCCAATCGACGGAGGGGACCTATGGTCCGTAGGTCAGATGACGAACCATATTGTCCTTCCGTCAAAAGGTTCAGAAACTATATTTAGGGGACCTGCAACGACGACCTCAATGTACGGCTCGTAGGTCTATTGACGGACCGTACATTAAAGTCGTAGGTCAGCCTTCTGATTCAAAATTAAAGCTAAGTCTGGGGGACACCTACGAGTCTTAGCAACGGACCGTCAGTCGATCTACGATCCGTCCTGCTACTCCATAGGTCAAAGTTCAGAAACTTGGAAATTCTGAAAGTTCACTGTGCCATTGACGGTCCCCACCTACGGCTCGTCAATCCATCTACGGCCCGTAGGTGGCCTCCGTAGGTCACTATCTTCAGGTGAGTTCTAAATTTTTAAGTTCTTTGGAAGCTTGGGGTATTACAACTTCGGTCTACTTTCTTGATTGGGCTTCTTAGATAATGCCTAGTATAGATTTCATGTATTTTTTTATGGTATTTATTGGGTATATAGATTTCCCCTTGTTATTCCATCTTTTCTTGATTCCGTAGGAGCCTTGGGCTTAGTGTGGGTGTTGGGATCCTTAATTTAGGATTGTAGCTTCTTTTGCGGTGTAGATGATCTTGTTTATCCTTTTTAGGATTAGTACTTTGTGGCCTTAGAGTAGGTTGGACCTTAGATGCTTTAGATTATGTTTTACAGCCCTCGTAGTTATGATTTGCTCCCTATAGGGCTTGTATTGGGTTACTCTCCTTGTGTTGGTGCTTGTGACCTTGGTGGCTTATCATAGTTGTGCGTTGGTCCTAGTTATGCTCAGTCAGGGACTGGAGCGATATGATTGGGTAAAGTGTCGTCCCTTGAGTTGATTCCCCTTTCAATTGATTTGAGACCTCTTCTTTGATCCATTCACTTGTCATTTAGCAGTAGACTTGTTATACTCTAATTGAGCTTATTATATTGTTGGGCCCGAGGCCGTATGCGAGGACCAGTTATATACCAAGTTAGTACTCTTCGCTTTGGTAGCGTGGTTCGGTTGGATGTATAATTATTTGATTTTGAGTGCCTTGTTTGAATGCTGGTGATGTATACATTGCATTGTTTGCTCATTCTAACAGATTTTTTGGTAGGATCCCGACCCATGCATTGACATATTTATCATTCATGATGAGATATTGTTTTACTTTATTTTTATTCTAAGCTGGTTTTAACGGGAGTCGTACCACCTGGATAACTTGACTTACTGATTTTTGAGATTACGAGGCATCTGCGACATGCTTCTTTTTCTACTTGAGATATCAGATGCATCTGGGATATGCTCAGTTTTTACTTGACTAGTCGGCGTGTCGACGCCCTTTCTTGCATGGTTTTGGTCTTGCTAGCACCCCGGGAGTTTACTGGCTTGCTAGGTAGCCCCATTATTGGTTACTCATGGTTTGAGGCTGTTACTTTCGGTTCGAGGCTATTACTTTCGGTTCGAGGCCGATGTTCACAGTTTGAGGCTGTTACTTTCGATTCGAGGCCGATGCTAACGGTTCGAGGCTGTTACTTTTGGTTCGAGGCCAATGCTTATTCTTCTAGTCCATTACCTCTGGTTAGAGGTTTGGATGGTTACTGATGGTCCCGCTGCTCACCCTGCATTCGTATGCAGTGCCTATCACCGGTATATTTGTTTGTTGATTGCACCCTTTGATTTATGGGGGACAGTTGGGTTATGATTTCTTTTTACCTTTTGAGCTTATGGGGGTCCGATTAGGTTATTGTTTGGCTATATTCTATTCTCTGTTATTAGTTTACTGTTAGCTGATAGGCTTTGACTTTAGAATTGTGGCTGTGGGTCCTCCTGATCCTGGGTAGTTTTCTTGGTATCTTAGTTGCTTGCGAATAAGATGTTGGCTTGTGTTCCAGGTACATTCTTGACTCGGCTTCCTACTTCTTGTATCCTATTTCTATACCTTATTGCTTGTCTATCCACGTTAGTATCTCCTGTTTCGTTGCTTTTGCTATGCTCTCCTTATTACTTGTTGTTTATGCTTGTGTTATCTTTTGAGCTCAGTTGGTCGTTTCCTACTGAGTAACATTTTTGGTACTCATACTACACTTCTGCCCCCTGTAGATCATAGTTTGAGTTATCGCCGTTGATTTTGAATTGTGGGGTTTTGGAGACTTGGGTGAGCTCCTAGCATTCGGAGTTGCCGTTTCCATATATATTTAGCTAGGCTTAGTCTTTATGTTGTATTTATAGACATCCGGTACTTATCTTTGTATTTGTAGAGGCCTTCTACTCTTATTTTGGATTAGATGCTCAACTACTGACTGATGCCAGGTCTTGGGGTGGTTCCTATATTTTTTTCAATTGATTGTCCTTCTTTGCATAATATAAGCTTTTTGCTTCTTATTGTTGGTTTCCGCTTAGTAGCTTGTTGCTTATGGCTCCGGGCTAAGGATTAGGCTTACCTATTGGTGGGATGTAGTGATTTGTATGGAAAAAGAACACTATAAGGCATATTACCTTCCAATACAGTCGACGGCATATGATTGATTAGAAAACAAGTAGTAGCAACTGCATGAGCCCAAACTTGTTTAGGGACTTTAATTGGAACAAAAAGGCCCCAGCTATCTCAAGTAGATGCATATTCTTCCTTTCAGCAACTACATTTTGAGAAGGTGTATCAACACATGAAGACTAATGAAGAATACTATGTTTTCTCATGTAAGATCGAAATAGTTCTGACATATATTCTTTAGATTTACCACTCCTTAGAATCCTAACTGAGGCATTAAATTGAGTTTTGACTTCAGGGAAAAGGCAGTAAAGTGAGTAAACACATTAGATTGACTCTTCACAAAGTAAATCCAAGTCATTCGAGAAAAAGTATCCATAAAAGTAACAAAATATCTATGCCCAGTTCTAGAAATAACAAATCATGGTCCCCAAACATCTCAATGTACTAACTCAAAAGGAGACTCAACTAGCTTATCAACCCTTGGACCTAGCCAGATGCGATGGTGTTTTGGAAATTTCCATGACTCACATTCCAATGAGGAAATATTCTGAAATTGAGAACAAAGCTTTTTCAACAGAGGTAAAGAAGGATTCCCTAATCGACAATGTGCTTCAAATGGAGACACGACACTTAAGCAGGCACCAAATTGAGATTCCCATTCATCAAGGAAATAGAGATCATCAAATACATATCATTTACCAATAACTTGATTTTTAGTAACATCACGAAACAAACAATGATCGGGAAAAAAAGTGATAAAACAATGAAGGTATCTAGTAACTTTACGAACAAAAATATGATTAAAGGCTAAATTTGGTAGACTTAATACAGATGACAAGGTAATAGAGGATGTAGGCTTAACAGTTCAAGACCCAACATTGTTACAGGTTGATCCATCAGTTACTATAACTGGAGAGGATGCTTTCTATGGTTGAAAATTAGAAGAAATATTAGGATTATCTGTCATATGATTGGTGGCACCTGAATCAATCACCAATTATTTGAAGAGGTGATACGACATGATTTATCTGATTTGGGAAAGTATTAACTGAAGTGAATTCCTTCAATAATTTCTTATATTGAGAGAATTTAGCAAACTCCTCAATCAAAATCGAAACCATTTTGTCAGAAAAGTTACTAGAAGCAGCAGCAACCTCACCCTGATCAGTCATTTTTTTCAACTAAAATGCTCACTGTATCTGAACAAATTGATGTTGAATCCAATAGAACATCCCAAGTAGGCTATATCTAAAAGTCACACTATACCCAAAAAGAAAGAAAAATAGTAGCTAACGAGTAGACAAAATCAAAAGGTTGACGACAAACTCAAAATTGCACTCTAAAACAATTTCCCAAATAAGAAGTAGATAGCCTCCAAAATAATACCATGTTTCACAAATTGTTGAGCAATCATTCAACTCACTGTTTCACTTTGCAGACAGCCTCCTATCATATACCATAATGAAAGAATAATTACCAATAAATAAAAATGTGTCAAACCTGACAAAAAGGAGTGCACAGATTCTATTTCAAGGATTTTCATCTCCATAATATGGTCTGATAATTAGAGTATCACCACAAATCATCCAGAAATGTCAAGCCGAAGTTGTAACAGAAAACCGGACAAAGATAGATCCATGTTCGCACCTTCACGTGCTTCAAGATCTGCAATATCTCCAACAACTTTGCCGGCGCGTGAGTATCATGCTCTTCTCCTCTGACTACCAGATTCTAGTATTTTGTATATTGGAAGGATAACCCGCTCTGATACCATGTAAATTACAGAGCCAATGGATCAATTTCCTTGTGGTATTATTCTAATAATAAGAGCTATTTGTACGTATACACGTAAATCTATCTAAGGAAACAAAATCAGAAATGATCGCTAAATATCTCTAAGATCCCTAAAGATATCTACTTATGATTATGCTATGCAAATTATGAGTAGATATGACTGTGTACATTTTGTAATAGCTAGTATTAGATTGTTGCTATCAATAGCAGCACAAAAGGGTTGGAAAATGTTCCAACTAGATGTGAAATTTTCTTTTTAAAATGGTGTACTACCTGAAGAAATCTATGTAGAGCAGCAGCTTAAGGGTTTCGTTGAGCAAGGAAAAGAAGAAAAAGTATGTCTTCTTAAAAAGGCTCTTTATAGCTTAAAACAAGCTCCAAGAGCTTAGTATAGTAGGATTGATGATCACCTATTATATTTGGGATTTATATGAGGTGTATCTGAAGTTACTCTTTATGTCAAACATAATAGAGCTAATCTTCTCGTTATTTCCCTTTATGTTAGTGATCTCTTGGTGATAGGAAACAATGTGTGGCTGGTTGGAGAGTTTAATAAGGAAATGATGCAAGTCTTTGAGATGACAAACCTAGGGCTAATGACATATTTTTTGGGAATGGAAATCAAGCAAGGCTATGATAAAAATTTTATCTGCTAAAAGAAGTATGCAGGAGAGATATTTAAGAAATTCCATATGGAAAATTGCAAGGCAACAAGCATACCAATGAATCCAAAGGAGAAGTTAAGAAAAGATGATGGAACTGGTAAAATTGATGAAGGATATTTCAGAATCTTGATCGGATGCTTTCACTACTACAAGGCCGGATATTCTATTTGTTGTAAGTTTTTTTATCTAGATTTATGCATTGTGTTACTACAATGTATTTGCTAGCAGTAAAAAAAATTATAAGATACTTTAAAGGTACTGTTGAATACGGTGTAAAATTCAAGAAGTGTGAGATTTCAAGTTGAATGGATTCTTAGGTAATAATTGGCCTAGATCCATTGACGACATGAAAAGTACATCTGGATATTGCTTTAGTCTGGATCAAGGATTTTCTCTTTGTGTTCCAAAAAGCAAAAAAAGTGGCACAATCCACGTCAAAGGTTGAATTTGTTGCAGTTACGGGAGTAGTAAATCAAACCTTATGGCTGAGAAAAGTATTTTCTAATTTGCATATGGAACAAAAAGTTAATACTGAGATTCATGTTGATATAAGATGCAATAGCTATTTCACATATTCCAGTGTTCTATGGGAAAATGGACGTGCAGGAAAAAGGAGAAGTGATTCTTGGTTATTGCAAATCTTAAGATCAACTAGCAGATGTGTTTTACGAAATTCCTTCTTGTCAGCAAGTTTGAGTTCCTACGGCAACAACTTGGAATTCGCAACTCCCGATGCAAGGAGGAGTATTAGTTAGTTGCTTTAGGACTACATTATCTATTTTTGAGTTTCCTGTATTTCTCTTTTTCTATTATTTTAGGAGGTAGTTACCATAGTTAGCACCATGACTTAGCAATAGAACCATGATCTACTTTAGTTTCTCTCTTATATGTTTATGTATTTGTTTTTCTATAGAATTCAATATTCTCTATATATGTTTTTCTCTCTGTCATCTTCTTAATTCTTAGTTCCTTATATTCTCCTGCTTTCTTTTCAGTTGAAAACTAGACTTTGTCTTCATTGTCTTATCTGTCATTTTCTTACTAAAACTAAAAGGATCACTCCTTCGAGAAAATTATTTTGTATTCTCAACACTTCCAGTTTTGTCAGATTGGAAAGAGAAGATGGAATTTCCCCCAAAAATTGGTTGCTTGAGAGGTATAGAAAGTGTAGGTTCAATAACAAACTTAAGAATGAAGGAATGGCTCTAGTGAAATTATTGCTTGTGACACTTATCAATTTCAACCTCTGCAAATGAGCCAACTCTAGTGGCAAATCTCCACGAAAAGCATTGTAACTTATGTTGAGGGAAATAAAAAATGAGAGGTTTCCGAGGTGTTGAGGAATTGTACCATGAAGTTGCATGCTAGTAAGGTCTAATGCAGTGACTCATAGGTGACATGAGCAGCAAGATATTCTGATATAGTTGTAAACTGGGCCAGAAGAAGACCAGTTTCTTGCTAACATGTTGTTAGGTGAGAAGCAATGTTTGATTTCAATGCAAGAGAGCCGATTCATGGGTGCTAATATTAGGAACAGTAGCAAATGTATTATGGTGATGGAGTAGTGTTAGAATGATTGCGTCCACTAGCGATCACTGGACCAGGTCCCTCGATAGAATAATAATGCGGAAAATAAATAACTCAAAGTAAATCAGGCACAAGAATTTTACGTGGAAACCCCCTTGCTCAAGGGAGGTGAAAACCATGACCTGTACTCATATGATTTCAACCCAAACTCTATTTTACTCAAAACGTAGCAAAGTTTCAGATTACAAACTCTTGCAACCTGGGAATTAAACTCTTAATCCCATCCCCCTTACTGTAGCAACTCTACTATAAATAAAACTAAGCAATAACTCCATTTCCCAGTAAACCAACTAACTCTAATTGATCTAGACTTCAAGAGCCCATCAAGGCTAACTCTAGCCACCAACTCAGATCCAACGATAAGAGAAGAAACAAGCAGCAACCCTACTGCTCTCACACATCAACTAACTCTAGTTCACACTCCTAGGCAACTCTATCCAAGAGAACATCAAAATAATGATGTAAAGAGGCTTAACTAAAACATGGATTGTTCGACTAACTAACTCTAGTTAATCCGACTCACACTAAAGACTAAGACAAGCAACCAATCTACTATCCTTTATAACTTAGGAGTAGATTTACAATATAAGAACACAAGACACAAAACTCAAAAATACAACAAAAGACGCTTCAGCACTCCATCAGGTCTTTTGTTGAGTATGAGCAATGTTCTTCCTTGAAGATGGCTTTTTATTTATAAGCTTGTGAATTTTCTAAAATTCAAAACGTTTTTTTCCAAATCTTGGTTGTGTCTTTGGAGAAGAGACTAACATAAAATGGACACAAACCTTTTGGGAGATACCATTGGTTGGGAGCCTGCTGTTCTAAAAAGGTGTGTACCAACCACTTCAGTTTTGATAGCTTTAGACAGCTGTCTTTTGACTTTTTCATGTACACAATCTTTCCTTAATCAGGTCCCTTGTTAGATCCAGAAGTTTGTTAAATCATCAAAATTTCAAATCAACTTAAAATAACAAGTAGAATGAAAACTACAAGAGCAAAGAATATCACACAAATATACTTTCATCATCATTGGGATTAAAATTTCCAATATCATCCTTCCCATTGTTCTGAACAAAACATTTACAATCAAAAGGCTTTAGATAACTCAATTTAGGCTTTCTATTGTTGAGCAGTTCATAAGGAGTTTTGTTGGGGATTGACCTGATCAGACACATGTTGGTCACATAGAAACATAGTTCAAGTGAACCTTGAGAAGTCATCCACGATCACAAAAATATGCTTCCTTTCTTCCCTACTCTAAATCTTCACTAGACCATATAGATCCATATGGAGCAGCTCAAGAAGTCTGATGGTGCTTAATTGTTTCTTCTGCTTGGATGATAAGCTTGTTTGCTTCCCCTTAACACACCATCACAAACTTTGTCATCTGCAAATTTTCTCTTTGGCAAACTACGAACCAGGTCCCTTATCACAACTTTGTTCAGTAGAGAAGCACTCCCATGACCAAGTCTCCTGTGTCATACATCAGTATTCTCACCTTGAGCACTAAGGCAAGTGATACTATTACTATGAGCAGTGTTCAGATCAGCAGTATACATGTTCTTGCATCTCTTTTCTGTCAAGATCACCACCCGAGAAATCAAGTTTGTGACCACACATTTATCTGATAAGAACTTAACTCCATTTCCTTTATCACAAATCTGTGAAACACTTAGAAGATTGTACTTCAACCCATTGACATAGTGCACATCTTTAATGGAGTGTTCCACAGACTTTCCAATCCTGCCTACAATGAGAATGTACCCTTTCTTGCAATTGCCAAAAGAGACACCTCCAACTTGAAGTGTCTTGAGTGAGAGGATGTTTTTAGTTTTCCCAGTCATGTGCTTTGAGCATCCACTATTCATGAAACAATACTGACTGATGCTACCTACTCTGACTTGCATAGCAAATCACTTGTTAGCCTTGGGAACCCATTTGAGACGGAGTTCCCAGTAAGCAGATAAAGGAGTGATAAGAGAATTTTTTGTCCAGTAGGGCAGCCTGATTTTCTTCAACTTAGAACCAGAAACACGACCAGGTCCCTTCTCTGCCTGTTCCTCTGTTTGGAATAGTTTGAAAAACTTTCTTCATGTTTTTTCAAGACAAGACAATCTTTCTTAAGATGTCCATTTTGACCACAATGCACACATAACAAAATATCAACAACAGAAACATATTTTCTGTGAAGATTGTATGGGGAATCTATCTTCTCACACCCCATCCCCCTTCTACTGTTGTTTCCCTAACCAGTTAACTTTGTAAGCAATTTAGAGGAAGTGGTCCATTTGAGAGATTTGTTCAATTCCTCTTTTACATGAACCAGGTCCCTCTCCAACGCATCATTTCTTTCTAGAGCCAAATTCATCTTCATTTCAGCAGTATGCAGCTTATTTTCAAGCTCAAGTTGCAAACTACTAACCTCTTTCTTTCCTTTAGAAACCCATGTAGTCACCCCTTTTATTTTTTTCTTTTAATTCTAGATTTTCAGCTTCTAGAACAGTCATTTGTGACATTAAAGCAAGCTTTTCATCTTGGAAAGAGTCTAGAGTCTCATTTAGAGAATTCTTTTTAACAGTTAATTCATCGACTGAATCAATCAGCACAACAACAAGTTATCTTAACCTTTTGATAGAGTAAGTATCTAAGTTGCTTTTAAGGTCAAGAAGGGTTACCTCTTCCTTGATATCTTCATCATATGATTATGCCATTAATGAAAAGGGAGTTAAAGATGTCTTCATCATCTTTGACCGCCATCATTGAGATATCTTCAGGATGATCTGATTCCTCAAAGTCACTGGAGGAGTTGCCTCATACAGCAAGGGCTTTCATCACCATTTGATCAGCAGTTGCTTTTATCCTTGGATTATCAGGGACCTGGTCCCTACGCTTTTTTGTGTCTCCTCCGGTTCTGACATAGTCTTTGTACTCTAGCTTGTGCGCTCATGAAATATCCTGGCTTTCCGCACTTGTGACATAGATCATTTGCATTTGCTGATCGGCTAGAGCTTCCTCTTCTCATAAAACCCCCATCTTTTGGTCAGGTAGGTCATTTCCTCGTCATCTTCAGACATGTCACTTGGAGATGCTTTTTATGCCAAGGACTTGTCTTCCTTCCCTTCTTTCTTTGAACAATTTTGTTGCTTATTTAGTTCATAGGTCTGAAGATTCCCAATCAACTCATCCATTGTAAGGGTCTTCAGGTCCCTCGCTTCAATAAATGCATTAACTTTGCTTTCCCAAGGTTTAGGAAGAACGTGAAGAATCTTCCGAACCTGCTTGCTTGGGAGAATGGGTTCACTAAGACAACGAAGCTAATTGGTGAGAGAGGTGAATATGTTATGCATTTCATGAATGGTCTCCCCTTCTTTCATGCTGAAATTGTCATATTGAGTTGTGAGCAAGTCCAGTTTTGATTCTTTCACTTTAATGGTTCCCTCGTGAGGTATCTTCAGGCAGTCCCAAATCTCCTTGGTTGTTTCACATGCTGAGATATTGTTGTATTCATCAGCACCTATCCCACAGACCAACAGTTTCTTAGCCTTGTAGTTCTTCTCAATTTTCTTTTTGTCAGCTTCATTATATTCTCTACTGTGTTTGGAACCGCTCGAGTTGAATCTCCTTCTTTCACATCCGTTGTCGAAACATCAGGGCCATCAATAATGATCTCCCATAGTTCACTGTCTTCAGCCATGATGTAGTCATGCATTCTAGTCTTCCACCATCCATAGTATTGTGCATTAAAGCGAGGAGGGCGTGTAGTTGATTGTCCTTCTTCGAAACTAGGTGGAGCAGCCATTTCTAAACAGAATTCTCTCTTGGTCTTAACAGATAAAGATATCATGCTCTGATACCAATTGTTAGAATGGATGTGTCCACAAGTGATCACTGGACCAGGTCCCTCGACAGAATAATAGTGTAGAAAATAAATAACTCAAAGTAGATTAGGCACAAGGATTTTACGTGGAAACCCCCTTGCTCAAGGGAGGTGAAAACCATGACCTGTACTCACAGGATTTCAACCTAAACTCTATTTTACTCAAAACGGAGCAAAGCTTCATATTACAAACTCTTGCAACCTAGGAATTAATCTCTTAGTCCCTTCCCCCTTACGGTAGCAACTCCACTACAAAGAAACTTAAGCAATAACTCTATTGCCCACTAAACCAACTAACTCTAGTTAATCTAGACTTCAAGAACCCAACAAGGCTAACTCTAGCCACCAACTCAGATCCAACGACAAGAGAAGAAACAAGCAGCAACCCTACTGCTCCAACTCATCAACTAACTCTAGTTGGCACTCCTAGGCAACTCTACCCAAGAGAACATCAAAATAATGATGTAAAGAGGCTTGACTAAAACATAGATGATTTGACTAACTAACTCTAGTTAATCTGACTAAACTAAAGACTTAGACAAGAAACCAATCTACTATCCTTTATAACTTAGGATTAGAGTTACAATATAAGAACACAAGACACAAAACTCAAAAACACAACAAAAGATGCTTCAGCACTCCATCAGGTCCTTTGTTGAGTAGGAGCAATGTTCTTCCTTGAAGATGGCTTTTTCTTTGAAAGCTTGTGAATTTTCTGAAATTTGAAACTTTGTTTGCCAAATCTTGGTGTCTTTGGAGAAGAGACTAATATAAAATGGACACAAACCCTTGGGGAGAAACCATTGGTTGGGAGCCTGCTGTTCTGATAAGGTGTGCACCAACCACATCAGTTTTGACATCTTTTAGACAACTGTCTTCTAATTGTTGAATGTACGCAGTCTTACCTCAACCACGTCCCTTGTTAGATCCAGAAGTTTGTTAAATTATCAAAACTTCAAATCAGCTTAAAATAACAAGTAGAATGAAAACTACAAGAGCAAAGAGAAGATTGGAACTTAATTTTGCCCATAATTACTATGAAGGTTTCTATTTTTTACTTGTTGAGCTAAAACAATAATTTCTAATGCAAAACATTGATCTTAGAAGAGATCAAGTTTCTCTCTATTTTTCTTGTGTGGGGCATGGGGGTTTGACTTTGAACAGAAATAGACACTACTGTCTCTAAGGAAATATTTGTATTTAGTAGTCAAGGAAACATATGTTAAAATCATGTATTCGTGAGATGTGCCTTCTCTTCTCTCATCTCATTTTGGACTTCCATATATTATCAAAACAACATAAATCAAGAAATGAATTATATATATATTGTTGGTCTACCAATAAGCTCACTAAAAAGAGGGAAAGGGGTGAATTTTCAAAATAATTTCCCCTTAAAATTTGTCGGTCCAAATATATTTTATTCTTATGAATTTTCCTATTAAAGGAGGGAAGTTATGATCTATCCACATCAATCTTTCCTTTAGCTTCTCTTGGTGTCTGCTGAATATTATTGAACCATTTGAAGGAAATACAGTCTCGACTGTGGTTAGCTCGTATAATCGCAGTGCTATTGCATTCTATGAAACAATGTTTCAATGTGAAATCCTTAAAATAGTGCAGTTGTATTCGAATTTCTCTCACAATTTCTTCAAGTTTCCAAGGTATGTGACATTGATTTTGTAATCCATTTCACCAGCATAATTGCATCATTTTCCACTTCAAATCTCCTTATTGTTCTGTTTCATACTAATACCAAAGAATTGACTGAAAACTAGCTAAACTTTCTTGCTTATTGAACTGGCCATAAACAGGTGTTCCTTATTTTCTTGTTTGAAGTCAGCAACACAACAAGAACATTTTGATGTGTAGTTCGTGGTTTTTCCATCCTTATGAGCCGAGTGGTTCCACGTAAAAATATTATGTCATTATTTTTACTTGTCTCAATTTTCGTTAAGTTATCACTATGAAACGGATAGTTTAACCTGATCCATTGAAGAGTAAGAAGTGCATATAAATGAAAGGTAAAAGAGGCTATTGTGTGAGAACTAGAAAAATTATCTCTTTCCAAAAATTTCAGGTCTATCGACGGGAAATGAGTGAGAAGGATAACTGTCTTGCAGCATCCCTTGATAGTGTTTATCTCATTTGTCAAGTTCAGTCTTGTTTAATCACAAATAAATAGAAAATAATCAACATAATATATTTTGGTGGAAATTAAGTAAATACCCCATAAAAGAAAACTAATTACAAACATATACACTTTTACATTCATAACCCACTAAATAATTACACTATATACCCCCCAACTAATTTCGCTTAACTGATACTAAATAAGTATCATATATTATATTGATATCTTTAAGGCTAATAATTTCGTTTAATTGATACTAAATCAGTATATATATACTGTATTGGTATCATTAAGGTTTCTTGTTCAGAAATTACTCATTCGTCAATGATACTATAAGAGTATATTATACTCTTATAGTATTATTGACGAATGAGAAATTTATGAACAAGAAACATTAATGATAACATATATATATATATATATATATATATATATATACACTTTTATAGTATCATTGGATAATGAGTAATTTCTAAACAAGAAACCTAATGATATCACAATAATATACATATACTCTTATAGTATCATTGACTAATAAGTAATTTCTGAACAAGAAACCCTAATGATAGAAATACATTATATATATACTGATTTAGTATTAGTTAAGCATAATTATTAGTCTTAATGGCACGACCTAATGTACCCCGTAGACGTGACATGACGTACAAAACTCCAAAAGGCCCCATATAAGCCACTTAGCATACATCATACAAGATAATAGTAGATAAGAGTTCAAAAGACAAATTTTACATCCTTAAGAGTTGACAAAAGTAGCGGAACACTAACATAGTCTCAAAGCCATCTAATAAATGAATAGAATGAAAGTTGTGACGTAACCCATACAAGTTCAAAAGTAAAGTGACATGAAAAGATAAACGTGGCAATGTCCTAGAAGTGTGAGGAATCACCAAGTCTTCAAAATCTCTAAGTACTCACTAGACATGAGCGGAAGGAGAAGGATCGTCAAGCCCTACATTATGAGACAATGTAGGCAAAAAATATGTGTTAGTACATGGAATGTACCAAGTCTGATAGCAATGCACAAAGTTATAAAATCATGCTAAAGGGGACATTGACATGATATGCAATGACCAAACATTATTAAAAATTATATGTTAGAAAACGTAAATCATAATCATGGCCAATGCAAGTTAAACATCTTAAAACACTTTTGAAAACACCTTGAAGAGCAACTTTAGTTCATTATTGTGGGAAGTGAGCCTTAACCGACATAGATCATGTGAGCTATAACATGGAATTCGGTGTCTACCGCACACCAAAAATAGGTGCCCTTACTTGCCAAGGTAAGAATCATAACTTCTAGCTTAAGTAGATCCACTAGCTAATGTCTATCTAAGACAATCATCCTATCAAGGAACATAAATATGGGATAAAGAGATTGCTACTAGAAACCCGGCCTCTACTAACGGGAGAGCTTCCATCTCAATATTCACTCGGTGCCAAGAATAATTCCCACGAATTAAACATAAGTCTTAACTTGTCTTATCATTAGATTAGCTCCTTATTCTTGATTCAAAGTTTTGGTTGAGAAAACCTTTCAACCCTTATGAATCCTTAATGTGAGAAAAATCCTTTCACAAGTCATGTTTTTGAGTAGTATTTGAGAAATCTTTTCACAACCCAATAACAACAACATTTATGCTTAAATCATCATAATTTTATAATTTGAGCATGCATAACTTCATAAAATTCATCCCTTGATCATTCATGATTTTCATCATAGACTCATAGCTTAGAAATCATAAATCATGCATGGGCTCATATAATTTCACCTTAAAATCGTTCAATTAACTCAATTCATGCATAATTAAATATAATTCAATCAATTATATCATAATTGGAAAGAATCCATGAAATTGAAGAAAACCCTAATTTCAATTGGAGATTCTAACTTGTGAAAATTGAAGAATTTAGAAATCCTACGGAAGAAAGGACTCCATAAGTGAAGAACTATCATACCTTGGAGTTCAAAGCCCACTAGAAATGGAGGATTAGGAGAATTGATCTTGAAAATCCTAGATCTTCCTTCTTCTGCAAGCTTCTAGAGAGAGAAATTTAGGGAACTTTGAAAAGTGATTAGAAAAGGGTAGAATTAGGCTTAGAGGACTTATATAGGGTCTAGGATTAGGACTAAACCGACTTAGGTTACGAAGAGATCAATCAGGAAAAATACCAAAAGGCCCTTAAAACTAACTTTCGTATTCAGACTTACGGTCCATAGGTCAAACTATGGACTGACCTGGTCAACAGTAGAAAGATTTAGAAACTACGACTTTTGACCTTCAAACGATGGGACCATGTACGGTTCGTAGGTCCATTGACGGACTGTACCTACCAACCGTGAATCCAACCTTTAACCCTTAAAATTTCACTATGTCTGGGAGTTACCTACGAGACCTATCTACTGTCCGTAGAAGCAATGACGAACCATCCTGTTGAGTCATAGAAAAGATCCTGAAACTTGATATTTTAAAAATATTTACCTTGCCATCTATGGTTCCCACCTATGACTCGTAAGTCAACCTACGGTCCGTAGATGGCTTCCATTAGTATTAGCACCAGCTCTAAAAAACCAGAAATTTTCCTTCTTTCCGAATCCGAGGTGTTACAATATCTCCCCCTTTGGGAACATTCGTCCTCAAATGGGAATCAAGACATCATAAGAAGGGTAGGAACTACATCTATCAACCCAACAAGAATGCAATCACATAAATGCACATATCCGAGGAGGAAACTTCAACTCCAACCTAAAGCATGTTCAAAACATCATTTCATAAGGTCTATATGCAAAATATACTCAAATGCACATAAACATGAAGAAATCAATCAAGTTAACTCATTTTCTCAAAATTTAAGCTTTTCATGAACATGCTTAAATGAGGAATCATGGGATTATCTAGACATATAAGACCAACAGAGTGAACCATGACGAACTAAATACCTCAAGTTAGAGTAGAAGCGGAGGGAAAAAGATGAGGATAATGGGACATCATATTGGCCTCGGCCTCGGCCTCCCAAGTAGCACCCTCAACTAATTGATTCCTCCAAAGAACTTTAACAGAAGCAACTTCTTTATTTCTCAACTTCCGAACTTACCGGTCTAAAATCTCAACCAGAACCTCTTCGTAAGAAAGACTCTCTTTTATACCAATACTTTCGAATGGCACTATAGATACGGGAACACCAATAAATTTCTTCAACAAAGAGACATGGAAAAATGGATGAATCGATGCCAAATCATTAGGCAAGTCAAGTTCTTAGGCAACCTTACCAATTCACCTCAAAATCTGATATTGGCCCACATAACGGGGATTAAGCTTCCCTTTCTTTCAAACCTCATTACACCTTTCATAGGTGAGATTTTCCAGTAAACCCAATCATTAACATTAAATTCTAGATCTCTCCTTCTAACATAGGCATAGGACTTTTGTTGACTTTGAGCCATTTTGAACCTTTCTCTAATAAGCTGAACTTTCTCCATAGCCTCATGAACCAATTCGGGACATATCAAAGTGACTTCGCCACCTTCAAACCAACCTATAGAAGATCTACACCTCCTACCATAAAGAGCCTCAAATAAAGCCATTCCAATACTGGAATGGTAGCTATTATTGTAAGCAAGCTCAATCAAAGGCAAATAATCATCCCAATTACCCTTGAAGTCAATCACACAATCTCTCAACATATCTTCCAAAGTTTGGATAGTACGCTCCGCTTGCCCATCGGTTTGAGGATGAAAGGTCGTGCGAAGCTTAACATGAGTACCAAGCCCCCTTTGGAAAGATTTCCAAAATTGAGAAGTGAATTGGGTACCACGGTCAGATATGATGGATAGGGGAACTCCATGCAACCTAACCATCTCCCTTAGGTACTACTTAGCATAGTCCTCTGTCGAATAGAAAACCTTCACGGGAATAAAATGAGCTGATTTCGTCATACGATCCACAATAACCCAAATCGAGTCATTTTCCATTGGGTGCATGGTAAACCTACAATGAAGTCCATATTCAAATCTTCCCACTTCCAAATAGGAATACTAATAACTTGAAATAAATCTCTCTGCTTTTGGTACTCAAATTTCACTTGTTGACAATTAGGACACTTAGCCACAAATTTCGCAATGCCCTTATTCATTCCATTCCACCAATAGACTTCCCGCAAGTCACGGTACATTTTGGTGGCTCCTGGTTGAATGAAATATCGAGAACCATGGGCTTTCGATAAAATTTGCTCCCTCAAACTATCAACATTCGGAACACACAAATGACCTTGATATTGGAGTACACCATCTCCCCCTTGGGAAAAAGCATCAACTGACTTTTTAAGCACCGCTCTTTCAATTCCATCAAAATTGGATCAAGACCTTGCATTGATTTCACATCTGATACAAAAGACTATTCGGAACCATTATGAACAGCAATGCCACCTTTATTGTAATCAATTAACCGAACACCCAATTGGGCCAATCTATAATCATCTCGAACCAATTCCTTCTTATTATCCACAACATGAGCAATACAACCCATGGATAACTGACGAAGGGCATCCGCCACCACATTCGCCATGCCTGGGTGATAGAGGACACTAATGTCATAATCCTTCAACAACTCAAGACACCACTTTTGGTGAAGATTCAAATCCTTTTTCTTGAACACATATTGTAAACTCTTGTGGTCGGTGAAGACATCAACATGGACACTTAGCATACATCATACAATATAATAGTAGATAAGAGGTCAAAAGACTAATTTCACATTCTTAAGAGTTGTCAAAAATAGCGAAAGTCTAACATAGTCTCAAAGCCATCTAATACATGAATAGAATGAAAGTTGGGACGTAACCCATACAAGTTCAAAAGTAAAGTGATATGAAAAAAACAACGTGGAAATGTCCTCGAAATGTGAGGACTCACCATGTCTTCAAAATCTCTAAGTACTCACTAGCCACGAGCGGAAAGAGAAAGACTGTCAAGCCCTACATTATGAGACCATATAGGCAAAAAGTATGTGTTAGTACATGGAATGCACCAAGTAAAATAGCAATGCACAAATTTATAAAATCATGCAAAAGGGGACATTTACATGATATGCAATGACCAAACTTCATTATAAATAACATGTTAGAAAACATAAACCATAATCATGGCCAATGCAAGTTAAACATCTTAAAGCACTTTTGAAAACACCTTTAAGAAAAACTTTAGTTCATTATTGTGGGAAGTGAGCCTTAACCGACATAGACCATGAAAGCTATAACATGGAATTTGGTGTCTACCCCACACCGAAAAGAGGTCTCCTTACTTTCCAAGGTAAGAACCATAACTTCTAGTTTATTTGGATCCATTAGATAATGTCCATCTAAGACAATCATCCTATGGTGGCACATAGTTATGGCATAAAGAGATTACTACTAGAAACTTGGCCTCTCCTAACGGGAGAGCTTCCATCTCAATATCCACTCGGTGCTAAGAATAATACTCACGGATCAATCATAAGTCTTAACCTGTCTTATCATTAGATTAGCTCCTTATTCTTGATTCAAAGATTTTGTTTAGAAAACCTTTCAACCCTTATGAATCCCTCATGTTAGAAAAATCCTTTCACAAATATGTGAGAAATCCTTTCACAACCTAATAACAACAAAATTTATGCTTCACTCTCAAAGCGAATCTTAAATCATCATAATTTCATAATTTGAACATGCATAACTTCATAAAATTCATCCCTTGATCATTTATGAATTTCATCATAGACTCATAGATTAGAAATCATAAATCATGCATGGGCTGATATAATTTCACCTTAAAGTCGTTCAATTAACTCAATTCATGCATAATTAAACATAATTCAATCAATTAGATCATAATTGGAAAGAACCCATGATATTGAACAAAACTCTAATTTCAATTGGAGATTCTAACTTGTGAAAATTGAAGAATTTAGGAACCCTATGGAGGAAAGGACTCCATAGGTGAAGAACTACCATACCTTGGATGTCAAAGCCTACTAGCAATGGAGGATTAGGAGACTTGATCTTGAAAACCCTAGATCTTCCTTCTTCTTCAAGCATCTAGAGAGAGAAACATTTGGGGAAACTTGGAGGGATTTGGGGAACTTTCAAAATTGATTAGAAAAGGGTAGAATTATTCTTAGAGGACTTATACAGGGTCTAGGATTAGGACTAAACCGACTTAGATTAGGAATAGATCAATCAGGAAAAAGACCAAAAAGCCCTTAAAAATTACTGTCGGATTCAGACCTACGGTTCCAATCTACGGTCTGTAGGTCCAACTACGGATCATCCTGATCAACCATAGAAAGATTAGGATACTATGACTTTGGACCTTCAAACGACAGGACCCCATGTACGGTTCGTAGGTCTATTGACAGACCGTACCTACCAACCATCAGTCCAACCTTGAATCCGCAAAATTTCACTAAGTTTGGGAGTGACCTACGAGACATATCTATAGTCCACAGAAACAATGACGAATTGTCTTGTTGAGTCATAGAAAAGATCCTGAAACTTGTCATTTTAAAAATATTTACCTTGCCATCTACGGTTCCCACCTACGACTCGTAAGTCAACCTACGTTCTGTAGGTGGCTTCCATCGGTACTGGCACCAGTTTTGAAAAACCAAAAATTTTCCTTCTTTTCAAATCCGAGGTGTTACACTTAATGATACCAATACAGTATATGATATTGATTTAGTATCAGTTAAGCAAAAATTATCAGCCTTAATGAAGGGGGTATGGGCTATAATTATTTATGAGAGTATGGTTATTTCTTGAATTAGTTTGGATTTTGGTATGAACATGTAATTATATTGGGGTTTATGGCCCATTTATGTAGGTTTTCCTATATTTTTGGGGACAATTTTCTAGGTTTTAATTGAATTGAAAGCTATTACAGTCTAATAATGAAAGTAAGAAATGGACAGAAACTAATCAGTATTCCATTGATGTAGAAAGAGAAGGGAATTAGAGGAGAAAGAAGAATAAACAGAAGGAGATGAGAAGAAAATCTGGACAAGAGAGAAAATTAAAAGAGGTGAGAAAAATACAATTTTTTGCTTGAGCCCACTCTCCCATGTCAGGGTGGTTATAACAGTGTAGGGGTGTCAAAAATGAGCCCAACTATAGGTAACCCGCCAAGAATTTTAAGAATTGGGCTCAAGATAATTTAAATTGGGTTCAATCTCAACCCATTCAAGCTTTAACCCATTTTAAGAAAATCATTAATTGAGCCCAATTTAATCTCAAATTTCAACCTATTTTAAGATTCTTTATTTGCATTGATGTAATGTACCTTCCTATATTGAAGTTATGGATTACTTTATAAGATTCTTTATTTGCATTGATGTAATGTACCTTCCTATATTGAAGTTATGGATTACTATCTATTTTATATCTTTTAAGATTTATCTATCCATTTGTAACTTTTTTTAAACAATATTCTTGAGTTGAAATTCAAATTGTGGTTATAAAACTTAAATAACAATATATTAAAATTATTGAGATTAAGCGGGTCAAATTAGGCGGGTCAAGACCCAACCCGTTTTTAAGCCCATTTGAGCCCAACCATTTGAGCCTAAAGTAAACTTGGGCAGGTCAAGACCCAACCAATTTTAAGCCCATTTGAGCCCAAAGTAAACTTGAGTGGGTCAAGACCCAACCCATTTTTAATCCCATTTGAGCCCAAAGTAAACTTGGGCGGGTCAAGACCTAACCTAATTTCTATTTCAACCTATTATAATATCTCCAATTTCAACCCAACCTGCCCATTTGATACCCCTATAACAGTGTTAATTGCCCTAATGTCGTGGTTGAATCTTCGCCCTTGCTATTAATTAAACTGATTTCAATCTCAGGGGCTCAATATAAAAGAAACTAAATTAGCCTCCCTTCCTTTACTCGACTTCCACTATCTACAACTACATTTAGTTATTCTTCTATATTGGACTTCTCACATCATAAAACTTTTTCGCCATCAAATAGGATTTTAGATATTAAGGTGCCTTACTTCAATGCTAAGACAACCTTGCAAAATAATTCTCATTTACCATGTTCCTCATGCTCAAGGTTTAGTGGAATTATTTAAGCGAGACTGGATCTACTTTTATGTTTGGACTCTCAATGGAAATAGTTATTTAGGATGTTACAGGACGAAGAATATTAGCATCTTTTGAGAGGTGCACTTTCTGACTTGTAGTGGAAGCAAAAGAGTTGCCCAAAAGTTCAAAATTACAAATCATTGTGTCTATGAGCCAAAACCTAGGCATGAATGGTTCCACAAGTATTTGTCATGGACCCTGCATCATCTCAAGTATTCAAGTTGAGTGTTATTTTCATGTTTAGGGCCAGGATTTCGAAAGGAAAACAACGTGCATGCCTGAGCCAAAGTTGGGTTGTTGTTGTTGAGATTGTTGCAAAGTGTGCCAACTAGAGTTTGGCAAGTTCAAAGTCCCTTTTACTCCATTTCTGGCTCTGTTTTCAGCCATTTGGTTCAATGGAAACTGCATAAACCCACCTTTTCCATTACCTAACACACCTTGCCCCTGCACTTGCTTGATCATTTGTTGTTGCTTCAAACGCTGAAACTGCATTTCCAAACCAGAATTAAAAAAATGGAGAAGGGTCAAAAATACCCCCGAATTATAAGGAAAAGGTCTAAAAATACCCTTCATCTACCTTTTGGTCTAAATATACCCTTTGCTTATCTTTTTGGTCTAAAAATACTCTTCCATTCATCTTTTGGCTCACTTATACCCTTAAAACTAACAACCCTTTCTTTTTAAAAAATAAATATTTATTATGTGTCATTATATTTATTATGTGTCATTACTCCCATCAAAAGATCATCATCAGTAAGAAATTGTCGAGGTAACCAAAACTAACAATCATCCAAATCTTTCTCCATCCAAAACTATAAGCATCACTACTTGTGGATACTATTCCATTTTGTCCATACTCTGCAATTATGGTTGAAAAAATGATCATAAAAGCTTCCTAGTTAACATGGAATGTACCAAAAACTTAGACTATCAATTTATATCAAGGGGAAAGAATTGTTTTGGGTATTTAATTGATATGGGAAAACTTTAGAAAGTTCTAAAATACCTGGAGCAATATATCCAATAGTTGCAATTGTCCTTGTTGGAACAAAAGCCTCCCCTGCACCAAACAATTTGCAATACCAAAATCACTTACATGAGCAACAATTATTCCTTGTCTTTCATGATCTTACGAATACATACGTGAGGGATAATACCAGAAAAAACAGACTAACTCCCGCATATTTATCGTAATTTTAGGTTCTAGGCTGACTTATCTTGGTGGGATAAGACAAGTGTCATCACATCCATTTTTAGCTTGTCACATGAATGATCTCTTGTACCAGTAGAATATTCTCCCCAATAACTCTTCCCTTAATGAAACCACCCTTGTTTTGAAAAATAATTTTAGGGAATCAACTTTGATAGTCTTTAATTCATGACCTTAGAGACTATCTTTTGAAAAAAAAAGAGAGACTCTCTTTTGAGATACATTGCTAAAAATTATAATCCTAGAATATGAAAAAAGTTTGAGGAGAATCCATTTTAGGTAAGAGAATCAGGCAAGTATTACTATAAAAATCGAAGAAAGGTGCTTTCGTATGCTTTTGTTGTCTGTTCAAGTTCATTAGGAAATTATTTCATGCCTTTTTACTAGAGATGTATCTTCTTGACTTGCATTCTTCTTTATCTTTACCAATCTTAACACCGCATATCCAACGGCCAACGCGAGGAGCGATCCAATCTCTAACAGAATATATAAGCCTAGAAGAACTCTTTTTCTTCTTGACTGACGATCTAACTGCACCTGTTACAAAGGACCAACTTGAAGAATCTGTTACATAGTCATATGTTTTACAGTCTTCTAGTCTATTTACCGTGTATTAGGAAGTTCATTTGAGTTGTAATTTATTGCTTTCCTAGGCTTGTGTTTAAGGAACAATATTGAAGTGTGTGTTAACTTCAAGTTGGGGATAACTTGAAGTGGGTTCGACCATCGACTGATTGTTGAGTTTAGGAATTAAAGTTAGTTCCTAGGTTGCAAGAGTTGTAACCTGAGTTCTGTTGAGGTTCATTGATATAGTGAAGATTGGAAGAAATCTTGCAAATGTGTAGATCGTGGTTTTCTCATCCTTGTGAGCGAGGAGGTTCCACGTAAAAATATTGTGTAATATTTTTACTTGGCTCAATTCTCGTCAAGTTATCACTGTGATACAAATAGTTTATCCTGATCCATTGAAGAGTAAGGAGTGCATATAAACAAGAGGCTGCTGTTTGAGAACTGGAAATATTATCTCTTTCCAAAAGTTTTAGGTCTATCAACAGGAAATGAATGTGAAGGATAACTGGCTTGCAGTGTTTATCCTTATCCGCCATCTAATGGGATTTTAGAAATTGAGGTGCCTTCAATGCTAAGACAGCCTTGAAAAGAATTCCCATTTACCATGTTCCTCATGCTCAAGCTTTAATGGAATTATTGAATCGAGACTAGATCTACTTTTATGTTTTGACTCTCAATGGAAATAGTTTTTTAGGATGTTTCACGATGAAGAATATTAGCAACTGTTGAGAGGTGCACTTTTTGACATCTGGTGGGAGCAAAGGAGTTGCCCAAAACCTAGGCATGAATAGTTCCACATGTATTTGTCATGGACCCTGTATCATCTCAAGTATTCAAGTTCTGTGTTATTTTCATTTCCACGGGTTGGTAGTAGTCATTGTAGATAATGGGAAGGATTCTCAAAGTTATGTAAATACGAAAAGAAAATCTTGTATTGAGCATTTCAAATCTCATTTTCAACTTCCATATATATCAAGAAATGAGTTGCTTCCTGCAACCAAGATAAAATACACTTAAGTACTTGTGCGAAATTGAACAACATAGAAGAGCAGACTGGTAACTAAATAACATACAAGAGCAGGATGGTCCGATTCCACCTAATGCCGACTACTAACAAGCTGGAGCCTGATCTTTTTGAGTTTTGAAAGAGTATCTTTCATGCTAATTCCTGAATCAGGTGTCACTAAAGTGCAATTCAAAGGTATTTCCACAATAGATAACAAATATTGCATCTTTGCATAGATTTGTACATCTCCTGGCTGTACCAAATTAGAATCAAACACCTTATGAATTTCACCTCAAAAGGAATCTGTTAGGATCGAGAACTCGGGTAGTGCGGAATTTAGCCAAACAATGTTATAATGACAATGACAAAGGCAATAGTAAGTTGAGAATAATGAAAGTAAAGCAAATAAAGAAGACACAAATTTAACGTGATTCGGTCGGTGTGACCTAATCCACAAGTGGAGAGGAGCAATTTCACTATATCAACAAGAGAACAAAAGAGAGCACAAAATTAGAGTAAATACTCTAATTAATCCCAAAATACCCAAAGAGAATAACCTCACAAGATCACTCCAAAGAAAGGGTTCACACAAGTGTTTCACAGCACTAACTCTCTTATAAAATTACTCTTAGTGGAAAGACAAGGAAAGAAAGCAATGAAATGTTTTCATATGCTTAAGGTGTGTTTCAACTAATGTCTAACCTCCCTATTTATAGAGATAAAATGAGCTGATGTCATGGATGATGTCTTTGGAAGATACAAAAATTCAACATCTTAATGTGACTATATCAAATATTGTGGCTTCCAAATCTTTGACAAATGTAGCCACCAAACCTTTGAAAAATATGGCTACCAAATTTTCACATTTGTGGCTTTCAAATCTTTCACAAAAGATTCAATCAAACAAAAGGCCACACTACAAATCTCCACCTGGCCTGAGTTTGGTGAATCTAGTAAATTTGCTCCATTCGCTCTGCAGAAGCCCATATGGGCTAAATTATTCTTCATCAATGCCAATCAAGTTCAAACAAAGCTTGAACTTACTGACTGGAAGAGACTTCGTGAACATGTCAGCAGGATTGTCTCTTGTGTTAATCTTCTAAACAGAGACGTTTCCAAAAGCAATGGTTTCTCGGATGAAATGATATTTGATATCAATAAGCTTCGTCCTCTCATGATACATATGATCTTTAGTCAAGTGAATGGCACTTTGACTATCACAGAAAATGATAATACCACCTTGGTGTAAGCTAAGTTCAGCAAATAGACCCTTCAACCATAAGGCTTCTTTGATTGCCTCGGTCACTACCATATATTCTACTTCGGTAGTAGATAAAGCTACTACATGTTGTAATGTAGCTTTCCAGTTGATAGCATAACCACCAATGCAAAAAACATAGCCTGTTAATGATCTTCTTTTGTCAAGATCACCTGCATAATCAGAGTCTACAAAACCAACCAAAGTGTTTGCATTTCTCCCAAACTCCAAACATGTGTTTGAAGTACCTCGCAAGTATCTGAGGATCCATTTCACAACCTTCCAATGTGCTTTACCAGGGCAAGCCATATGCTGGCTTACCACACTTACTGCTTGTGAAATATTTGGACGTGTACACACCACTGCATACATAATACTGCCAACGGCACTGGAATATGGTACCTGTGCCATATACCTCTCTTCTTCCTTTGTCTGCGGTGATTGAGCAGCTGATAACTTAAAATAAGCAGCAAGAGGAGTACTCACTGGTTTAGTATCTTTCATGCCAAACCTCTCTAAGACTTTCTCCAAGTACTTCTTCTGGGTCAGGAATAACATGTTGGCTCCTTGATCTCTTTTGATCTCCATGCCAAGGATTTTCTTAGCTGCTCCCAAATCTTTCATTTTAAATTCACTTTTCAGTTGACTTTTCAAAATGTGAAGTTATGTCAAATCCTTAGCAGCAATGAGCATGTCATCAACATATAACAATAAGTATACAAATGAACCATCATTTAACTTCTGGAAGTACACACAATTATCATACATGCTCCTCGAATAACCATGACCCAACATAAAGGAATCAAACCTCATGTACCATTGTCTTGGGGACTGCTTTAATCCATCCAAGGATTTCTTCAACAAGCAAACATGATCTTCTTTTCCTTCAATTTCAAATCCTTCAGGTTGATGCATGCATTTGTTCCTCAAGTTCGCCATGTAAGAAAGTTGTCTTAACATCAAGTTGTTCTAATTCCAAATCATACATGGCAACTAAGGCAAGCAAGACACAAATAGAGCTATGTTTAACTACATGTGAGAAAATATCATTAAAATCAACTCCTTGTACCTGACTATAGCCCTTTGCAACTAATCGTGCTTTATACCTTGCAACTTCAACCCCTGGAATTCCATACTTTTTCTTGAAGACCCATTTGCAACCAACTATTCTTTTACCTGACAGCAGTTTCACAAGAGACCAAGTACCATTCTTGTGGAGAGATTCAACTTCTTCATTCATTGCAATCAGCCACTTGGCTGAATCAATACTAGAAACTGCTTCTGAATAATTTGATGGTTCTCCAATTTCTTCAGTTTCCTGTGTAACTGAAAAGGCAAATGCAACATAATATCCATACCTTTCTGGTTTTTGAATTTGTCTCCTTGGTCTATGTGTGGCTATAGAATATTCACTAGGTTCAACATCAGAAGTCTCAATTTCTGGCTCAACTTCTGGAGCTTCAACTTCAGGAGTTTCATTTGTATTTTGCTCCAAGGTTAATAAGTTTGTCTTAAAAGGAATGCCAAGTTCAACCTCCACCTGCTCATGCATACTCTTCTCCTTATTCATATTACTAGAACTAGAAGACTCTTTTCTGGGGTGTAGCATAGAGGATTCATCAAAGGTTACATCTCTACTAACTATGAATTTCGGTGACTTGGGATCAGGATACCAGAGTCTGTATCCTTTCACTCCAGATGCGTATCCAAGGAAAATACACGTTTTTGCCCTTGGTTCTAATTTACCATCATTCATATGCATGTACGTAGGACAACCAAAAAAAATTTAATTCGAATAATTAGCAGGAGTACCTAACCATATTTCCTTCGGAGTCTTAAAGTTCAAAGGAGAAGAAGGAGCACGATTGACAATATAACAAGCTAAAGAAATAGCCTCTGCCCAAAAAGCGTTTGTCAATCCAGCATTAGAAATCATGCAACAAGCTATTTCCAAAAGAGTTCTATTCATCCTTTCTGCAACACCATTTTGCTGAGAGGTCATCCTTACAGTGCGTTGTCGAGCAATTCCTTCATTTTTGTAAAATTCATTGAACTCATCATTACAAAATTCTAAGCCATTATCCGTCCTAAGCCGTTTGACTTGTTTTCCTGTTTGTTTCTCAATCAAAACTTTCCATTGTTTGAATTAAGAAAACATCACTTTTATTTTTAAGAAAATAAATCCAAACTTTCCTTGAAAAATCATCAATAAAAGTTAACATGTACTTGTCACCACCTTTTGACGGGGTACGAGAAGGACCCCAAAGATCTGAATTAATGTAGTCCAAAGTACCTTTCATTCGATGAATTGCTGGAGATTTAAAGCTGACTCTTTTATGCTTCCCGAACACACAATGTTCATAGAACTCCATATTCCCGGTACTTTGTCCACACAAAAGACCTCTTTCACTAAGGATGGAAAGGCATTTCTCACTCCTATGCCCCAATCGCATATGCCATAATTTGGTGATGTCGGAATCAGGTTGGGTAGAAACTGCAGCAGCACCTGTAATAGTGGATCCCAATAAAGTGTATAACGTACAATAAAGTGTATAACGTACCAGATCTGCGAGCTTTCATGATCACCAGAGCACCTCGAGAGATTTTCATAACTCCACCTTCACCTGTATATTTGCACCCAAGAGATTCTAGAGTGCCACATGAGATGAGATTTTTCTTTAAGTCAGGAACATATCTAACATCGGTGAGAGTTCTTACCATACCATCGTACATTCTGATTCGAATTGTACCTTTACCAAGACAACTCCACCTCCAACGAATTCGTATGTGGTAAACAAATCCTTATTGGGACACATATGATAAGAACAACCCGAATCCAAAATCCACTCATCGTTAGATTTGAAACTATTACTAGTAGCTAAAAATATTGTTCCGTCAGACTCATCAGCAGCTACACTTGCTTCAGCGGGGTTAGTATTTTGATGCTCATTTTTATTTTCTTTTTGTTGTTCTTTGTTTTTCAACTTATAGCATTCAGAAATAATATGACCTTTCTTATGACAATATTTGCACACCACATTTCTGTATCTTGATTTAGACCTCTCACTACTTGATTCTTTCTTATTAGATGTACCTCGTACAAATAAACCTTCCCCATGGATTCCACTACTTTCCCCAGTAATATCTCTATCTATCTGTTCTTTTGATTTTAAGATAGATTTGATTTCTCTGTAAGAGATATTATCCTTTCCATAAAGCATAGTATCTCTAATATGCTTAAATGATTGGGGTCAGAGGCGAATCCAGGATTTCAAAAGAACGGGTGCACCATTGCTTTAAAGACGAGTCTGGTTGGAACTTGGAAAGTGGGTAGAAAGAAAAACTTTTGAGTTTTTTTGACTTAGAGCTTTGTTTTTTTAATTAATATAAAAATTTTGAAGCAAAAAGTTGCTGGCTGGGATCGAACCATAGACCTTTGTGCTGAAAACTTGCACTCAGACCAGTGAACCATCTACCCATTTTGAGAATGGGTTCCACCAACTAATATTTAATATATTCTTTAATAATTATATAAGTAATATATCGAGTTTAGTTGAATGACCACGGGTTCCGGTGACCCAAATTTAATACATAAATTCGCCCCTGATTGGGGTAAGGAAATAAGTAGTAAGACGATTGATCCTCATAATTAGCTTCAGCATCGATATTAGTCAAATCCATAAGAATAGAATCAAATGCATCAAGATATGAGAGTATAGAAGTACCTTCAATCATACGAAATGTGTAAAGCTTTTGCTTTAGGTAAAGTCGGTTTTCCACTGTTCTCTTCATGTACAAGGTTTTTAGTTTTTTCCACATGCCTTTGGCTGTGATTTCTGCAGATACTTCACGTAAAACCTCATTTGAGAGATTTAAAATGATATCTGATTTTGCCTTTTTGTCTATGACGGAAAACTCCGTGTCCGTCATAATTTTTGGCTTTTCTCCTTTCCTTCTAGTGCCATATCTAGGCCATCTTGAATTAGGAAAGCCTCCATCTTTAATTTCCATATGCCGAAGTTTGCACTTCGGTCAAATTTCTCAACATAAGTCTTTGTTACTGTCATTTTCGGATACTGAGATTAACCCGATTAGATCCGGCTCTGATACTAATCTGTTATGATCGAGAACTTGGATAGTGCGGAATTTAGCCAAACAATGTTATAATGATAATAACAAAGGCAATAGTAAGTTGAGAATAATGAAAGTAAGGCAAATAAAGAAGATACAAATTTAACGTGATCTGATCGGTGTGACCTAATCCACAAGCGGAGAGGAGCAATTTCACTTTATCAACAAGAGTACAAAAGAGAGTACAAAATTAGAGTAAATACTCTAATTAATCCCAAATACCAAAGAGAATAACTTCACAGGATCACTCCAAATAAAGGGTTCACACAAGTGTTTCACAACACTAACTCTCTTACAAAACTACTCTTAATGGAAAGACAAGGAAAGAAAGCAATGAAATGTTTTCATATGCTTAAGGTGTGTTTCAACAAATGTCTAACCTCCCTATTTATAGAGATAAAATGAGCTTATTGATGGCATGGATGATGTCTTTGGAAGATACAAAAATTCAACATCTTAATGTGAATATATCAAATACTGTGGCTTCCAAATCTTTGACAAATGTAGCCACCAAACCTTTGACAAATATGGCTACCAAATTTCCACATTTGTGGCTTTCAAATCTTTCACAAAAGATTCAATCAAACAAAAGGCCACACTATAGAATCACTAACCCAACGTTGTATGCCCAAGTTTCCAGTAAATATTTCATCACTTGGTCTTGTTCATGTGAACGTCTCCATCATCAGGATGCCAAAACTATAAACATCACAACTCGTGGATACTATGTCATCTTGTCCATACTCTGCAATCATGATAAAACATTATTATAAATCAATTTATACCTATGGGAAAGAATTGTTTTGAGTATTAAAACGAAATGAGAAAACTTTTAAAAGTTTTTATATACCTGGAGAAATATATCCAAGGGTTGCAATTGTCCTTGTTTGAACAAAAGCCTCCCCTGCACCTAACATTTTTGCAATGCCAAAATCACACTTACATGACCAACCCATTTCTTGATCTAGCAAGACAATTCTTAGCTTCAAGTCACAATGCACCACAGATGTTGCATAGCCATTGTGGAGATAGTCAATTGCAGATGCAACATCTATCATTATATCCAGTCTCTGCAATATGTTCAAGAACAAGTTGTGAGAGTATAACCATTTATAAAGTGTCCTGTTGGGCATGTATTCCAACACTAGGGCCTTGAAATCAAGATTGGAGTAGCTGGTGATGACTTCGGTTAGATTTTTGTGGCAAAGGTTTTGGAGTATCTCACATTCTGTGTCGAAACTTTTGAACGCAACCTCCAATTGCACATTGAAAACCTTTTCTGCAAAAATGTTACCATCTTTAAGTATCCCTTTATAAACCATGCTGAATATGGTAGAGAGATGAATTTTTAAAAAATTGCCCCAGTGTCGAGTTAGAATGATACTGAGACATGAAAGAGTAATAAGTAAAATTCAATCCAAACTTCTGAAAATCGAATCGAGTTGAGTTTTGAAAGTGAATCCTTGACGTAGCTAGTGATGCTTGACATTCCACTAACTTGCCCTAGTTTGCTTCTTAGAGGGAGTTCCTCGTTGTAATGCGTTGTCCTGCAAAAGAGGTAAAAGGGTGAAAAGTACATGTTGTGGTTCACAAATTATAAATTGAAATAATTATGTAAAGAGTAGAGTGTAGATGTTCAAACGATTATTGATGTCTCTGCTTTGTGTTGTGAATGTGATGTAGGTAAAGTAACATGTAATGTAGAGGCCTCCGACTGGCGGAGCTGCTGTAGTGTAAAGCCTTCGTCTAGCGAGGCAAAACTTGTAATGCAAAGGCTCCGATTGGCGGGGCGGTTGTAATGTGAAAGCCTTCATCCGACTATGTAAAGCTTGTAATGTAGACCTCCGACTGGCGGGGCAAAACTGGTAATGTAAATCCCTTGAAAGGAAAGGCGGCTTGTAATATAACACCTCCATCAGGCGAGGTAAAACTTATAATGTAACATTTAATTATTGGTGTATGATGGCGTTGCTATGCGTGCATGCCCCAGGTCGGTCGAGCTTCAGTGATGTTGCAATGATGTAGTTTCCGATTGGCGGAGTGTTGCTTCATTTTCTTATATACATGCACCGATTGGTGGAGTTTAGATGATGTCTGCTATGTACAGCCTCCGATTGGCGGAGTTTGACGATGTTTGATGTGTACAACCTCCAATCGATGGAGTTTGAGTGACATTTGCTATGTACAACCCCACGTTGGTGGAGTTTAACGCTGTCAAACGACATTCTCCGATTGATGGATTTTATTCGACACAGTTAGACGTTGTTCTCCGATTGGCAAAGTTGTTGACTAGGTCAGATTACAAGCTCCAGTTGGTGGAGTTATTTTGACAGAAAGCTAACTATCATATTTGTCCTATAGAGGGGCCCCTTTTCTTCTGTATCTTGATCCGGATCTTGAGAGTACCTGCGAAGATTTAAATAAAATATTTTAGACATAAGATTCCGGTTGAAGTACTTCCAAGAAATAAAGTAGGGAAATAATAGTTTGGCTCATGATTGCGAGAAGTTGAATGGAGTCTCTGGTCATGCCCCGAGACTTGATGTTATTTTTCTTGATTCCTATGTTCCTGCACTCAAAGAAATTTTTCACTCAAAGAAATTTTTTAGTTTGGGAAGGGGTGTTGATCTGTATCGACTCGTGGACTGAAGCCTCATCACTAGAATACTTCGGCACCTTCTTAGCCCACACGTAGTTTCTTACCCTATAAACTCGATAGGTGGAAGAGTGGAAATTATTTTTTGAAGAACATTGGCATGTTCTTAGTAAATAAGCCTATTACATATTTATATTAGGTATATATATAGAAATCCTTTATTGCTTTTAGATTATGACATGTTTCGAAATCCATCGAGCTTTTCATTTTGTTGACTATATCTAACATAGACTTCTTGTAGCTTTTACCCTTCTAATGAAGCTTCCTTAGCTCTTTTACAGACACTATGACAATCGAGATTCTTCATATTCTGAGGTTATGCTAACTATGAGGAAGTGTTCCCTAAAGGTATCAAAAAAATAAAATTATGCAGTACATTGATCGAG
Organism: Solanum appendiculatum; assembly: GCA_018342035.1. Taxonomy (NCBI): domain Eukaryota; kingdom Viridiplantae; phylum Streptophyta; class Magnoliopsida; order Solanales; family Solanaceae; genus Solanum; species Solanum appendiculatum. The sequence goes on from JAGDQO010000894.1 coordinate 274,201, forward strand.
ACTGACTCAGGCTGCCTACGTATCCGCAAAATAGGAATCAAATCGTAACATAGTTTGAATACAATGGGAGAATTAAAAGTATGTAATGCAATGACCGAGCTTGACTCAAGCTGCATATGTATCCAAGTGAAATCAGGTCAAGACGTAGTTCAATACAATAAGAAAGTAAAATAATGCGGAATCAGGTTAGAATGTAGTTCAAATACAATAGAAAGTGAAAAATATGAAGGGACCGAATTCGACAAGGATTGCCTACGTATCCCACCGAGGGAATTCAGGTCGAGCGTAGTTCTAAATACATGGAAAGGATGTTTTTGGGTTTTCTAAGGGAGACCAGATCCGATGTGGGTTGCCTACGTACTCCACCGTGGGAAGTCAGGTCTAGACGTACTTTTGTTACATCAAAAAAATGCAAAAGTACAAGAAATAAGCACTAATCTTGAGGTCTTCAGATGTAGTATTTCTTGATGGCGTTTGAATTGATTGGCTTTGTGCTCACTCTGCCGTCCATTTCTGCTAAGATTACTGCTCCTCCAGAGAGTACTCTATGAACCATGTAGGGTCCTTGCCAATATGGTGCAAATTTACCTTTGGGTTCTTCTTGGTGAGGAAATATCTTTTTCAATACTAACTGCCCCGGTGTGAACTATCGAGGCTTGACTTTCTTATTGAATGCTTTGGTCATTCTTTTCTGATAGAGTTGACTGTGACAAACTGCATCTATCCTCTTTTCATCGAAGAGCATCAATTGTTCATGCCTGCTACGTATCCATTCTGCATCGTCCAGACCAACCTCTTGGATAATCCTTAAAGATGGTATTTCCACCTCGACAGGTATTATTGCTTCTGAATCGTAAACCAACATATAAGGAGTTGCCCCAGTGGATGTTCTGATTATGGTGTGATAGCTGAGCAAAGAATATGGTAGCTTCTCATGCCATTGCTTGTGACTGTCCACTATTTTCCTTAAAATCTTCTTAATATTCTTATTCGCGGCCTCAACTACTCCATTCATCTGGGTCCGATAAACTGTGGAATTTTGATGAGCAATCTTGAACCTTTCACAAGTTTCTCTCATAAGATCGTTGTTGAGATTGGCTGCATTGTCTGTTATGATTGATTCTGGAATTCCAAACCGACAAACTATATTGTTGCGAACAAAGTCTGCTACCATCTTCTTAGTCACTGCCTCGTATGTCGAAGTTTTTACCCATTTTGTGAAATAATCGATAGCTACTAGGATGAAACGATGTCCATTTGATGCGAGTGTTGATGAGTCGGTAGATTTGACTCATTTATAGCTTTGATTGTGCCAAATTAGTGTCCTTAATGCCCATTTTGCACCTATAACTAATGTTAAATCATTTGTGTGCAGTATGAAGGACTTGGAATGAGGCAAGGGAAAATATAATGCAAAAAGAAGCCAAAAAAATGCAAACGTTGAAGGAACAAGAAGGCTGAGGCTCGCCAAAGACAACTCAGTGAGTCACCGAGTGAACGAAGCCTCCCCTAAAGTTCCAGCAAACAAAGAGTGAATCTAGGTCAAGTCGGCGAGCTAAGGGACCATTTGGCGCGTCGCCGATCAAAACGGCGAGCCCGATGCACACCGCCTAATGTTCCAGAATGAAATCAGCACTGAAGTCAAGAATTAAAGGGCGAGACCAAGCAACTCGGTGCATCACCGAGTTGAAAGGCGCACCGAGTTGAAAGGCGAGCCTGACTAACGCCGCCGAATGACCCTGAAATTCAAATCGTGTGGAGTTTTTGGGAAAGTATAAATAGAAATTTTTGAATTGAATTTGAGAGAGAGCTGGGGGAGAAGAACTAGAACTCGAACTTAGAAAGTACGTTGCACTTTGAGGGATTTTGTGAACTATTCTTGTGATTTCTTGGGAGTTGAACTTTGGGTAAATTTTAGCTGATTGTATTTGCTGTTGGAAGACTTGGAAAATCAATGGCCAATGTTTGTGGTAACTATCTCTTCATCATTACTATGATTGGCTAAAACCCCATTGCCTTAGGGGTGTGATTATGTGCTCAATTGCTTAATTAGCTTATGGGTCTTATGGATTGTTGAATTAAATGTTGAAATAGGATGGGTTCAGTTGATAATTCATGTTTTTATCTTATGAATTGAAGTTGCAAATTCAGTTCTAGTTTATATCTCTTTGTATGCTTGTTGAAGACGCAATTGAGTGGAATTATTAACTTATAATTGTATGAGTTCTATCTTGTACTACTCAGCTTGTTAAAGTGGGCTTAATTAAGGTATATGATTGTGCTCAATTTGTATAGCCTGTTGGGGTTTGATAAAACCCAATTGAAAGCATGGTAGTTGGTTGAAAAATAGCTATCATAATCATTATCTCGCCTACCCATTATATTTCAGCATTCTTAAGCAATTCATAATGACCCATTCAGTGAAATTTGCATTTGGACACTCACACATCCCTAAGGTCCTAAAATCTTCATTGGTTAAATCTCTCTTTAACTCGTGTTTGTTGAAATCAATCATTTAAAACTCTTTTCTGTTGATAATTGTAACCTAGACGATTTACTTTATGCATCGATTCATTCGCTTACCTCTACAAAAAGCTAGATCACTTTAGTACTTCATATTTGAATTATATACTTTGCTTCATTCCTCGTGGGATTGACCCTATCTCCTCGTTGGGTTTATATTGCTAACGACCGCCTACATCTTAAATTGTGATAGGTGTAGTTTAGTGTTATCAAGAGGCTCTATGGGTCCAATAACATCCATGCCCCAAGTGGCAAATGGCCAGGGGGAACCCATCATATTGAGCTCGTTCAATGGAACCCGTATAAAATCACCATGAATTTGACACTGATGACACTTTTGCACATACCGGATGCTATCTCTCTCCATGGTCATCCAAAAGTATCCAGCTCTTAAAATCTTCTTTGCCAAAGTGAAACCATTCATGTGAGGTCCACATGTTCCTGCATGTACTTCTTCCAAAGGCCTTGTCGCTTCTGTGGCATCGACACACCTTAGTAATCCTAAATCCAAAGTTCCCCTATATAGCATTTCTCCGTTAAGGAAGAAATGATTGGCCATCCTCCTTGAAGTCCGTTTTTGCGTGCTTGTGGTGATATCGTGGTACCATGGTCTTCCATCAAGTTCCTCATCTACATGAATACAATATGCATGTTGATCATGTATCTCTACCTCGATACGGCTGATGTAGTTCTTGTCTGGATGCTAAATCATCAAGGACAATGTTGCCAAAGCATCGGCAAACTCATTCTGAGCTCGAGGGACATGCTTGAACTCAATCCTTGTGAATGTCCTACTCAACTCCTTTATGTAATGCATATAAGGAAGAATCTTGACATTCTTGGTGGTCCATTCTCCTTGCACCTGATGAACCAATAAGTCAGAATCTCCTATCACCAAGAGTTCTTTGATGTTCATGTCTATGGCCATCCTGAGTCCCAGAATACAAGCTTCATATTCCTCCATGTTAATGGTACAATAAAACATGTTCTTTGGTGAGATTGGGTAATACTGACCTGTTTCTGATATTAAGACTACTCCTATTCCGACTCCTATAGAGTTTGATGTTCCATCAAAGAACATCCTCCATCCATCATATGGCTCTGATATGTCTTCTCCTACAAAAAGAATTTCTTTATCACAGAAGTAGGTCGTGAGTGGCTTGTAATCCTGGTCCACCGGGTTTTCTGCGAGGTGATCAGCCAAGGCTTGTCCTTTGATGGCCTTTTGTGTCACGTACACAATATCGAACTCGCTCAACAAAATTTGCCTCTTTGCCAGTTTACCTGTAGGCATTGGCTACTAAAAGATGTACTTGAGTAGGTCCATTCTTGAGATCAAGTACATGGTGTATGCAGACAGGTAATGCCTGAATTTTTGCGCGATCCATGTCAAAGCGCAACACATTCGTTCCAACAAGGTGTATCTTTCCTCGTATGGTGTGAACTTCTTGCTCAAATAATAAATGGCTTGCTCTCTTCTACCTGTCTCATAATGCTGCCCCAATACACATCCAAATGCATTATCCATGATAGATAGATACAATAACAAAGGTTTTCCAGGCTCTGGTAGGACCAATACTGGTGGGTTGGACAAGTATTCTTTGATTCTATCAAAAGCCTTTTGGCTTTCTCTGTCCATTTCGTGGCGGCATCCTTCTTTAGTAATTTACATATGGGCTCAAAGATCATTGTGGATTGAGCTATGAACCGACTGATGTAATTCAGTCTTCCCAAGAAACTCATCACGTTCTTCCTGGCCTTGGGGGGGTAGCTTTTGGATTGCCTTTATCTTTGATGGATCCAACTCTATGCCTTTCTTGCTAACGGTGAATCCCAATAGTTTTCCCGCGAGTACTCCAAATGCACACTTTACTGGATTCAACTTTAGATTATACTTCCACAACCTCTCAAAGAACTTTCGTAAGTCATCCAGGTGGTCCTAACTTCTCTTGGATTTGATAACAACATCATCCACGTACACTTCAATCTCCTCGTGGATCATATCATGAAAAAGGGTAGTCATGGCCCTCATGTAGGTTGCACCAACATTTTTGAGACCAAATGGCATCACTCTATAGAAATACACCCCCATGGAGTGATAAATGCTGTCTTTTCTGCATCATCTTCATCCATTAGGATCTGGTGATATCCTGCAAAGCAATCGACAAAAGATTGCAATTCATGTATTGCACAATTATCGTTGAGTATATGAATATTTGGAAGAGGGAAATCATCCTTAGGACTAGCTCTATTGAGATCTCGATAGTCCACACATATTCTGATTTTTCCATCCTTTTTTGGCACAGGAACAATGTTGGCTAACCATGTGGGGTAATTTGTAGCCCTCACAACGTTCGCATCAATTTTCTTAGTTACCTCCTCCTTGATCCTTAAACTCAAATCCGGCTTGAACTTTCTTGTCTTTTGTTTAACGGGTAGACAAGTGGGATCAGTTGGTAATTTGTGTGAGACAATATCAGTGCTCAATCCTCGCATGTCATCGTAAGACCAAGCAAAGACGTCAACATACTTCTTAAGCAACTCTATTAACTCTTGCTTTCTTTCTGCCTCCAAATGTATGTTGACTCGTGTTTCCTTCGCGATCTCTTCATCTCCTAAGTTGACGACCTCTGTTTCATCCATATTAGTTTTTTTTTTCTAATTTTCAACTTGTTTGATCTCATTTGGTAGATTTTCAGTCATCATACTTTCATCGTACTCTTCATGATCCTGTTCATCGTTTGTACTTTGCTTGGTAGATTCGTTATATGTCATAATCTTTGAACGAGGATTTTTATTAATATGAGCACTGAAAAGTGCAAAAAGTAAGTAAAAATAAATAGATATTTAAAATAATGAGACAAATTTTAAGAAAAAATAAAGACTTTTTATTTCAAAGCATTCTAGCTTTCAGAAGAGGCAAGCAACAAAAGAAGCAATGAATATATATAATAGTAAAAGGTTGGGATTAATTAGAGCCATTAGATTAAATTGGATGGCCAAGATTAAAACCGAAGAAGCACAATCCATGTGCTTCCTACGTGGCATAAGCCGATTGGATGTTTTAAAGGGACTTGGATTGCCATGTTTTTTACTCAAATTAACCTGTTTAAAATGTAACCTCTTTCTTTATTAAATAGTCATAAATCATTAAATTAAAAATAATTACTTTTAAAATTTAGCCCATTTGACAAAATTGGTTATTCTTAAAGTAAAATTTGTATGAATTAGTAACTCCTTAATTAATTAAGCTTCCTAAATTTAAATAATGTACGAAAATATTTATTTGCAACAACAGAAATTATATTCAAACAAAAAATTGATTTAATTCTTAAGAACGATATTTATTTCACATAAATTTAAAAATGAGAAAGTTAGTAGTAATATTTATATAATATATTTAATTTTTTATAAGAAATAATATTTATGAGATAAATTCACCGAATAATATAGTTTTAAAAAAAAAATTTCGTACTCTTACAAAAGTTTTTTTTGTTATATATATATTTATATATTTCTTATTATTATTATTATTATTATTATTATTATTATTATTATTATTATTATTATTATTATCATTATAGAAGCTTAATTAAATAAATATGGAGAGCCAAAATTGCGTGTCAACACCTACATTTGCCTATTTCATTGTGTATATGTATGTCAAGTGGATTGTGTAGGGCCTCTTAGGGTCTTATACACCATGTCACGTCTAGGGTGTAATTTGGATCGTGACAGAATGTAATGACCCTCCAGGTCATTTGTGTTAATGCCTTCTTTTCGTCATTTAGAGCATTCATGTAGTGATCCCAAGTCATTAATGACTTGCTGGCGCTGACTGTTCGGTCGCCTGGTCGTTCGTTTGGGTTTTATGCCCATTTCCTTGTTTAGGAGCTTTTGGAACTTGAAAATTTTATTTCGGTCATAACCTTAGGTAAACGACCTCAGAATACTATTCTGACGGTTTCATGGGCTCTGGAACGGCCAAATTAGGCTAGAAGCATGGTTGGAATGAGTCCCGAGGCTTTAAGTGTGACTTTGGGGCCATTTGGCATTTTAGCCTTTGAAATTTGGCTCAAGTTTGACTTTGGTCAACATTCTTAGTAAACGCGCTCGGATGAGAATTTCGTTAGTGCGGTTAGTTCTGGAATGCTGAGTTTGGTCTAGTATGACCCTTCGTACGCTTCTCGAGGTTTCTGATCTAATTCCAAAGTATTTTATGGAATTTGGCTAAAAAGGTGCTTTGGGTGTGGGACCCACTCTTTGTCGAAACAACCTCGTATAGAAATTGACTGCGTCATTGAGTCTGAAACGTCGAATTTGATGGGTAGCATATCTTGTTTGCATGCACGGGGTTCCAAATGAATTTCGAGCACCCCGTCAGAGTTTTTGGGAAAGCCATGTTTCAACTGGTGTTGAGTTGATGTGGCAGACCCATGCCTTCTCCGCGTTCGTGGGCCTAGCTCCGCATTCGCGGCGGTCTGAGTGTTTCTTCTCCGCGTTCATGGATAAGCTTCCGCGTTCACGGAGGTCTGGGAGTTCTTCTCTCCGTGTTTGAAGATAGGGCTCTGCGTTCGTGGAGGTCTGCCTTGTTGGTCTCTACGTTCACGGAGTTCAGCCTTTCTCTTCTCCGCGTTCGCGGAGGTGTGTGCATCTGGTCCTTTATTAATAAAACCAGACGCGAGGCAACTTATTATTATATGTTTAAAAGGTGATTTTTTCTCTCGATATAAGTCAATTTTTGGTGATTCCAAGTCCCAGGTGTTCGGAATTGTATCGGCCTCGTGGGTTAGTGCTTGGATAGCATTGGGTGAGTTCTGATTTCCATGAATTTGAGGCGTAATTTGCAGCCATTGGCTTGTTTTGTAAAGTTTTGCATGTTTTGTTTTCTTGTGTTGTCGGCTGTTCCAAACCCCGAATTGTGTTCTATTTTGGAGCATCGGTTCGAGGGAGGGTTTAGGATCTTTTTACAATTTCTAGAATTGACTATCCTTCCTTTTGGTTTCGGAGCAACCCTTGGCTTTGGACATTCAGTCCCTAGCCAACTAGATGATCAGGCTTTATGTTTCAGATACCAGTCTGGTGTTAGCCTATGTGGGGGTTCAGTCATCTCTGATAGATCAGATCCGTGGTCGTCAGTTCGAGGATGAGTCTTTGGTGGCACTCTGAGATAGAGTATTGGCAGGAGATACCGGGCAAGCTACCTTAGATTCAGATGGGGTTCTGAGATTTGCTGTCCATTTGTGTCTTTCGAGAGTTGGGGATTTGATTCAGCTAATCCTTAGCGAGGCCTATGATTCTAGGTATTCTATCCATTCGGGCACCGCTAAGATGTATCGTGATTTGAGGCAACATTATTAGTGGAGTGGTATGAAGAGGGATATCTCAGATTACGTGTCCCATTGCTTGTGTAGTCAGTAGGTGAAGGTCGAGCATTTGAGGCTTGGTGGTGAGTTGCAGAGATTACCCATTCCTGAGTGGAAGTGGAGCGTATCACCATGAATTTCATTGTGGGCTTGCCTCGGACTTCTAGAGGTGTTGACAACATCTGGGTCATCGTGGACCGATTGACCAAGTCAGCACACTTCCTTCCAGTTCATACTTCCTTCAGTGCTGAGAGGTTAGCTCGTATCTACATTCGGGAGGTAGTCCGTCTTCATGGTGTGCCTGTTTCTATCATTTTAGACCGGGGTTCACAATTCACTTCCAGCTTTTGGAGGGTATTCCAAGAGGAATTGGGCACTCATGTCGATCTTAGAACAACATTTCACCCGCAGACTGATGGCTAGTCAGAGCACACTATTCAAGTCCTTGAGGATATGTTGCGGGCATGTGTCTTGGACTTTGGAGGTTAGTGGGATCAGCTCTTGCCCTTGGCGGAGATTGCATACAACAATTGCTACCACTCTAGCATTCAGATGGCCCCGTTTCAGGCTTTATATGGTAGGCATTGTCGCACTCCAGTTGGTTGGTTTGAGTCTATAGAGCCTAGGCCACGTGGTACAGACTTGTTTCAGGAGGCCTTAGTTCATGTGAGGATAATTCAGGATCGGCTCAGGACGGCTCAGAGTAGGCAGTGGAGTTACGCGGATCGTAGGCAACGGCCACTGAGATTTTCCGTTGGTGACAGGGTATTCCTCCGAGTATCGCCCATGAAGGGAGTGATGAGATTTGGGAGGCGGGGCAAGCTTAGCCCCAGGTATATTGGTCCTTTTGATATTTTGAGGACAGTTGGTGATGTGGCCTATGAGTTAGCCTTACCTTGAGCATTCTCATCTATTTATCCAGTTTTCCATGTTTCGATGCTGCGCCGGTATGTTCCAGATGAGTTTCATGTGCTCCAATATAATGTTGTTGAGTTGGATGATCGCCTGACCTATATTGAAGAGCCAGTTGCTATTTTGGCCAGAGATGTGAGGCAGCTGAGATCTAGAGCCATTCCTGTGGTTAAGGTCCATTGGAGGCATCGTCCAGTCGAGGAGGCTACCTGGGAGACTAAGCGAGAGATGCGGAGCACTTCCCCAGCTTATTTGAGCCCTCAGGTACTTCTTGACTCTTACTTTCACGGATGAAAGTTCATTTAGTAGTGGATGTTGTAATGACCCTCCAGGTCATTTGTGTGTTAATGCATTCTTTCCGTCATTTAAAGCATTCATGTAGCAACCCCAAGTCATTTATGACTTGCTGGCACTGACTGTTAAGTCGCTTGGTCGTTCTTTGGGTTTTACGCCCATTTCCCTGATTTGGAGCTTTTAGAATTTGAAAAGTTGATTTCGGTCATAAACTCAAGTAAACGACCTCAGAATATGATTATGACGGCTCCATCAGCTCTAGAGCGGCAAAATTAGGCTAGAAGCATGGTTGGCACGAGTCTCGAGGCTTTTGGTGTGACTTTGGGGCCATTTGGCGCTTTAGCCTTTGAAATTTGGCTCAAGTTTGACTTTGGTCAACATTCTTGGTAAACGCACTCGGATGAGAATTCTGTCAGCGCGGTTAGTTCCAGAATGCCGAGTTTGGTCTAGAATGACCCTTCGTATGCTTTTTGGGTTTTCGATCTAATTCCGAGGCCCTTTGTGGAATTTAACTAAAAAGGCACTTTGGGTGTGGGGCTCAATTTTTGTAAAAATGACCTCGTATTGAAATTTTGACTACGCCATTGAGTCCAGAACGTCGAATTTGATGAGGTAGCATATCTCGTTTGCGTGCACGGGGTTCTGAACGAATTTCGAGCACCCTGTCGGAGTTTTTAGGATAGGCAAGTTTCAGCTGGTGCACAGCTGATGTTTCAGACCCATTCCTTCTCTGCGTTTGCGGGCCTGGCTCCACATTCGCGGAGGTCTGAGTGTTTCTTTTCCGTGTTCGTAGAGGTCTGGGTGGCCTAGGAGTTCTTCTCTCCGCGTTCATGGATAGGGCTCCGCGTTCGCAGAGGTCTGCCTTGTTTGTCTCTGCGTTCGCAGATGGACTCCGCATTTGCGGAGTTAAGCTTTTCTCCTCTCCGCATTTTTGGAAGGCTAGCCGCGTTCGCGGAGGTGTGTGCGTGTGGTCCTTTATTTATAAAACCAGACGCGAGGCAGCTTATTGTTATATGTTTAAAAGGTGATTTCTCTCTCGATATAAGTCAGTTTTTGGTGATTCCAAGTCCCAAGTGTTCGGAATTGTATGGGCCTCGTGGGTTAGTACTCAGATAGCATTGGGTGAGCTCAAATTTCTGTGAATTTGAGGCGTAAGTGGCTGCCATAGGCTTGTCTTGTAAAGTTTTGCATGTTTTTTTCTTGTGTTGTCGGCTGTTCCGATCCCCGAATTGTGCTCTGTTTTGGAACATCGATTAGGGGGAGGGTTTAAGACCTTTTTACGAAGTCAATTCTTGGATTTCCGGAGCGGATCCCACATTTTTTTATTTTGACTCCAAAATTGGTCTGTATCTGATTTTTATGTTTTTAATGTCTAAACAACCGTCCTGACACTGTGATTCTATTTTTGATAGTGTGGTAGCAGTCTGAGGCTTTTCAGAAGGGAAAAGCTCGGGCAAAGTGATTTGGAGCGCGAGCGATCGGCTTTCTGGTAGGTTACGGCTTCCCTTCTTTTTAGATTGAGCTGGATTGTGTGAATGCATGCTGATTTGTTTGAATCTGGGGTGGGTTCTAGTATTCCTTCTCTACTTCACATAAATCATGTTTTAGGCTTTATTTTCGGGCTGTTTTGAGGATAGTATCATGCTATCGGAGGGGTTGTTTGGGTGTTGATGCATGTGATCTGTCTAGTTGGTTGTTTATTTATTTTGGAGCATGTTTCTGGCCTTAGTATAGGTTAGATTAGTATTGCCTTAGACCCATGCACCTATTGACTCTGGTGTGTATCCGACGTCGATTCGGATGGACTAGGTCCTTGTAGACCGAAATAGCAGACTTGAGTCTGATAGTATAAGCCTAGCTTTGGCTTTGTATGGTTGTGATCTTCTGGCTTCTCTCCCCTTTTCTATGGTGCCGATGTGTCTACGGAGGCATGGTGCTTTCCCGAGATTTCGGGTGTTTTGAGATTGATTCTGTGGTAATGTGGTTGTTGGTGGATGGCGATCCATATTGGTTTTGTATTTGTGATTTTCTACGGAATTGATATGCCTCGTGCACTTATCTGGCTGGGACCCGGGCCCCCGGAGTATTAGGTGGCTCACTCGTCTGGCTAGGACAGGGCCCCCGGAGTGTTAGCCGGCCAGGCAATTGGATATGAGTTATTGGGGTCCTCTTCAGGGTGGACAAGCCCTGTGCACTCGTCTGGCTGGGAAAGGGCCCCCGGAGTGTTAGCTGGCTCACCCAGCTGGCTGGGATATGGCCCCCGGGGTGTTAGCTGGTCGGGCGATTGGATATTAGGGCCTTGGGAAGAGTTGTTATGCCCCTTTTCACTCTGCTGGCTAGGGTTGGGCAACCAAATATGGTAGTCAGACGGTTGACTGGGTTGAGTTGGCTAGTTGTTTCGGTTGAGTTGGTTGGTGGTTTCGGTTCGTAGTTAGACTTTCTTCGCTCTCATAGATTTAGCTTCTCTGCGTACCTGTCAAGCTTATAGGGGTCCATTCGAGTTTTGTTTGTCTGAGGTTGAGTGTACCTTTTGGGTTTTATGGGGGGCCCAGTTAGGTTTAGTTAGGTATTTTTAGGTTTTCTGTCGGGTTGTTGTGCTTATTTCTTTGACCTATGTGATTATTGATTCTATCCTTTCACTATGTTCTTACTTTTTCTGCTCAGTCGGTCTATGATGCCTACTAGGTACCTACTGTGTTGGTACTCATGCAACACTCTGCATCTGTTTTCGTGATGCAGGTCCGAGCACAAGTTCTCAGCATTGAGTTCGAGCCTACTGCAGTCTATTCCGGAGGCAAGGGTTAGGACAGGTGTCTTGAGACTACCTGCCTCCTTTTGTTTATATACTTTGGCTTGTCTTTTGCTTTTGAGACAGTCTGGTTTCTATGGTCCACTTTTGGGATTTGTACTCTTTTAGTAGCTCTGTACTTGTGACTTCCAGGTTCTAGGAGGTGTCGTCTGTTTGTATATAGTCTGGGTTCGCTTCCGCCTTTCCCTTATGTGTTCCTTTTATTTATGCTTACGCTTATTTGAGGCTAGTTTCCACCCTAAGTCCCATTACTGTCAAGTTTCGGGGAAGGGTTTGGCTTGCCTACTGGCGGGTTGGTAGGCGCCATCATGACTCAAGGAATTGGGTCGTGACACAGATGATCAAGTAAGCGACTCACCGAATAAGTCACCGAGCCCCACTAACATCGCTGATTAAGTCAACTAATGAATTTTTCGCTAACTTTTTTGGGAATATAAATAGCTAAAAAGATAAAAGAAAATGCATATTTGATCATACATTTTGGATCTAGGACTTCTTAAAACTAGAGTACAATCTATTTTCTCGAGTGAGAAACAAACTTGTAACCCATAGTTTTGGTGGAATTAGGGAGCAGATCTCTTAAATTGAAATTGCAAATCAACAATCCCATGGCTGAGAATGTTTTTGGTATATTTTCTTTTACTTTTCGCATGATTGATTAAAATCCCTATTCTAGGGGTGTGCAAATGGAGTTGGGTTTTGATTAAATTGGTGGGAGAGTGTGTATTGTTCTGTTTTACATTAATTTTCATGGATTCAAATTGATTAGCGTGTGTTAATTTATGAATTGAGGTTGCAAACTTAATTCTACTTTAGATCTTCATGCATTGCATAAGAGAGAGTACATGAAGTGGGTAATTGATTTTATGCTTGCATATTAGATATGTATTCCTTTTTGCTTGGGAAAGAAATTTAGGGTTTAGTCTCTAAATTCTAGACTTGCTATCAAGGGAAGATCAATGTCAAGGTAATGGGTTGTTTAGTAGATTATACATGGAAATGTCCGAGAGGAATTCTTGTGATAAGAATGTTTAATTGAGAAATTCAATGTATGTTTGAGATTGTCCCGGCCTATCGATGGGTAATGAATGCAGTTGAGCAATCATAATGATTCACCTTTTGAAGTCAATACCCACTTTCACGCTCTCCTAGATTGTTATTCTGCTTTCTTGCCAAACACTCGTTTAATATATTGTGTCAAAATTGGATAATAAACAATCATAGTTTGATCTATCTATAATGAATTAGGATACAATTTGAGTTCATAATTGAATTCTTCTATATACCACTCCCTGTGGGATTCAACCCCCACCTCATACGTTGGGTAATTAGATTGCTAACGACTGTTTGCTTGTTTAATGATTTTACAAGTAATTTGAGAATTAGCAAAAATAACGTCATTTCCAGGGAGTGGTGCTTAGAATTCTTTTCATGATGTGACTTTGTGAACTGAATTAGTGTAGTAGAATATTCTAACTATTTATTTCATTTTTGTGTTCTTGATAGGTGACAACATGAGTTTGATTGGAAGTATTGCCACTAGTAATCATGGGCGGTATGAGGATATAGCCAACATGAATGATGTTAATGAGGAGGTTCTTTGAAGCATGGGAGCTATCCAGTTACCCCCAATGGTGGGTAATGCTACGTTTCAAGTGACTGGGTAATGCTCAAACTCCTACAAATGAAAGGGTTCTTTGGGGGTTTAGCTCATGAAAACCCCCATGATCACATCTGAAGCTTTGTGTATGTGTGTGGTCCGTTCATACTTAGGAATGTTTCACAAGAATCCAATCATTTGAGATTGTTTTCCATCTCTCTATGAGTGCTGAAAAGTGCAAAAAGTAAGTAAAAATAAATAAATATTTAAAATAAAGAGACAAATTTAAAGAAAAAATAAAGACTTTTTATTTCAAAGCATTCTATCTTTCAGAAGAGGCGACCAACAAAAGAAGGACTGAATATATATATATATATATATATATAATAGTAAAAGGTTGGGATTAATTAGATCCATTAGATTAAATTGGATGATCAAGATTAAAACTGAAGAAGCACAATCCATGTGCTTCCTACGTGGTATAAGCGGATTGGCTGTTTTAAAGGGACTTGGATTGCCAAGTTTTTTACTCAAATTAACATGTTTAAAATGTAACCTCTTTCTTTTTTAAATAGTCATAAATCATTAAATTAAAAATAATTACTTTGCGAAATTAGCCTATTTGACAAAATTGGTCATTCTTAAAATAAAATTTGTATGAATTAGTAACTCCTTAATTAATTAAGCTTCCTAATTTTAAATAATGTACGAAAATATTTATTTGCAACAATAGAAATTATAAATTATATTCAAACAAAAATTTGATTTAATTCTTAAGAACGATATTTATTTGACATAAATTTAAAAATGAGAAAGTTAGTAGTAATAATTTTATAATATATTTAATTTTTTTATAAGAAATAATATTTATGAGATAAATTCACCGAATAATATAGTTTTAAATGATTTTTTCGTACTCTTACAAAAAAAAAATTTGTTATATATATATTATTATTATTATTATTATTATTATCATTATAGAAGCTTAATTAATTAAATATGGAGAGCCAAAATTGTGTGTCAACACCTACATTTGCCTATTTCATTGTGTATATGAATCATGTGGATTGTATAGGGCTTCTTAGGGTCTTATACACCATGTCACGTCTAGGGTGTACTTTGGATCGTGACAGAATGTAATGACCCTCCAGGTCACTTGTGTGTTAATGCCTTCTTTCCATCGTTTAGACCATTGCTATAGTGACTCCAAGTCATTTATGACTTGCTGGCACTGAATGTTTGGTCGTCTGGTCGTTCGTTTGTGTTTTATGCCCATTTCCCTCTTTTGGAGCTTTTGGAACTTGAAAAGTTGATTTTGGTCTTAACCTCAAGTAAACGATCTCAAAATATGATTCTGACGGTTCCATCAGCTCTGGAATGACCAAATTAGGCTAGAAGCATGGTTGACACGAGTCCCGAGGCTTTTGGTGTGACTTGGGGCCATTTGGCGTTTTAGCCGTTCGGGTTTTGTTCTTCTGTGCTTGAGTGTACCTTCTGGGTCTTATGGGGGGCCCAGTTAGGTTTAGTTAGGTATTCTTAGCTTTGATGTCGGATTGTTTTTCTTATTTCTTTGACCTCTGTGATTGTTGATTCTATCCTTTCAGTATGTTTTTACTTTTCTTGCTCAGTCGACCTATGATGCCTACTGGGTACCTATTATGTTGGTACTCATGCTACACTCTGCATCTATTTTTGTGATCCAGGTTTGAGCACCAGTTCTCAGCGTTGAGTTTGAGCCTGTTGTAGTCTATTCCGGAGGTGAGGGTGAGCACATGGCGTCCTGAGATTACCTGCCTCCTTCTGTTTATATACTTTGACTTGTCTTTTGCTTTTGAGACAGTCTGGTTTCTATGGTCCACTTTTGGGACTTGTACTCTTTTAGTAGCTCTGTACTTGTGACTTCGAGGTTCTGGGAGGTATCGTCTGTTTGTATATAGTTTGGGTTCGCTTCCGCCTTTTCCTTATGTGTTCCTTTTTTTATGCTTATGGTTAGTTGAGGCTAGTTTCTACCCTCAGTCCCATTACTGTCAAGTTCTAGGGCAGGATTTGGCTCTCCTACTGGCGGGTTGGTAGGCGCCATCATGACTCGAGGAATCGGGTCGTGACATAGAAGATCAAGTAGGTGACTCACCGAATAAGTTGGCGAGCCCCACTAGCATTGCCGATTGAGTCATCTAATGAAATTTCCGCTAACTTTTTGGGAAATATAAATAGCTAAAAAGAAAAATGAAAATGCATATTTGATCATACATTTTGGATATGGGACTTCTTGAAATTAGAGTACAATAGAACTTTCTATTTTCTTGAGTGAGAAACAAACTTGTAACCCATATTTTTGGTGGAATTCGGGAGTGGATCTCTTAAATTGAAATTGCAAATCAACAATCCCATGGCTGAGAATGTTTTTGGTATATTTTCTTTCACTTTTAGCATGATTGGTTAAAATCCCTATTCTAGGGGTGTGCAAATGGAGTTGGGATTTGATTAAATTGGTGGAATAGTGTGTATTGTTCTGTTTACATTAATTTTTATGGATTCAAATTGATTAGTGTGTATTAATTTATGAATTGAGGTTGCAAACTTAATTCTACTTTAGATCTTCATGCATTGCTTAAGAGAGAGTACATGAAGTGGGTAATTGATTTTATGCTTGCATATTAGATGTGTATTATTTTTTGCTTGGGAAAGAAATTTAGGGTTTAGTCTCTAAATTCTAGACTTGCTATCAAGAGAAGATCTATGTCAAGGTAATGGGTTATTTAGTAGATTATACATGGGAATGTCCGAGAGGAATTCTTGTGATAAGAATGTTTAATTGAGAATTCAATGTATGTTTGAGATCGTCCCGGCCTATCGATGGGTAATGAATACAGTTGAGCAATCATAATGATTCACCTTTTGAAGTCAATACCCACTTTCACGCACTCCTAGATTGTTACTTTGCTTTCTTGCCAAACACTCGTTTTAATATATTGTGTCAAAATTGGTTAATAAACAATCATAATTTGATCTATCTATAATGAATTAAGACACAATTTGAGTTCATAATTGAATTCTTCTATATACCACTCCCTGTGGGTTTCAACCCCCACCTCATACGTTGGGTAATTATATTATTAACGACTGCTTGCTTGTTTAATGATTTTACAAGTAATTTGAGAATTATTAAAAATAACGTCATTTTTCCAAGGAGTGGTGCTTAGAATTCTATTCATGAAGTAACTTTGTGAACTGATTTAGTGTAGTAGAATATTCTTACTATTTATTTCATTGTTGTGTTCTTGATAGGTGACAACATGAGTTTGATTGAAAGTTGTGCCACTAGTAATCATGGGCGGTGTGAGAATATAGCCAACATGAATAATGTTAATGAAGAGGTGCTTTGAAGCATGTGAGTTATCTAGTTACCCCCAATCGTGGGTAATGCTATGTTTCAAGTGACTGGGTAATGCTCAAACTCCTACAAATGAAAGGGTTCTTTTGGGGTTTAGCTCATGAAAACCCCCATGATCACATCTGAAACTTTGTGTATGTGTGTGGTCCATTCATACTTAAGAATGTTTCACAAGAATCCAATCATTTGAGATTGTTTTCCTTCCCTCTAGTGAGGAGAGAAATTGTAACCCGGAGTAGCAAGGTATTACAAAATGAGTCTTTAGGTGAAGATATTGGCATCATGAAGATGGTTTTCGATAATGAACCATAAAAACAAGCTAATGAATTATTAATTGATGATGTTGAAGGTGAAAACATTGAAAGTTGTTCAAATGCAAATGTGAGGTATAACGATGTTTCGGCCCCAACTATGAAAGTGACAATAAAGATTGCTCCTCCATTTCCCCAACGTCTAAAGAAAAATGAGAATGATGCAAAGTATCAAAAGTTCTTAGGTGTTTTCCAGAATTTGTTGGTGAACATCCCTTTATTGGATGCTTTAATTGAGATGTTTGGTTATGTAAGATTCATGAAAGAATTGGTCATGAAAAAATGGAGGATGGAGATTGAAACTATTGAAGTCTTTTACAATAGCAATGGAATTATGACAAGCAACATGATCACAAAGAAAGATGACCCGGGAGCATTCACTATTCTATGCACTATTGGGAGGTATCAATTTGCTAGAGCTTTATGTCAGGGAAAACATAAATTTGACGCTTTTAAAAATTTTCAAGTAACTTGGGCTGAACGATCCCAAATCGACAACCACGAGACTATTGATGGTGGACCTATCTATTAAAAGGCCGGTGGGGAATGTGTATGACATCCTAGTGAAGGTGGACACGTTTATATTTCCAACTTACTTTATGGTGCTTGATTGTGAGATTGATGCGAAGATTCTTATTATTCTTGGAAGATGAATTTTAGCTACCAGTAAGGTAATTGTTGGCGTTGAGATCGAGTGGCAACTTAAAGTTCTGGGTGAACAATGAAGAAGTCAACTTCAATATTTGCAAGTCTATGAAGTATCCCAATGATATAAACGTAGCATCTCATGTAGATGTGATCGATGAGGCGGTGGCCAACGTGAGTGAAATGGTGTGTAGTGGGGAATCATTAGTAGTTGTGTTCCTCAATTATGACGGAGAGGAGATTAGTCAAATCGATGAGGTAGTTGTTGATCTTGTGGGTTTAGGTACATTCTCATTCAACCCCAAGAAGTTAGACATTGACTTGAAAAGTTGGGAAAATTCTCCGGCTAAACCATCCATTAAAGAGCCACCAAAATTTGATTGAAATTGTTACCTTCACATCTTCGATATGTATTCTTGGGGGATAATAGTAGACTACCGGTAATTATTGCAAATGACTTGTCGGAAGAGAAAGTAGAGGCCGTGGTTTGTACTTTGAAGAAGCATATTAAAGCCTTGGGCTGGTCAATCGCCGACATTGTAGGGATTCCTCCGGGTATTTTCACCCATAATATTCAACTAGATGATGAATGCAATCCAAGTATCGAGAATCAAAGGAGGCTAAGCCATCCTATGCAAGAAGTGGTATAAACAAGAGTAACAAATGGTTGGATGGCAGTGTGATCTACCCTATTGCGGATAGAAAGTGGGTGAGTCTGGTGCAATGTGTTCCAAAAAGAAGTTGTACGACCGTAGTGCCAAATACAAAAAACGAGCTTGTTGCAGCCCGCCCCATTACTGAATGGAGTGTGTTTATGGATTACCATAAACTCAACTCATGGACCGACACGAACATTTCTCATGCCCTTTATTGATCATATGTTGGATCGCCTTGCGGGTAGAGGATGGTATTGCTTGCTAGATGGTTAATCACGGTACAACCAGATTTCTATTGCACCGAAAGATCAATAAAACACCACCTTTACTTGCCCATAAGGAACATTTTCCTTCAAGCAAATGCCATTCGAGTTGTGTTACGACCGATGACCTTTCAAAGGTGCATGGTATCAATATTTGTTGATATGGTAGATGAGTCTATGGAAGTCTTCATGGATCATTATTCCGTTGTGGGTAACTCATTTGAAGAATGTTTGAATCATTTGAGTAGAGTACTACAATGTTGCGTCGAGACTAATCTTGTTCTTAATTGGGAGAACTGCCATTTCATGATAAAAGAAGGGATTGTACTCGGACACAAGATTTCTGAAAAGGGCATTGAAGCTATCCAAGAAAAAATTGATGTAATTGCTAAATTGCCCCCTCAATTTCAGTAAAGAGAGTGTGGAGTTTCTTTGGAAATGTCGGGCTCTATTGGCGGTTTATAAAGGACTTCTCCAAGGTGGCTGTCCCTTTGTGTAAGTTGCTTTAAAAAAGTATCTTTGAGTTCGTGCTAATTGTGTGAATGCATTTTTGTGCTTGAAAAAGAAAAACTAGTCTCAACCCCAATTATTATTGCTCCGGATTGGAGTATTCCTTATGAGATGATGTGCGACACTAATAGCGTGGCTCTTGGTGCTATCCTTGGGAAACGCAAGAAAAAGCTCTTTCACCCAATCTATTATGCTAGCAATAATTTAAATTGTGTTCAAAAGAATTACACTGTCACGAAACAATAGTTGCTAGTCATTGTGTATGGGTTCGAGAAACTTAGAGCTTATTTGTTGGGCACTAAAGTAATTGTGCACACCTACCATGTTGCACTTAGATATTTAAGAGATTGATTTCAAAGTGAGAGAGAAAAAAGGTTGTGAAAATTAGGTGGTTGATCATTTGTCTCGGCTCGAACCAAGTGTTGTAGTAGGTGAAGTAAGAGAGATAGATGAAGCCTTTCACGATGAGGTGGTAACGATGCTCTCTCATGTTTGAACACCATGGTATACGAATTATGCAGATTATGTTGTTTGTGGGATTATACATGATGGGCTTAGTTGGTACCAAAAGAAGAAGTTCCTCTTCAAAGTGAAGAATTATTTTTGGGATGAACCATATTTGTTTAGGGAATGTGCTAACCACATAACCCGGTGATGTATTTCGGAGGTTGAGGTGATGGAAATATTAGAGGCTTGCCACGCATCACCTAGGCATCATGGGGGTATTCAGACAGCTACAATGTGGATACTATTGACCCACTCTATATCTGGATGCATATAATTTTACTAAATTATGTGTCAAACTCCAAATGCAAGGCGGTATCTCTCAAAAACATGAACTCCCTTTTTCACCAATACTTGAATTTGAGCTTTTTTATTTATGGGGGATAGACTTCATGGGGCCTTTTTTGAGTTCTTTTGATAACAAATACATTTTGGTGGCTGTGGATTATGTATCTATCAAAGTGGGTAGAAGTAGTGGCTTTACCTAACAATGAGGGGCAAAGAATAGTTCATTTCCTCAAGAGGTACTTCTTTACAAGATTTCGTACCCCTCGGGCCATTATCATTGACGGGGGCTCCCATTTTTGAAACCAAAAATTTGAATCTCTTTAGTCCAAATATGGGGTGAAGCATAAAGTTTCTACGCCATATCATCCCCAAACAAGTGGGCATGTTGAAGTGTCTAACCGAGAGATCAAGAACATCTTGGCGAAGACGGTGAATGCAAATTGAACCAACTGGTCAAGGAGGCTTGATGATGCTCTTTGGGCCTATCGCACTGCGTACATATCTCCCATCAATATGTCTTCTTATTAGCTAGTATGGGGAAAGTATTATCATTTGCCAATAGAGTTGGAACACAAATCCTAGTGGGCATTGAAAGTTGTGAATCTAAATTGGGATATTTCTTTAAGAGATCTTGTAGACCAAATTCATGAGCGGGAAGAAATTTTGTTTAAAGGCATACGAGAGCTCAGCCCTTTAGAGGGAGAAGGTGAAGAGATGGCATGATGCTAAAATCCTACACTGGGAGTTTTGGGTAAGTGAGGTGGTTTTGCTATTCAATTCATAGTTGAAATTCTTCCGAGGAAAGTTAAAATCAAAGTGGTCTGGCCCGTTCAAGGTGACTCGAGTGTTTGGGAATGGAGCCGTTGAAATCACTAATGCGGACGGCTCAAAGTTTAAGGTATGCTAACATTTGAAACTTTATTTTGGAGAGGGTCATGAAGTGAGAGTGGTTGCAGTTGTGTACTTGGATAATGCGTGAGAGAATGTCCACGTCGTGCCGCGATGTTAACTCAAGTGTTTCTTAGGAGGCGGCCCATGTGTTTAGTGTTTTCCAATAACATGCATTGTTGTGTAGGTGGGAGGAAGACCCTTTTACTCAGGCGATTTAGGTGAGCTGATTAGTGCATCAGTGATTCACCGAGTGCATTAGGTGATCCCATCCTGGCTCGCCCTTGTAGATGTCAAGTTTTATATTTGATATTTTAAATTTTGGTGAGGGATATATATTTTTGGTGACTCGCCGAATTTGATCGGTGAGCCCATATCCGCCTACCATTCTGGAAGCAAACATATAAATGAGTCACTGTCATTTCAAGAGAAAAGCTTCTCGATTGGTGAGTCGTTGTTATCACTCGGCGGGATCCATCATACTCGCCAAAGTTGCAGTCCACGGGTCACACTATGTGACAACATGGTTGGTCAGTTTTCACTCTTTCTTCGATATGATTCACCGACCTGGTCGGCAATGCTTGTCGCCTCTCACAAAAATGACATAGTTGGGATGTTAGATCTATTCCCTACTCTATTCATGCTTGGTTGAGTCCTATTTGAGGACGAATGCTCCTAACGACAAGATATTGTAACAACTCGGAAGTAGAAAAGTATAGTAGGAAAGGAAATATTGCAGACAATTTGATGGTGCAAGTTTGTACAAAGCCAAGTACGGATGGTACTCAGTTCCACGGTCTGTGGATGCCTGTCGTGGATGATGTCCTAAAAGTTGGGAAAAATGTCAAGTCTCAGATGGGATTGTAAGATTCAACAAGACAACTTGTGGAATGAAGTATGGGTCATGGTCGAGCCTCATAGTTCATTATTCGACCACATAATTCATTATTCAGAAAGGTGAAATTCCAACATTTGAATCCTACAGCTTATCAATAAGGATAGTAGAAGGAAATAGAGTCCATACATAGGCTTCGTAGTTTGTGTCGTTACTTGGGGAATTCTCTAGGCTCTTATTCTATGGAAGGGATTAAGCAAATCGTGGAATGGTTGACGACTCATGGTTCTTGGCTCGTGGTTTGAAATCAGAGAAGTTGGATTTTCTGTACTTGGTCAACAGACGACTAGTACGGTCCGTAGAAGGATGTACAGACCGTACATGGGATCGTAGAAATATTGCAGCAATTATTTCTAAGGGTTGATTGGGTATCTTACTACCCTTTAAATTTCTAAACTACATCATTTCTAGACTATTCCTAAGACCTATAACTGTTTCTAGGGCCAAAGCCCTCCTCATTCACTCACAAACTTCTAGAGCTCTCAAGTCTTCTTCTCAATGGTTCCCTCAAGGTGATTCTAGGTTTCTTCAAGCTCCAAGTCTCCTCTCAATATTTCATGCTAGGGTTTTATTAAGGTATGTGGTAAGTTCATCAATGGGTCCTTTTCACCCATTGAGTCCCAACAAAAACCTAGATTTCTACTTATGATTTAAACCCAATTTCTAGGATTTTCAGGATTCTTCTATGGGTTCAATTGCAGTAACATTTTCTCTTCATAAATGATCTTATTACACATTATTTGGTCATATTTGAATGTTTCAATGATTTTTACATGAAACCATGCTATAGAAGTGATTTTGATATGAAATCAAGCTTTGAAGATATGCATGCATAATTACTTGAAGTACTTATGAAGCAAGGATGCTTTTACATAAAGTATCAAGAATGTTTTATGAAATTGAATGCTTCCGATTGAAGTATTTCTTATTATGAAAGATGATCATTATTTAGATTTTTTAGATGAGGGTCTCTTATGAATAGGTTATCAAATCATGATATTTTAAGAGAGCTATTCTTATGATCATAAGTCTTCATGTTTTGATTTGGTAGTACAACATTCTTACCATTTCAAAGACTATGAATTTGAATATGATATGATTATGCATGTTTTTCTGTTTGGAGTTTACTTAGCAAAGAATGGACCTTGGGTTGAAGGCTCACCCGTTAGTAGATGTATGAAACTTTTTAGTAGAAATCCCCTTATACAATAAGTACGTGCCACTTTAGGATGAGATGAGTCACCCACTAGTAGAGGCTTGAATCCTTAGTAAGTCACCCATTAGTAGATCCTTGACTTTAGCTAGTGGATCTATTTAAGCATAAGATTATGGTCCTTACCTTAGCAAGTATTACACTCTCTTTTTAGTGTGGGAGAAGTACACTAAATTTGATGTTATTGCTCACATGGTTTATGCATGTTAATGGTATCTCCCACAAAATAATATGAATCCCACATATAATATTACTATGATTATGATATCTACTCATGATATGATTTTCAGAAAATTGCATTGACCTTGAACTATGTTCCATGAACTCAACTTAGCAAATTATGTCATGTTTGCTTGGTCACGCATTATCATGTTCTCAGATTTATCGTATTATTATGCTTATATTCATTCACATTTCCTCATACTCAATACATTCGGAGTACTGACTGCATACATCTCTTGTTCCTATATTATTTTATAATATAGGATCCGATGCTTCTCATCCAGCTTGATGTTAGCACAGATTCCAGTCAGCTTTGTCTAGATTTGGTGAGTCCTCATGCTTTGAGGACATGGCCACATTATGAGTTATTTCAGACTCTTTCAGCTGTTAGATTATTTCGTTAACAAGGGCTTGTCATAGTCACACCTAAGTAGTAGAGGCTTGTTGTCAGACTTAGTGTGTTTTCCGCATTATGGTTTGTAATATGATTTTTGTATCACTTGATAATTCAGTTTGAGACTTATATTCCACTTTCATGATTCTTTCAGTTATATTATTATCTTAGTTCATGCTATGCAAAGTGGTTTGTTTAGAGTTCTTCATGATTATATTCACCATGTCAAGTCTAGGGGGTACTCTTGGGTCGTGACATTGTATCAGTCGGTAATCAAGCTACTAAGAAAATTAGAAGTAAACAGTAAATACCCATACGTAAAAAACTTTCTCCGAATACAAAATAAATACTAGTCCTAAAAGAGCAGAGAAATATTAGCAACTCCAAATGTTAGGAGCTCACCCCAGTCTCCGAATCCAAAAGTTGTTCTACACGAGGCACACATCAATGGCGAGAACTCGTACTATGATCTACAGGATACATAAATGTAGTATGAGTACCAACAAGCAGTACAAAGTAGGCATAGGCTGATTAAGCTCCAAAGACAAAAAAGGTATAAATAAGAGATAAGTAAGGAATGTACAGTATAAGAAGCTAATTAAAGAAGAGATATCTTACAATAAAAGTGAACAAAGACAACTAATAGGATAAAAAAGCAAGTAACCGGGACAAGGGAACATAGCTTTAGGTGCTAGCCCAATAACATATTCACTATGAAAGTCCACTACTAAAGTCAACTAGCCAGAGATATAGCAATGGTAACTACCTCTATACATCATAACAACCAAGATGTCAATCCAACCCAACCAAATCAGAAAGTACCAATATTGAAGCAAGCCCAAGCCATTCTTATAACCCACTATCACCCCGATGAAAGATACAAAATTATAATCAAACAATAACATAATCGGACCCCCCCCACCCCAAAACCCAAAAGGTACACAACAACAAACATAACTCAACTGACCCCTATAAGACCAGCGGGTGCAAACAACAATCAATTATACTAGTGATATCCCTGCTAATGTTTATCGTGTCACATGGACAGAGGAACCCATAGGGGATTCGGGAAGTCCGTATATACTTTCTGGTCTCGTTCCAGGAGTTTCATAACCTATCTATCACAGTACTAGATCTGCTTCCTCATGGTACCAGAGATTTCTATATCCAACCAGTAGAGAAAGGATCGATGGTACTTGATACGCCTAAATTACACCTCCTTAAAAAAAAATATCTTGGTCACTGTCAAATATAGAACCAAACTAGGTTGGAGTCGAATCTCACAGTGAATAAGGCAAAAACTAATATGTATGTAGTTATCTACTATTAACTACTTATTTCTAAAATAAAGGGGAAATATGGGAGAATTTGGGGCTTCATTATAAAATATGTTTGTAATAACTAACGACCAACAATATTGCCTTAACTTAGAACTTTTAATGAGAATTAACCAAGATCGTGTTCATCAAGACCATTCAACCATTTTCGGGTTAATATAGAATTTCATTTTGCATTGCTAGTATACTTGTTTAGCAAACTCAGGCTACATTTAATTGTTTCTCAACAAAATAAATGCATATAAATTTTATTCTTTTGAGCTAAAAGTGTTTCGCTCTTTTCAAAAGATAAATACTCGAAATTGGTTAATCTTGCTACCACATTGATCATTAGATGAGTTCAGATTCTCTAATCCTTGTTATTAACTCTTTTTTCCAAGTTTTATGATTTTTTACTCTTAGAAGCTAAACTTAGTGAAGGTTCTAATCTTTTGAACCATTAGAAATCAATTAATATGAAAGATATAATAAGATATATGATCTTGGGCATATTTATATGCCTATTAACTATTAATTTCCCTTATATACCTAGTATTTTGAGAATGTTTTTCATGCTATTTGCTATGTTTTCATTGTTATTTCTATAATTGCACATTAAGACATTTATTGGCATATGCAGGAGTTTTCGAAGGGAAAGTGAGCCATCGGAACTAGAACAAAGAAGGAATGTGTGGACACAACTCCAAGGAGCATGTGGATGATGAAAAGGAGAAAAGTAGGTTGAGGCGCACTAGTGGCGTGCCGTCCAAGCCCCCAAACTACAGAAGCCCCTAGCTTTGCGCACTGGTGGTGCGCTTCGCCAGGGGCAGCACTATTAAAGAACAAAAGTTGGCGCACTGATGACGGGCTACACCAAGGACATCCCAACGATAAAAACTCAATTCTTGGGACTCTCAATCCCGGAAGAAAAAGGGATTAAATTTCAAAACCCTATAAATAGAACCTTAGGTCTCTTTCGTAGGGTTAATTCTTCTTTCTTAAGTGCAAGAGCAAGGGACAAAGATTCATCTTATGTTTCAATCTTCTACTATTTCTTTAGTCTTGAATTACATGAAACAATCTTGTTTATGCTTTTGATTAGCATGAGTGGCTAAAAGTCTTTGTTCTAGAGTTGTGTTTATGAATGATTGTTGAACATTGTTTTATAGATGAATTTGGTAATCTTATAAATTATTTTATATTCTTGAATTAATATTTTGATGCTTGATAACATGAGTGGCTAAAAGTTTTTGTCTACTCTTGAACTCGAGAGATGAATAGAGAGATGAATGAGAAATATAAGGAGCACGATCTTTCTTGCATATCACATGTTTAGATTTGTGTTTAGGATTGACACCCACAAAAAACGTGCTTGGTTACGAGACAAGATTAAAACTAAATGCTCAACAGTTGGCTCTATATATCTCCGCTTAATGATGTTGTTAGACAGTCAACTAGCATAGGTGATTAGAGGTCGACATATCATAATCATTATATCAACCATGTAAATTGGTAATTTGATAACCTTTTGTAATCCATGAAAGTGATGTGACGCATGATTTCTCAGTATGTTGCACCTCTAGAATTGTCACAATTATTGTTTAAACACCGAAATTGAAGTCTCATAATGCTAAAATCACCCTAAAAACAATTCTAAGAGTTAGCAGTCGTTAGCAATAAAAATACCCAACAAAGAATCTGGGTCGAATCTCACAAGGAGTGATTTGACGATAAGAATTCAATGAGGAAATTAATATGCAACTAACTCATTGTAGCAATTAAGACAAATGGGTGAATGATTCCACCAAATTTAACAAGGAAGTTTTGAAATCAATTACCACAAGTTAACTAAATATAGGGGTTAAGACAAGTAAGAAATTATCTAGGGGTTTTGGGATTGGTATTGATGTCAAATAGGGGTACGAATGCTTGCTCAATTATGCTAGAAAAGCATGGATAAGCTGGGTAATCTTCAATGATACAAATCTTTTTTCGATCTCAAAGCATCATATCATAAAATCTCCTTTTGGTCTCTTCTATCTAAATTACAAATCAACCCAAAACCTTACTAAAACCTCTCTTTCAAGCAGATTTGGCAACTAGAACTGAATCACAATTTCTCTTTCGAGCAAACCACAAGAATCATACCTAAATTTAAAGAATTAAGCTATTTTCTCACTTCAATTGTTCTCTTTCGAGCATCAATCGAAGATCTAAGCTAGGATTAAGTTGGCCACCTTAACCCCTAAATTAACCCCATACTAAACAACTTAAATCTATGGATGAACAACAATAAAACAGAGCAAGGCACAAGACCCACTAAATTAAATCAACACACAATCCCATTATCACACTCCTAGATTTGAGATTTTAGCCAATCATTATAAAAGGAAAAGAAAGTATACAGATGATGTTTCCATCCATAAAATAGTTAGAAATCAGAAACAATCTTCAATATCCACTTTAAATTTAACCCACAATTGTCGATTACAAGGTTGTTCCAAACCCCAAAAACTAAGAGAAAGCTAAAAAGTCACTTTCTAAATATGAAAAAGTTAGAATAATTCAAAGGTACGTTTTCTCTCTCCTTTGGGCTATTTATACTTTCCCCAAAAATTAACCTGAAATGTCTTTTGTGTCCCACTTGGCGACATTAGTCGGGCTCGCCAAGCACAATTGATGAATCATCGTTCAGTCCGTTAGCTCTCCCTTTCTCAGCTTCAGACTTCAAGTATTTGAACCCCAATTGGAAAACTCGATATAGTCCGCCTTTCACGATCGGCTGATCATCGATTACCACCTTGCTCGCCTAATTTAGTCTTCTTTTTGACTCGGTAGTCTGTCACTTTCAGTAATGGATTTATGTTCGCCTTTTCACATTCACCGCATCACCAATGTATTGCTTCTTCGCCGACCTGCAAGGATATTTTATCATTGAACACTGTCGCTTTCGGCAAGGTTCTACCTGTTGGGTGATCCGCCCTTTATGTAAGGCGATCTTCAATTGGAGTTTAAACTCCTCTTGGTGTTTTTGGCCTCTTTTCCAATATTCATCCTTGCCTTGTCCTATAGCCTTTGTAGCGGCAAAATATCAACATATCATTAGATAAGGACATAAATAAGCATTGAGGACACTCTTTGTTGAACTAAAAAGGGCTCAAATGAGTGCAAACCTACCACTTATCAACACCCTCAACTTAAACTTTTGCTTGTCCTCAAGTAAATGAAGAACACAATTAGTTAAACAAGTGTATCTACAACAGTTCTCAATGTGAGTTAATATGCAAATGTCACCACAAGACTACAAACATGTATATGCAATATCTCAATCATGCTCAAAAAGCTTCAAATGATAAATAGCCGGTATCAATACAAGCTCAAGGTCACTCATCTATATATATATAATAGGAGAGGTGATAACGCATACGTGTCAGCACCACAAAATTTGTATATATATTAATTAATAAATAACAACTTAAAAAATAAAACATTTAAAAAAACATAAATTAAAACAGTTTTTAAAAGTGGATTCTTCGTGGGAAATGATGCAGTTTTTTTACGTGTCAGCACCACAAAATTTGTATATATATTAAATAATAAATAACAATTTAAAAAATAAAACATTTAAAAAAAACATAAATTAAAACAGTTTTTAAAAGTGGATCCTTCGTGGGAAATGATGCAGTTTTTTACGATTCTTTTTTTGTTTAGTTTTTACACATTTGTAGATGGAAAATGTTTAAATCTTCATTTATTTTGTTAAAAATTTGAATTATTATTACAAATTTAAGAAATTTCTTGAATTTTTATTTATTTATATATTTATATATATGTTTGATTAGTAATTATCTACTTTTTAAAATAAAAATAAATAGAATTCTTTAAATCTATCTATCTAAATATAATAGGATATTTAAAAACTGTCATATGTCAGCACCACAAAAAAAAAAAAATATTATGAATTATTAAAAATTAATTTAAAATATGAAAATCTAAATAAAAACACTAAAAAATAACAATTTAAAAAATAAAGCATTTTAAAAAAACATAAAAGTATAAACAGTTTTTAAAGCTGTATCCTTCGTGGGAAATGCGGTAGTTTTTTTAGGATTCTTTTTTTGTTTTGTTTTTACATATTTGTAGATGGAAAATGCTTAAATATTCATTTATTTTATTTAAGTTTATTTAATCGTAGAAAATTTTAAATTATTATTACAAATTTAAGCAATTGCTTGAATTTTATTTTTTATTATTTATTTTATTTTTAAAAATTATTATTATTATTATTATTATACCAATTACTATTATTATTATTATTATTATTATTATACAAAAAATAAAATTTATGAATTATTAAATTAAATTTAAAATATGAAAATCTAATAAAAAAACTGAAAAATTTTAAGAGCAGTTTTTACCGCTTTTTAAAAATTTACAGTAACTTTTGCTTTTTAGTGTTTCTCAAAATTTAAAATTTTACAGTTATTTTAAACAATAGAATTTTATTACATTTATTTACTTTTTTCAGTTGAAACAAGCAAATAACGTTCTCTATAATTTCTTAGTTCTTGGGTATGTTTCTATTTGCATTTTTTTAAAAATATTTTTAGTGAGGTTTGTATAATTTCCTTTTGTGATTAGTTCATGATCATTTGGTTTAGAAGAGTTCAAAAAAATATTTTCACGACATTGATGTTTCTTCTAAGATAAGTTCATAGTTTCTCATATTAATGAAAAGGAGTATATTTAATTTTGTTTAAGATTAGGAAGGAGTATGCGTTATA
Organism: Solanum appendiculatum; assembly: GCA_018342035.1. Lineage (NCBI taxonomy): Eukaryota > Viridiplantae > Streptophyta > Magnoliopsida > Solanales > Solanaceae > Solanum > Solanum appendiculatum. The sequence continues at coordinate 303,988 of JAGDQO010000894.1, forward strand.
CTATTAATTAATGTGCTTAATTAATTTTGAAAGGAATTATGTTTAGCTTTTGTTTTATTGCAATTATGCTGCCTGTTGATATGGATACTACTCTACTTCTTAGATCCATGATATAGTAACATTAAGCGATATGAATTTTAGAATATATACAATGTGTATATTATATAGAAATATTGGAATTGAAGATATTCACTTTATTCTCTTTCTCTCTTTATGTGTAGGAAAAATGACTTTGAAAGAGTGAATTTTCAATAGAGTTCAAACTACCATGCAAGATAAGAGAAAGCACTATGAATAAAGGTGGAGGAGTGGTGGCATTACTCATTAGTCGAGGGCCTTCATGGGTTGTCCCAATCTCATATATATCAATGGTTAATTATCAATTTCACTCTATACCAATTACCATCTCAAAGAGGTAAAAATCTAAATCTATCAACAATAACATATCCAATGAAATTCCACAAAAACAAAAGTATTCATTCCGTTTCAATTTATGTACTGTAGTTTTATTATATTTAAGAAAGATATGAAGACTTTGCAATGTTTCAAAACTATCCTTAAAATAAATAAATTTTTAAATATAAGACCTATTTTTGTGAAATTCTATCAAAAAATTTCTAACTACACATTAACGTCCCATGTTGGAGTCCTAAAAACCTGGAACCATAAATCAATGTATGTTTAGGACTTCTCTTCTGTTTTTTTTTTTTTTTTTTTTTTTTTTTTTTTTAATTTATCATATAAAACAATTCTTAAAAACTTTCAATTATATAAACAATTGTTAAAAACTTTCAAAATAGAAAATAAGAAAAAAAATGTTTTACAAGAATCAGGAAAAAACAAGGAAATCAGAATAACTGAATTTGTGCCATACGAATATTCCTACTTATAGTTATTTTCATTTGATACTTCTTTTTCCTTTTAAAAATTTCATAATTCAAAGTATTTTAATTTGTAAATTGAAAATCCAAAAAAAAAATTTAACTAATGAAAATAAAACATCACAAACTCAAAATTAACGATACCACTAAAAAATTAAATTACACTTTTTTAACTCTATTTTATATCAAATTAGAAACTACTACTTTATAATAATTGTAAGGTCAGTTTTATCTCCCACCAGGGTTAAATTGATTTATTTATATTAAAATTAAGATATATTTTTAGCGTTGTTGCAATTACTTATTTTATTAATTAGGTCAATTTAAAATTTGCGTAAATACAGTTATTTTTGAATTTTCACTTACGTGTAGTGGTGGATTCATAAAATTAAGATACTGAGCAATAATTATTAGTTTTTTCGAAAATAAATAAAATCAGAAGTAAAGGAGAGGGAAGGTGGGGGGGGGGGGGGGTTAGGGTATAACAATACTTAAGTTTAAAAAACAGTTATGTAATCTCAAACAATAGGAGAATATAAACGGGTCTTACCCCACATAATTGAAGTGTTAGTAAAAAATAAATATACTATACAATGAAAATAAAATACAAATAATACAAGAGCTATGTAGACTATATATATAAACATAAAAAATACACAAAATATTGATAATAGATTTAAATGATAAAAAAAATTCCTACAATCTAATGGAAATCTAAAACTAGACGAAAATTTCACTATAAAAATTAACTGTATTGTATTTAAGAGTGCAATAGACCAAAATATTAAAATATTGAATAATAATCATATAAAATTCAAATTCAAATTTTATTCAAAATGAAAAAGGACAGTAAAATTTAATTGATATTGCTCAAATATAAAAATAATTATCAAAAAAATTGATATAGATCAACAATGAATAGTAAAATAATTCCAAACAACAATTGAAACTAATATTTAAATTTTAAAAATAAAACAACCTTAAATTTGTGCCATACTTTCCTACTCATATTTATTTTCATTTGGATACTTCTTTTTCCTGTTAAAAATTTCACAGTTCAAAGTATTTTAATTTGTAATCGAAAATCGGAAAAAGAAATACTTCTTTCTCGTTTTAAAAATTTTACAATTCAAAGTATTTCAATTTGTAAATTGAAAATTCAAAAAAAGAAATTTAACAAACGAAAAAATAAAACATTACAAACTCAAAATTAACAATACCACTAAGAAAATTAAATCACACCTTTTTAACTCTATTTTATAGCAAATTAGCAACTACTTCAATATAACAATTATAAGGTCAATTTTATCTCTCGCATGGATTAAATTGACTTATTTATCTTTAAATTGAGATATATTTTTTAGTATTATTATAGTTACTTATTTTTATAGTTGGGTCCGTCTAATTTTATATAAATACAATAATTTTTTTTTATTTTGACTTACGCGTAATGGTAGATACATAAATTTAAGATATTTGATCAAGAAAAAAAATTCAAAAATAAATAAAATTAGAAGGAAGGGGGGGGGGGGGGGATATAACAATATTTAAGTGTAAAAAATAGTTATGTATGATCTCAAACAATAGGAAGATATAAACATGTCTAACCTACATAATTAAAGTCTTAGTAAAAAATAAATATACTAAATGAAAGTAAATACAAATAATATAAGAGTTATCTAAACTTTAAATTAATATATGTAATATAAATATATAAAAAAATTACACAAAATCTTGATAATGAATTTCAATGATAAAAAAAATTCCGACAATCTAATGGAAGTTTAAAACTAAATGAAAATTTCACTATAAGAAGTTGCTGGATTTTTTTTTGTACGATGCTTTAATTTAACTTAATTTGTTAAGCTTTTTTCTCTTGAATTATGCAGGTTTAATTTATTATATCTAGATTACATGTATAATGCACCGATTAAGTTTAGAATTTAGAGAATTTGTCAGTATAGAAAAATGATTTTACCACTATGTATTATAGTTATTTTTCATAGTTATATAATTCTAAGGATATATATATATATATATATATATATATATATAGTCTCTTTTTATGAAATTATTAACGTGTACGTTTCGAATATTTTTCAATAATAGCCTGATTCTGTAAGACATAATCACAATTACGATTTAGATAATTATGATTTTTTTGTTTTACATTAGTGACAACTTGAATTTTAATTTTTTTTCTAAACAAAAGTAGAGATAAAATGAAAAAACCTCAAAATCAAGTGCTTAGTCATTATTTGCTGATAATGCTAAAGAACTTTTCAATTTTGTCTTTATTTCTTCGATTGTAATAGTAATAGAAAATTAACTTTATATTATTATTGTTAAATTTAGACAAAGAATTAAGCTTATATATTGATTTATTTACATAAATATTCTATTATAACATATCAATTTGCAAATTAACATTCTCTCAACAATATTATCTTTATAATAGGTTAAATTCTAAAATTATCAATAAATCAACATTTACGATTACATTTATCACCTAACCGCGCAACACGCGGGTACGTTTACTAGTGCTCTCTAATAATGCAAAACCATGCTTAAACAAAACTATAAGTGCCTTCACATCAAAAAAGATTGCACGCTCTAACAAAGCACGTCAATAAAGAGGCTGATGTACAAACCGTAGAAACTGCTACGGATCGTACATAGGCTTGTAGTTCACACAACAAACTTAACAAACTCAAAACCCTAAAGTGTGGTCCCTATCCATGATCTTTAGAAAGGTTCTACAACCCATAGATAAAGCTCGTTGTACACAAGAAAGAGAACTTCAGACACTAACTCTCATGGACTTGTCTACAAAGGGAAACTACGGCCCATTGGGTAATCCACGATCTGTAGAAGACATTTGTAGGTGTTAAGGTACCCCAGATAAGTTTTGAGTTCAATTCTAAGACTAAAATTTGCACTTAATAACAGCCCAATATTATTGTTTAACTTGAAATATACGCAAATTTTATTAATCACACTCGCAATACTATCATTCCTAGGGTTCTAACACATAGAAAGTTACAATTTAGAACCATAAGTCAAATCAATCAACCTAATTTTGAAAAAAAAAGTATTGAATAATCTAAACACATACCTTAATGAATAATTATGAGATTGTGTGAGTGTATGCAAACAAACTTTAATCTATACTCTAGTAAGACTGTACTTAACCCGTGATCGAATTCTTAAGATATGTCAGAATGACTTTGGCAGTGTTTATGTTCTTGAGATTGAGTGAAAAGAAGATTGGAAATGGAAGTGAAGGGAAAATAGGGTTGTGATAAATTATATGGAGTTGAAGTAAAGAGTTGTAATGGTTAGGAATTTTGAAGGGGGAGTATTGAAAGGGTTGTAACGGTTGTATAATTTGGAAAAGGGGATGAATTTATGGGGCGAAATCAAATTGGGTCTGTTTTATCCAAAGGGAATCACAGGTAGGGTCGGGTTTAGTTTAAAGTACTTGGGCTTTATGAAGCTCGTCTACGAACCGTAGAAACATCTATGATTAGTGGAAAGGGTTAGTGAAGTCACTTCAGAACTTAGAAAATTTCATAAACATACTTGGGAAATACGAGCACAGACTACGGATTGTGGTTAGTTACATGACCCGTGTTGTGTCCTCCTAGATTTTTCTGCTGATAATTGCACACTTCACAACCATTAGGCCTACCCTATCCTTTCCTTGACTCTAAGAGAACACTAACAGTAATATAGCTTATGCCAAACAAAGAATAAATCAAATAATAGGAAAATGACAAGGAACTAAAAACAAGAAATCTTGGGTTGCCTCCCAAGCACCGTTAGATTTAACGTCGCTGCACGATGCAGACTCCTTAGTTATTCAGACTTCACCAAGAGCCCATGCTTCTACCACCTTTATTTCCTCAGTAGTGCCCATATAATCTTTTATTCTTTGCCCATTCACTTTGAGCCTCATTCCCTCATTGTTTTCCAATTCCACTACTCCATACTAGAATACTTGAAATCAGTCGGAATGATCCTATCAATTTTGACCTTAGCTTGCCAGGAAATAAGCGCAAACCTTGAGTTGAATACAAGGACCAAATCTCTAGTTGCAAATTCTCGCTTTTCAGTCTTTTGGTCATGATACTTCTTCATCCTTTCTTCGTATAAGGCTAAAATTTCATACGCTTTTAGGTGAAACTCATCAAGCTCATTTAGTTGGTTCAACCTCTAATTTGATACATCTCCCCAGTCTAGATTTAGCTTTTTGAGAGCCCACATGGCCTTATTCTATAGTTTTACAAGTAGATGACAAAAATTCTTAAACACAAGTTGATAAGGGTACATACATATGGGAGTCTTGAATGCAGTTCTATAGGCCCATAAGGCATCATCAAGCTTTCTCAACCAATCAATTCTATGAGCATTCACAGTCTTTGCTAGGATCTGCTTGATTTCACAATTTGAAACTTCGACTTACCCACTAAATTGTTGATGATAGGGAGTTGTTGCACTATATCGAACCCCATATTTCACAAGCAAGTCTTTGAACAGCCTATTACAAAAGTGGGACCTCCATCACTAATAATTTCTCGTAGCGTACCAAATCCGGAGAAGATATTTTTAAAGGAATGTTGTGACACTCTTTCCTTTATTATTAGGAAGCGCTACGACCTTCACCCATTTGGACACACATTCAACAACAAGAAATATGCAATTCATACCTTTAGAACTCATAAAGGGACACATAAAGTCAAGGCCCCAAACATCGAATACGAGAATATGAGTGAGTGGGAGTCATGTTTCCTTGAAATACCTCCTTTTCTTTGACAACGATCAAATGATTTGGTGAAATCATGAGAATAATGGAGGATAGTACGCCAATAGTACTATATTGCAAGAATTTAGGGGCGGTTTGGATACCACTATGATGATTGTTGACACCCAATTTTGGCCTAATATTTTCAAAATTCATACTTTTAAGTTTTATTCGTTAAATAGTTCAAAATACTTATTTTGTAATTTTAATGCAATTTATTGATAATTATACTTATTTCTTAAAATATTAAGATTTTTATTGGTTAATTTTGATTACATTATTTTTTGTCAAAGTCGGTAGAATATGTTCAAGTATTTGTTCAGTTTGATTAACTCATTATTTTTTGTTAAATTACATTTTTTACATGTCATTAGTTACTTTGGTTAATATTCATTTTATTCATTACATCTGTTAATATTTATTTTGATATTTTTTAGCACAGTCTAAAAATTCATTTTAATACAGATAAGATTTGCATACACATATATTTTATTAACTAATGGTTTTAGCCCACGGTTTTAAGGGCATGGTATTGTACTAAAGTGGTTTTCAATTTTCTATTTAAGCAATTTCTTGGTCATTAAGTTTGGGGTGGTGGATAACATATTTTAGATTAGGGTTAAATAATTTTCATATTTTTTAATTCATAAAAGGGTCTCTTATTTTCCGATGAGCATGCCGGAATCCAGCGAACCACCATCACCCCAAGATCCTAACCCTTTCTTACTTATTGTTCTTTGTTACCCACTGTCTCTGTTCTCTTATTCCGGTGAAACGCAACCACCAGACCCCAACCCTATTTCTTTCACCATTTCGGTGAGCTGAAGCAGCTAATGAGCTCACCACCGTCCATGACCACTATGTTCTCCCTCTTTTTCAATTGCCTTTACCATCGAAAACATCCAGCAACGAATCCAACTCCGACCACCTGAAACAACCAATCCAAAACTCCAAAATCATAAACAAACACCACCCTCACCGACAGACCATCGAAAAACCACCAAAATATCTTCTTCTTCTCCAGCGAAGTAGCGACGCTGGAGGACAGCCTCCCCCTTTCCCCTGTTCTCAGCCACCAAACCACCAACAATAGGTCACAAACCCCAACCAAACAATCATAAAAACCAGCAAACCACCGTCCACCACCAGACCCAAAACCCCCTTTGTTTTTCTCCTTTTTCAGCCGAAACACCCACCGGAAACGAACCAGATCTTCTCTGACCTCCAAACCACCACAACAGCGGCACCACCAGCCACCAACCCCTTCATGATTGAGGCTCCAGACTAGAAGCAACAATGAAGCACACCGTCCTACCAACGAACTCCTTTTCCGGCGAGGTTTACTTTTTCCACTCTCTCCGTTTATTTTGGTTTCCATCGATTTAGTTCTTGGTTGTGTTTCTTTTGATTTTTATTTTTGAAATGTCTTGGTAGTTTTGCTTAACCTTATGAGATTATTGTTCTTTTGATGAAGTTCCAATTTCATTGATTCTCTCTTATTGTTGCTTTGTTTTATATATTTTAGATCTGGCTAGAGCTTCTATTATACTATAATATTTGAGTCTTGGATTGGTTTTTGTGTTATTATAATTTTTCTTATGGTTTCATTTTAATTTTCTACCAACTTGACAATTTATTTCCATTACTTTGTTCATTGATATTAAGTTGATTTCTGTTTAATTGAAAATTTTCTCCAGTAAACTTTATATTGTTTTGATGAATATTGATTTTATTATTTTCATATCTTGCCTTGCCAAATTTTACTTCCTACTAATATCACTATTGATACATTGTCATTGTGCATTATTTTTAATTTAATTTAATTTGTAGGTTGTTACTTTGTCTCATTAGAAATTAATTGCCACTGTGTCATTCTGATTACATTAATATGTTAGCCTTACATTAATCTTATGTTAAAATTGCTGATGAAGAAATTACCGACGATTTTCAAGGCCTTCCATGCTTATTAGATGGTTTTTTTTATTTTTTAGGTTATTATTTGATTCATTTATTTTTATTCATATTTATTTATTACTAACACTTTTACTAAGTTTCTTTAAAGGTACCCAGAAGTATTTTCAAGGAAGCCATTTTGATGAAGTTCAAATAATTTTTATTAATTTATTATTATGTAAATTATTGACGTTAGGCAAATATTAGGCCGTTACTCATAGCATTGTTTTTATTTATTATTCGTGTGTATTACATGCTTATTATACTTGTATATTATTTTTGTCTTCTCCTCAATTTGTAAAAATGAATTCAGTCGGGACCCATAGTTGTGGATTTTGAAGGGTGCTTAACACCTTCCCTTCAGAATCACTTGAACCCTTACCTAGAATCTATTGATTTCGTAGACTGTTTTTTTAGTTAATTAATTGGTTTCCTAGTTTTTCCTAAAATTAGGTGGCAACTCCTTTTAAATCTGTTTCTTAAAATTCTTTTAAATTTAATTGAATTTATTATTTTTTAGAGTTACCACGACGTTTCACCTTATTTGAATAAAGTAGAGATGTAAATAGAGTGACGACTCTGCTTGAGATATAGAGGTTCTGACCATTATGTATTCATTTTTTCAAATTGAGGAGACCTTTCTTTTATCATGTTATACCTTGTATCTTGTATCTTTTGTTGATTATTCGTATATTGTACTTGTTATTTATTCATTATATGTATACTGTCATTGCATTTCATGGCATGGTTTTCACCAAACAGCAAATAGAATTCATTAGGAAAAAAGACGATTACATGGGCATCTGCGGCTGTTCCTTTAGAAAAACATCCTATTTTTTGGTGTAGTAAACGGGTAGTTAGTTTATGGTCATCCAATGCCGTTTATTATCTTCATCCTGTAGTTTGTCTAGCTCGGGTACCATGTCCCTTTTCAAAGCCCACTCTTAGTTAACTAGTGTAGAGCGAAGCCAAAACCTTGAATTTAGCGCATTTGCCTGAGATGACTCAACACTCAATGCACATTTGTTTAAGATATGCATTCATTGTTTGTGTGTTATGTGATTTATCTGTTTTATGTGAATATGAAGTATGCTAGTCCATTCTTGTTAAAAAGTTTTTCAAGAGCTTCATAGACACAATATCAAGTCACTGTCAAGTCACTTTTACCTTTCGAATTATTTTTCTTTGTAGCTTCAAGGTTGTTGCTCAACCGGAGCGGCAAGAGACAAGAGAACTAGCAAAAAATGAGTCTTTGAATTTCACAAGACATTAATAACCAGTCAAAAGAATAAATCAGGGGAGTCTTTGACTATTAAATTGAACTCATCTATTTTGTCATTTATTTTTCTGATGGTCCTGCTTTCATGCATTTCTTATATTTTTACAGGAAAATCATCCCCGACAACAGTCGAGGATGGTTATAACAATGTATGATTCTCGTGAATAGTTGGGAGAACACACAGTTCAAAGAGACATTCAAAAAAAGAATACAACAGCAAGTTGTTACTGTAAAATTAGGAAGACACATTCAATAAACAGTACAAAGATCGCCAGTTAAGAGGATACAAAACATATTGGTGCAAACAGTCCTAAGACTCTCTTTGACTAAAGATATTAGCGGCACTAGACTTACGAGCCATCACTCTAAGTTTGTCTAAATTTTTGAATAATTTTACACCTTATCTGAACGAACTACGTGAACCTGATTCTCATCTCGGTGAGATACGTAGGAAGCCCTTCTTGGGTTCGGTATCCATTCTATTCATTCTTTCAATTTTTTTTAAAAATAAAATAAAATAGTTTGTGCATATTTTCAAAGACATATATAAACGAACTACGCGAACCTGATTCTCATCTCAGTGAGATACGGAGGCAGCCCTTCTTGGGTTCGGTATTCATTCTTTAAAATTTTAAAAATAAAGTAAAATAGTTTGTGCATATTTTCAAAGACATATCTAAACGAACTACGCGAAACTGATTCTCATCTCGGTGAGATACGTAGGCAGCCCTTTTTGGGTTCAGTATTCATTCTTTGAAATTTCAAAAAAAAATATTGTGTGCATATTTTAAGAGTCATATCTGAATGAACTACGAGTACCTGATTCTCATCTTGGTGAGATACGTAGGCCCTTCTTGGGTTCAATATTCATTCTTTTAAACTTTTTTCAAAAAAATAAATATATTGTGTGCATATTTTATGTCATATCTGAACGAACGACGCGCACCTGATTCTCATCTCGGTGAGATACGTATGCAGCTCTTCTTGGATTCGGTATTTATTTTTTTCAAATTTCAAAAATTGAATAAATATCGTGTACATATTTTTAAAGCCTTATCTGAATGAACTACGCGTACCTGATTCTTATCTGGTAAGATACGTAGGCAGCCCTTTTTGGGTTCGGTATTCATTCTTTGAAATTTCAAAAAAAAATTATGTACATATTTTAAGATTCATGTCTTCAGCTCAATTGGGACCAATGCAGTTAGGAGCATGTAAAAATATTCGGTCTGATGAAAATGATTGACTTTGTGGTAAATCATTCATTCTTTTGGTACCTCTCATTTGTACTTTCTGATGCTCGAAAGTTCTCTTGCAGGCATTCAAGATAAGAATAAAACCAACCTTATGGTTTCATGTGCATTGTGCGGTGAGCTTTTGGATCAAAATTCAATTGCATCGCACTGTTGATCTAGAACTTGGCCTGAATGTTTATCGAGGTGAAATCCTGAGTAATGTTTGGTTTGGGAAAAGATTGTAGGCTTTCTTTGACCCGATTGTGCCTTTTAAAGCCTACCAAATGACATTAATCCATATTTTTCTCCACTTTGAGCCTAAAACCTTTTCTTTGGACAACCACATCTTAGTCATTACCCTTCTGAGTGCGTACATGCACTATCCCTCTCTTGGCCCAACCTTCTTAACCACACCAAAGATGTACAAATTATAAGAGAAGATTCAGGTTTGAAGTTGCCAAAGGCAAAAGATATGAAGTCTCCCAAAGTCAAGGAAGTAAAAAACGACTTCTAGAGAAAGAAAAAAGAAAGAAAAACAAGTCAAAAGAAATAAAGAAAGACAAAGACACACCTACAAAATCAATGAAGACAAGAAGAAAAATACTCCAACAAAAAAGGAGAAAACTTCAAAAGAAAGGGGTGAAAAAAGAAAAGTTCCAACAAATAAAGACTCGAAAGAAGTCAAAGCAAAAAAAAGGGTGGAAAAAGGAAAAGCTCCATCAAATAAGAACTCAAAGAAGTCGAAACAAAAGAAAGGGGTGAAAAGAGAAAAAAGCCTCCAAGAAATAAGGATTCAAAAGATGTCGAAACAAAAGAAAGGGACAACAAAAAGGATCAGACGCCAAAGGCGTATCAATTGTCAAAAGCACAAATTTAGTGTGACGCTCAAGGAGGAATTAAGTCACTCTTATCCCAAATAAATATCCTACCCGTCCCTAAGCCTACATTAGAAGCCAATGACAAGCCCTACATGATCTCATTCCAAATGTTCTCACATTAGTGGAGACTTACATAAGGGCCAAGCATATGGTATCACGGTTTCATGCATTGAACATTCTTGTGAGTCTGAGTGCACTTTGAAAAATGTCATCAAATCAAACACTTCAAATATGTGTGGAATGAAAATTTTCTTTATTGTGAGGGCACTTGAAACATGAGAATTGGTACAATTCAAAACCTTTGTTTGAAGCAAGATGAAAAAATCTTGTTGATACTTAAGTATGTTTGAGGTACCACTTGAAGCAGTAGGGATTACCTTGAATTCAATCTTAGTTAGAAAAAGAAAAAAAGGGAGAGAGATTTACATACACTCCTAGTTGTTGGTACCAATTGTAGTCAAGATTTGACCATCTCTTCACATTTTTTATTTTTTTAAAAAAATAAAAATGGGCAAGCACCTACCTTTTAATATCCTTCAAAACAGTCTTTTGATTCTTTTCTTTAAAAATTATGATTTCCATACCCTTTTTTGGGTTGTCCATTGTAACTTGTGATATTAGGCTAATTTATCAGTGTGAGACGCCTATTTTACTTTATTGGGTCACCCATCCCAAAAATGTGACATTTTTTTTTCTCTATAGTTTTTGAATATCACAAGGAATATCATTTTTCTATTTCATCATGTTCATATTACATATTTTCTACTAATGATGTTGTCTTAGATTTTTTTGCAGTAATCATCATCTATAGGATTGGAACTACATTTGACCTGATTCCTAGCTCAACAGGATATGTAGGTGCCACAACGGGTCGGTCATGTACCTAGTGTGATTTTTATTTCTCCTTATAATAAAAACTAAGACAGAATTTTTGAAAAGATCTTAAAAATTCGTAATAAAGATGCTATCTCCAGCAAGTTAAGATTGGAGATCATTTTGAGATTTGCCAAGAGATCTAACCGGGATAAAATTTTTGAGGAAGACCTCAAAAATTCCAACAAGTATTGTCAGAAGTTTGATAGTAAACTTCAAATGATTACCAACATCGCTTGAAGTTCAAAGTCAACTTCAAAATCTTCAGCATTGCCCTAATGGAGCAAAAATAAATTCGAGATGCGAGCCATTGGTGCCTTGTACAAATCCCCAATAAGACTTGAATAACAATAAATACAAAGTGGTCAACAACAAAATGATGGTTGCTCACATGTTTCAAAGTGATCAAGCATTTTGTACATATTCTCTTTTAAAGAATCTTTTCTTAAGGTTTGTTGACTAAGTCGCTAACTAAGGCGACATTGTGTCTACTAATCGTTCTTTTTCGAGTATAGGAACAAATAAAAGCTTCAAAAGAATGACACTTTCAATACACACGAGCCATCAAACTCGTTACAGTAGACAATCATCGAGCCATCCACCTCGTTACAGTGGACAATCATCGAGTCATCCACCATGTTACAGTGGACAATCATTGAGCTATCCACCTCGTTACAGTGGACAATCATTGAGCCATCCACCTCTTTACAATGGACAATCATCGAGCCATCCACCTCGTTACAGTGGACAATCATCGAGCCATCCATTATTTGCATTTTTATTTGCCGAGAGGGCCATTGCATTTTCATTCGCCGAGAGGGCCATTGCATTCTTGTTTCACTGAGAGGGCCATTGCATTTTCATTTGCCGAGAGGGCCATTGCATTTTAATTTTGCCGAGAGGGTCATTACATTTTTATTTTATCGAGAGAGCCATTACATTTTCATTTCACCGAGAGGGCCATTGCATGATTAGTCGGAGGAGGCTAACATTGAAAGATATTCATAAGTCACATCTATTCGGAGGTGAAGGATGTGCACCATCAGAGGAGGCTGAGGTGAAAAGATATTTTATAAGTCGCATCTATTTGGAGGTGAAAGATGTGCAGCCTTTCTATTCTATGTTAAAGTTGGACGAGGCTGACGTTGAAAGATATTTTATAAGTCGCATCTATTCGGAGGTGAGTCTATTCTACGTTGAAGTTGGAGGAGGCTGATGTTGAATGATATTTGATAAGTCACATCAATTTGGAGGTGAAATATCTTCACCCTATCTATTCCATGTTGAAGTCGAAGGAGGCTGGCATTGAAGGATATTCATATTATATTATCGGAAGTGATAGTGCTCACATATATCCTACTGACGGATTCTCATATGTCCTACCGATGGACATACATTGATTTTGTCCAAAGATCCTACTGATAGATCATCTTCATTCGTCCTACCAATGGAGATACATTCATGTCCTACAGATGGATCATCTTCATTCGTCCTACCAATGGACATGCATTCATATCCTACCGATGGATCATTCTTATGCATCCTACCGATGGACATGCATTTATGGCCTACCGATTGATCATCTTCATTCGTCCTACCGATGGATATACATTCATATACTACCGATGGATCATCTTCATTCGTCCTACCAATGGACATGCATTTATATCCTACCGATGGATCCACATATATCCTATCGAGAGATTCTCATATGTCCTACCGATGGACATGCATTTATTTTGCCCAAAAGATCCTACTGATGAACATGCATTAATATCCTACAGATGGTCATTCTCATTCGTCTTACCGATGGACAAATAGTTATAGTGCAAAATATTCTACCTATGGTTTCTCATGCGTCCTACCAATGGATATGCATTTATTTTGAAAATATCCTATCAATGGATTCACATTTGTCCAATCAAATAGACTGACAATAATTTTTCCACCACACTCATATCCCGTCGATGGGTATTGTTTGTCTTGTCAATGGACTCACACCACGCTTCAACAATCAGAAGAATGTTGTCAGCATGCATGACTTTTGAAGCAAGAATGACTTCTAATCACCAAGACAACAATGTATCTACAAAAACATGCGAAGAAGAGGGTAGAAAGTATCGTAAGGGATGCTACCTTTTTTTTAAATTTATGCTCTACTAATGAGTTTTATCTTTAAGTTTTCGAGAACATCAAAGAGAATGCATTCTCAATTAAACCACAGGTGTGGACTACATCAACAAGGATGCAGCACAACGTAGAACCTTTTGGAAGCAAGTCAAGGAGCAACTTCCACCACATTCGAACCAAACTTTTATATGAAGGTCATGTGTTCGGCCAAAATTGGATTTGTCAATTTTCTTTGTCCATGGTTTCTTTCATCAATCATATCCAAGAAAGGGACAACTGTTGACACCCAATTTTGGCCTAATATTTTCAAAATTCATACTTTGAAGTTTTATTCTTAAATAGTTCAAAATACTTGTTTTGCAATTTTAATGCAATTTATTGATAATTATCCTTATTTCTTAAAATATTAAGATTTTTCTAGGTTAATTTTGATTACATTATTTTTTGTCACAGTCGATAGAATATGTTCAAGTATTTGTTCAGTTTGATTAACTCATTATTTTTGTTAAATTGCATTTTTTTACATGTTATTAGTAACATTGATTAATATTCATTTTATTCATTACATCTGTTAATATTCATTTTGGTATTTTTTATCACAGTCTAGAAAATCATTTTAATACAGATAAGATTTACATACACAGATATTTTATTAACCAATTGTTTTAGCCCAAGGTTTTAAGGGCATGGTATTGTACTAAAGTGGTTTTTAATTTTCTATTTAAGAAAATGCTTGGTCATTAAGTTAGGTTTGGTGGATAAAATATTTTAGATTAGGATTTAGTAATTTTCATATTTTTTAATTTATAAAAGGGTCTCTTATTTTCCGATGAGCATGCCGGAATCCGGTGAACCACCACCACCCCAAGACCCTAACCCTTTCTTACTCACTGTTCTTTGTTACCCACTTTCACCGTTCTCTTTTTCCAGTGAAACGCCACCACAAGACCCCAACCCTATTTCTTTCACCATTTCGGTGAGCTCCAGCAGCTAATGAGCTCACCACCGTCCATGAACACTCTGTTCTCCCTCTTTTTCAATTGCCTTCACCGTTGAAAACATCCAGCAATGAATCCAACTCCAACCACATGAAACAACCAACCCAAAACCTCAAAATCAGAAACAAATACCACCCTCACCGGCAGACCACCGAAAAACCACCAAAACCCCCATTCTCTTCTTCTTCTCTGGTGAAGTAGACACGTCGGAGAACAGTCTGCCCCTCTCCCCTGTTCTCAAACACCAACCACCAAAAATAGGTCACAAACCCCAACCAAACAACCATCAAAAAGCAGCAAACCACCGTCCACCACCAGACCCAAAACCCCTTTTGTTTTTCTCCTTTTTCCGGCGAAACAAGCACCGAAAATGAACTAGATCTTCTCTGACCTCCAAACCACCACAACAACGGCACCACGAGCCACCAACCCCGTCATGAATGAGGCTCCAGGCTAGAAACAACAATGAAGCACACCGTCCTACCAACGAACTCCATTTCCGGCGAGGTTTGCTGCTCCCACGCTCTCTGTTTATTTTGGTTTTCATGGCTTTAGTTCATGGTTGTGTTTCTTTTGATTTTTATTCTTCAAATGTCTTGGCTGCTTTTTTAACCTTATGATATTATTGTTATTTTGATGAAGTTCTAATTTCATTGATTCTCTCTTATTGTTGCTTCATTTTATATATTTTAGATCTGAATTGAGCTTCTATTATACTATAATATTTGAGTCTTGGATTGATTTTTGTGTCATTATAATTCCACTTATGGTTTCATTTTAATTTTCTACCAACTTGACTGTTTATTCCCATTACAAAGTTCGCTGATATTAAGTTTATTTCTGTTTAATTGAAAATTTTGTCTAGTAAACTTTATCTTGTTTTGATTAATATTGATTTTATTATTTTCATTTTCTTGCCTTGCCAAATTTTACTTCCTACTAATATCACTATTGATACATTGTCATTGTGCATTATTTTTAATTTGTAGGTTGTTACTTTTTCTCATTAGAAATTAATTGCCACTGTGTCATTCTGATTATTTTATTATGTTAACCTTTACATTAATCTTATATTAAAATAATCGATGAAGAAATTACCGTCGATTTTCAAGGCCTTCTATGTTTATAAGGCGGGTTTTTATTTTTTAGGTTATTATTTGATTCATTTATTTTTATTCATATTTATTTATTACTAACACTTTTACTAAGTGTCTTTACAGTTACCCAGAAGTGCTTTCAAGGAAGCCATTCGAATGAAGTTCGAATAATTTTGGTTAATTTATTATTATGTATATTATTGATGTTAGGCAAATATTAGGCCGTTACTCATAGCATTGTTCTACTTTATTATTTTTGCGTATTACATGCTTATTATACTTGTATATTATTTTTGTTTTCTCCTCAATTTGTAAAAATGAATTCAGTCGGGACCCACAGTTGTGAATTTTGAAGGGTTCTTAACACCTTTCCTTCGGAATTACTTGAACCCTTAACTAGAATCTATTGGTTTCTTAGACTTGTTTTTATATAATTAATTGGTTTACTAATTTTTCCTAAAATTAGGTGGCGACTCCTTTTAAATCTTTTTCTTAAAGTTCTTTTAAATTTAATTTAATTTAATTTAATTGATTATTTTCTTGAGTTACCACGTCATTTCACCTTATTTGAATAAAGTAGGGATGTAAACAATGACCTCCAACAGGAAACATATGACATTCTTCAAATATACTCATCCTCTATACCTCAGGAATGCAGCGACAAACAATTCCATCAGTACAAGCACAAAACAAATATGGTTCTTCCCAAAATATTTCCTTAGCATTAGACAAAAATTTTCGGCGCCGGTGAAAAGACAAATATAAAGGTAACACATCACTCACCAAATAATAATAAAAAATTCTTAAACATGAAATTAGATCATGAGACGCCGCCAAAAAGTGCTCATCCGGGAAGGTGTCATCTATCTCAACCCTATCTGCCAATTTCAGCATTGCTTCTTCCTCTAATCTGGACAGGTGATAGGTAACTTGATTTTCATTCCCTTTTCTATCTCTAACCTCAAATTCAAGCTCTTGCAACAACAACACCCAATGTATTAATCTTGTCTTAGCATCCTTATTTTCCATAAGATACCTCAATGTTGCATGATCAATGTGCATAATTACTTTGGTGTCAAGCAAGTAAGATCTGAACTTCTCGAATGCGAAGACCACAACAAGCAATTCTTGTTTGGTTACTGCGAAGTTTATTTGAACCATATTGTGAGATTTTCTAGCATAGTATATGGGATGTAGAATCTTCTCACGCCTCTGCCCTAACACTACGCCAAGCGCCACTCCACTCGCATCACACATAACTTTTAATGGTTGGGTCCAATCTAGTGAAATAATGATGGGTGCATAAATCTGCTTCTCTTTCAGTCCTTCAAACGCCTTCCTCAGGCCTCATCAAAAACAAACTTCATCTCCTTCTCGAGTAACTTACCCAATGGGTGTGGTATTTTCGAGAAATCATTTATAAATCTATGATAAAAATCAGCATGACCTAGAAATCTTCTAACGTGCTTTACTAAGATAGGTGGGGGTAATTTCTCAATCACCTCAATTTTTGCTCGATCAACCTCAATACCTTTACTAGAGATCAGGTATCCAAGAACTATTCCTTCTTTTACCATTAAGTGACACTTCTTCCAATTTAGCACAATATTACACTCTTCAGACCTCTTAAGTATGTGACCTAAATGATCCAATTAATCATTAAATGAGTCACCTACAACCAAAAAGTCATCCATAAAAACTTCAATTATGTTTTTCACAATGTCTGAGAATATAGAAACCATGCAATGCCTAAAAGTGATTGGTGTATTAAACAACCCGGATGACATCCTCTTGAATGCAAACGTCCCGTATGGGCAAGTGAAAGTGGTCACCTCTTGGTCTTTGTGGGTGATTGATATTGGATTGTAGCTTGAATAACCATCAACAAAATAGTACAATCCTTTATTAGCAAGATGATCTAGCATCTGATCCATGAACGAGATTAGGAAGTGGTCATTTTCTCCCCATGCATTCAATTTTTTGTAGTACATGAATAATCTCCATGGAGTGACCAGCCTCACTGGATAAGCTCATTCTTCGAATTCAAAACCACAATGATCCCTCTATTTTTAGGCACACATTGAACATGGCTTACCCATTTAATATCTACAATCAGATAAACCACTCTAGCATCTAACCACTTGATAATCTCCTTCTTGACGAATTCTTGCATATGTGGATGTAGTCTTCTCTTGACTCATTACTAGGTTTGTAGTTCAGTATGAGTTGAATTTTATGAGAACATATGCCTAGTGGGATGCCTATAATGTCAGCGATGGACCATCCAATTGCCCTCTTCAAGCGTCTCAACACTGATGTCAATGCCTTAAATTTCATTTCATTGAGATCAACACCTATAATAACTGACAAGGTATTGTTGGGTACCAAGAAAACATATTGTAAGTGAGAGGGGAGGGCTTTGAGTTCTAATGTTGGAGGCTCATCAACAGATGGTTTTGAAGGTGGGGTTTCTCTATTCTTCAGATCAAAGTCGAGTTTTTTGGGTGCAAAATTGTACTTCTACATACCATCAAGTACATTAATCATCTGATCGTACTCCCCAATATACTCTCCATCAAAATTCATGACTACTGGTAATAATGCCTTAACATCCAATCTTTCATCAATAGGGACCTTAGGTTGTTTACAATTGACACCATTTTAAGATCACTTTGATGTTTCATCAATTGACAAATATTGAAAGTTACCTCTTCATTGTTCAATCTAAATTTCAACTGCCCCTTCTCCATGTCAACTAAAGCACGTCTTGTGGCAAGGAATGGTCTCCCCAAGATGACGGGCAACTCAAAATCAACCTCATTGTCTAGAATCATGAAGTCCACAGGAAATCTGAACGCTTCAACTTTAACCAGAACATCATGAAGGACACCAATTGTTTTCTTGATGATCCAATATTTCATATGTTGCTGCATTGTTATTGATTTGGGGGATCCTAAGTCCAACTTTCTAAACACTGATAGTGTCATCAAATTTATGTTGACACCCAAGTCACATAATGCTCTAGAAAAATGCAATGTGCCAATTGTAAATGGAATGTTAATGCTCCAGGATCCTCTTTTTTCTGTACTAACGATCTAGTGGCTATGGAACTAAAGTGTTGCAACTTGTCATCACCTTCAAAGCTTGTGGCCCTCCTTTTAATCACTTTATCTTTCATGAACTTGGCATAGCCTAGCATCTGTTCAAGCGCTTCAATTAATGGGACATTTATTAAGAGTTGCTTCAACATTGAGATAAACTTGCGATATTTTGCTTCTTCGGTGTTCTTTACTATTCACTGTGGAAAGGTTTGAGGAGGTAGAGGCATGGGAGTTATATTTTTAGTGGCTTCCTTATCAACCCCCCTCCCGATTACATCTTTGGGTTCCCCAACATGTTCATAGTAGATTCAGGTTCATTTGTGTTTTCCACTATTATCGGCATTGGGGGATCTATGGTTTGTTTACCACATCGTGTAGTGACTACCGTGCAATGCGCATCATTTTTTTGGATTTTTGAATATATTGCTTGGAAGTGTTCCTTTTTGTTGTTGATTCAAGGATGTGGAAATCTGACCCAACTGCTTCTCAATTTGTTTGATGGATGTAGCATGAGACTCTTCTTTCTGATTCATACCCGATAGGTCATTCCTTATCTCTTTGATGTTGTCATCAGAAGCTTCAAACTTTTTTAGCATTTTAGTCATCATATCCTCAAGCTTGCTGAAACCTGATCCTTTTTCAAGATTTCCTGGTGGAACATATGCACCACTCCTTTTGTTTCTATAGTTGTCTCTTCTCACCCACTCACCTTCTTTTTCTTGGCCCTTATTCTGGTCATTCTATCCATTCCGATTGTAATTGTTATCACAATTGTAGTTTTCTTCCTTGTTGAAGTTATTATCTCAATTGTAGTTTTTGTCAATATTGTATTTTCCTTCCTGATTGAAGATGTTATCCCAATTGAAGTTTTTACTTTGATTCCCTTGACCTTGGCGCCAAGTATCCTGATTGGAAGCTTGGGCATTGGCCAGGAAAACCCCCATTTGATCATTCACATAATATGCATCCTTCTCAGATTCATAATCATCATGTGTTGGTGCTCTACTTTGGTAGCCTATTGCATTAACTGTTTTTGAACCATTCTCTTTATTTTGTTTCAAAATCATATTAAAATCCATTCTCTTATGGGATCCTTCTTTGCTCAAATCCTCTGTCATTCTAATTGCATCTAGGGTTGTTTCTACTGCAAAATTGCTCCTGGGGGTTTGTAAGTCCCTTGTATTTAAACCTCTATTTGTCTTAGTAACCCAATGAAGTTCGTCTGCCGCTTCCCCAAAAGTTTTTGCCATTAATGCTCCTAAAGTGATAGTGTCCTCCATTGCATTACCATTGTAATCCAATGCTCTATAAAATATCTCTGGGAGTGAATCGTCAGGAATTCTATGGTTTGACACTATCCTCAGATATTTATTAAATCTTTCCCATGTATGACATAACGACTCTCTAGGTTGTTGTTGGAAGTTGTTGATTGCATCCTTCAGTTTTAACTTCTTGGATAATGGGAAGTATTTTTCTTGAAAAACCTCACGTAACTGCCTCCATGAAGTGATTGAGTTATATGGGATCTCATCTTGCCAAAGAGTTTCTTTGCTTGTTCCTGATAATGGGAACAAATGCAATCCAATGACATCCAAATCGAAGTCTGTCTTACCAACACCGATCTAGCAGACACTCACAACTTTATTCAGATGAGCATATGGGTCTTCATATGGCTTTCCCAAGAACAATCCTCTTATATTGAACATTTGAATCATACTACTAGAGATAACGAAATTTGATCCAAGAGGCAATGGATGTAACACAATGATACCAGGTAGTTCTAATAGCATTGTGATCTACCCATAGTTGTTCAAAATACCAAACTTTGGTCTCTGTCTGGTTGGTGGACAGTCTCTCACTTTAAGCTAGTTGTTCAGAGCATTCTGAGGTGCATTCTCGAGGATATTCTTTTCTTCCATTTTGAGTTGTTCGGTGACTTCTTCTTCCTTTTGAGGACCACCTAAGTTGGCAATTCTCTTGATAGTTCTTTGTATTTCAGGATCAAATGGAATTAGGGGTATGCCTTGACTCCGCTTGTTTGGCATGCACTAGAATGCAACCTGATGAACACAAAATAAAAGAAAAATGTAAATCAGGAAATAATGACTAATAGTCAAATAACACAATTAAATCCAAAAGCTATATTCCCAGGCAATAGCGCAAACATTTTATATGCCCAAATTTCACTTTCCAAAAGAAGTATAAAGTGGTCACTATCCAAATAAAGAACCTAACACGGGTTAAGGTTGATCCCACGAGTAACAAGGTTCGGATTTAGTTCAATTTTTATTGCTTGTCCTCTTACTCGTATTATTTCCATAAGAAGGGGTTTTTTTTATGTAAAAGTAATTTATTGTAATGAACACAAGTAGCAAGTAACAAAGTAACAATTTGACCTGTCTTAACTCAATATAAGATGAAACTAGGGTGTTAGTGTTACCAATGAGTCCTTAACTCAACAGAACCTTATAGTAGTAACCTTGCATCGTGTGTAACATGCAAGATCAGTACGTTATTTATCACCTAAGTTGATGGTTTCCTATGTAGATGAATTTCACCACGCAACTTAGTCAGTCTACGAGTGTATATTTTACTAACCCTTATCTTTGATCCGAAATTAGCTATCCCTGGGTAAGTTCAAGCTATTAGATGAGGGTTTGTTAGCCTCAAATCTTTTTTATATAATCCTTTTTCCCATTTGTTACCCCCTTTGTCAGGCAAGTAGAAATAAGGTGAGTTCTAACATAGGCCTTCCGTTAAAGGAAAAAGCAACCAAAGTGAAGGGAAAAACAATACATGCATGCACACTATTAAAGAATAATTAATTATTAGGTCTACTTCATTAATTTCTCATGGTTCTCACAATCCTAGTTGTGGATTTAGCTACTCATAGTTATTTGATCACAAATCATAATATTTTGATTAAGAGAAATCATGAACTTACAATATGAATGCTTAAAATCTAGAATCCTAAATTGAATTGCAAAGTCAAAAGTTAAAGATCAATGTATAATTAAAATCCCAAGAATTCAAGAATTACAGCAAAAATGGTTCACTAATAATCTAAGAACTCAAAAACAAACATAACATCATAAATTAATCCAAAGAAAAGTATTTATAGACATATATAACCCAGTCCAAACTCATATGGGAAAGCAGGAATTCGGCACCATCTACGACTCAGAAGCACATACAATAGTCCCTTTAATGGCTCGTGGAGTCCGCTCGTGGATTGGTAGTAAATTTTCACATCTCAGGATACTTTCCATGGACACGATCTACGGTCCATGGATCGATCTACAAATTGTCTTGATCACTCATGGTCTGGGCCTTCTAATTTTTTTTATCTTTCTGAATCTCATCTACGAGCAAAGATCAACAACCCCTATATACTTCTAAGACCCGTCCTCTTCTCTCATGGTCTGGAAGTTCAGTTATTCAATTCTTCAGTACCTTTTTCTACGACCCTGAGTCTATCACTAATGCAACAATGTACCACTCATAATGATAGCTCGTCCACCTCAGACTTGTAAGTCAACTTTCTCATCTCTCATCTACGAGTCCATATATGGCTCATGGTTTAGACCATGACTCGTAGTATGACTTATATTTGGTAAAAATATCACTGCAAACACTGACCTCTTTCCCTTAGCTTACAAAAACCTATTTACCTGTAAAATCAGGACAAAACACATCCAACCTACTAACTAGCGCTAAAAGGCTTACAAATATCCCAACTTTTATGCATTACAAGTCTAGTTCTGAAACCCCAACTCTTCAGCCAGCTTTTGTAGTGAATGAAAACCCAAAAGTGTTTCCTAAATATCTTTCGAGAGTTCCTCCAAAAAGGGAAATCAATTTTGGAATGGATCTTCTTCTAGATACCCAACCTATCTATATCCCTCCTTACAGAATGGCTCCAGCTAAGCATAAGGAGTCGAAAGATCTCTTAAAGGACCTTCTTGATAAAGGTTTCATCAAGCTCAGTATATCTTTGTGGAGTGCTCCAGTTCTCTTTGTGCATATGAAAAATCATTCTCTCAGAATGTACAACGATTCTCGTCAGTTGAATAAGGTTACAATCAAGAATAATTATCCCATCTCCAAGATTGATGACTTGTTCTATTAGTTTCAAGGTGCTAGTTTCTTTTCAAAGATAGACCTTTGAGAAGGTATCATTAAGTCAGGTTCAGAGAATGTGATATTCCAAAGACACCTTTCTGGACTTGATATGGTCACTATGAATTTTTTGTTATGTCTTTTTGACTAACAAATGTTCATACAACTTTTATGGATTTGATGAACAGAGTATTCAAACATATTTGGATATGTTCATCATTTTCTTCATAGATAACATTTTGATCTATTCTCAGAGTCAGGATGAGCATGCAGACCATTTGAAGATTTTTTTGTAAATTCTTAAGGACCATCAGTTGTTTGCTAAGTTCAGTAAGTGTGATTTTGTGTTGAGGTCCCTAGTATTCTTTGGCCATATAATATCAAGACAGGGAATTCGAGTTGATCCTATAAATACCAAAGTCGTTAAGAACTAACCTAGACCTCTTTAGACCCTTAGATATTTAGAGCTTCTTAAGTTTACCTAGTTACGACAAATGGTTTGTTGAAGGAATTTCTTCTATCGCTCCTTTGACTAGTTTGACTCATAAGAAAGTCAAATTTTAGTGGTATGAAGCCTGTGAGAAGAGTTTTCAAGAGTTGAAGACTCGACTTACTTCCGCCTAAAATTTAACTCTACTAGAAGGTTTAGATGGTTTTGAGGTGTATTGTGATGACTCTATAATTTGTCTTGGTTGTGTATTCATGTAACAAGGTAAGGTCATATCTTATGCTTCTAGGAAACTCAAAGTTCATGAGATGAATTACTCGACTCACGATCTAGAGTTGGCAGCGGTGGTTTTTGCCATGAGGATTTGGAGGCACTATCTTTATGGTGTTCATGTGGATGTGTTCACGGATCATAAAAGTCTTCAATATATGTTCAAATAGAAGGACTTAAATAGTCTCTATAGGAGATGGTTCGAGTTGTTAAAGGATTATGACATGAGTATCCTTTACCATTCGAGTAAGGCAAATATAGTGGCAGATGTTGTTAATAGATTGTCCATGAATAGTATTTCTCTATTAAGGATCATAAAAAAGAGTTTGTTCGAGATATTCATAGACTTGCTCGTTTGGAATTTTCTTTGGTTGATTTAGAGGATGGTGGAGTTATTATTCAAAATGGGTCAGAATCATTTCTAGTGATGGATGTTAAGGCAAAGAAAGGTGATAATATTACTTTGGTTGATTAGAAGAAAGTGATTCTTGAAAAAGCTATTGAGGCCATCTCTAAAGGGGGAGATGGTGTGCTTCATTATCATGGTCAGTTATGTGATCCAGATGTGGATGGGTTGAGGAAACAAATACTATCAGAAGCTCACAGCTCTCGGTATTCTATTCACTTGGGAGCTACTAAGATATACCTAATCTATTGGAAGTCTATTAGTTGAATGGGATGAAAAAGGATATTGAGGAATTTGTGGCTAAGTGTCCAAATTGCCAACAAGTTAAGGTTGAGCATCAATATTCCTACTTGGAAGTGGGAAGATTTGAATATGGATTACATCATGGGTTTGCCTCACATACGTAATCAACATGACTCTATTAGGGTGGTTGTAGATTGAATGACTAAGTCAGTAAATTTCCTTTCATTTAAGACTTCCTATTCAACCTAGGATTAGGATAGACTTTACATTTAGGAGTTGGTTAAATTGCATGGAGTTCCATTGTCCATTATCTCAGATAGGGGTACTTAGTTCACCTCTTAGTTTTGGAGATCGTTTCAGAAAGGTCTTGCTACTAAGGTTAAGCTTAGCACAACTTTTCACCCATAGACAAATGGTATGGCTAAACAAACTGTTCAGGCTTTAGAAGTTATGTTAAAAGCTTGTGTGATTGACTTTAAAGGAATTGAGATGATCATTTCCCTTTGATTGAGTTTGCTTATAATAATAGTTATTGCTCTAGCATTTAGATATCTCCATTCAAAGAGTTCTATGGTAGGAGGTATAGATCTCCTATTGGTTAGTTTGAATTTGGTGAGTTGGTTTTATAAGGCCCAAGTCAGTTCATGAGGCCATAGAGAAAGTTTGACTTATTATAGATAGGTTGAAAATGGCTCAAAGTAAACCAAAATCTTATGCAAATGTAAGGAGAAGAGAGCTTGAATTTTTTTTAATAGATGATTGGATTTATCTGAAAATCTCACCCATGAAGGGGTGGATGAGGTTTTGTAAGAAAAAAAGCTCAGTCCCCATTATGTAGGCCCTTAACAGATAGTGAAGCGTTTTGGTAATGTGACTTATGAGTTAGATTTGCCTTTAGAATTTGCATCCAGTGTTTCATGTGTCCTTGTTGAAGAGCTACATTGGTAATCCGACTACAATTGTGCCTTTAGAAAGTGTAGGTATGAAGGAGAGTCTATCTTACAAAGAAGTCCTAGTTGAGATTCTCGACCGTTAGGTTTGTATGTTGATGAATCAGGAAGTTGCTCAGTGAAAGTCCTTTGTAGGAATAAGTTAGTTGAAGGTGCTATTTAGGAAATCGGAGTTTATATGATGTCCAAGTACCCCATATCTTCCCTTCAAGTTCAGTTTCACTATGAGGTAATAGTTCCTTCTTAGTAATCTTTTAGATTCATATCGTTCAGTTAATCTCATGCTTTAGTATGCATGCATGTTCATGATATCAGTTTAAAATTCATGTTTTGGTTTGGAGTCAGTCACTGCTTCAGTTTTTAGTGTTTAAATTTTAATATTGGGCTTCATATTTTTCCCTCTTTTAAGCCTAGTTAGACCCCATTCGAGGATAAATGTTTCCAAGGGGGAGGTATTGTAACATATTTCAAGTCGCTCAGTACAAATTAGGATTGGAAAGTTAAGAAAAATAAACCTGCAAAGTTTTTCTAGTTTTATGGACACTATTTATGGGCCATAAAAGGGACCATGAGTTGTAGATAGGTCCCGTTGGTGAGACCTAAGAACTTCAAAACCCCATACTGACATTCACGAGCAAACAGTACAAGTTGTAGTTGGGACTACAATCCATAGAGGTTGTCTAATAGAACAGACCTTGAGATTGTGTATTTGAGTATATTTAATTGACGACTTGACAGTATGGATCATAATATGGTCCACGGGTCGTGGTCTGGATCTCGTAGATCCTTTCTCAAAAACTAAGTATTTCAGTTTATACTTTCTACGAATAAACAAGAAGGTTCGTGGCTTTGAATATGAACTTTAGATGGATCTCATGGATTGAAAGTTCAGAAACTTAGGATATTCCTCTGAATTATATGGTTAGGGTTCCACATTTCATAGATAAAACCACAGACAGTAGATGCCCCTCATAGGGTCCTTCCAGTAGTTTTAATGAGAGTCGTCTTAATCTTTTATCACACTTTTTATTCCTATACTGTATTGTTTATGTCTATTCTAAGTGGATTTGAGTGGTTTTTGAAGACCCTAACCTCTCATTCACTCATAACCCTCTCAAAACCAATTACATCTCTCTCAAGTTTTTGAAGACCCTAACCTCTCATTCACTCATAACCCTCTCAAAACCAATTACATCTCTCTCAAGTCTTCTCTCTAAGGCAATCTATGGTTCTAAAGTTTCTAGTCTCCATTGAAGAATTCAATCAAGGGTTTCTACTCCAAGTATATGGAAACTTCATATATGGGTCTCTCTTCACTCATTGGGTCCCAAAGAAACCTAAATATCTCCAGTTATGGTTTCTCCAAAACTAGGGTTTCTATTATTTCAACGGTTCTTATTGAAATTCAATTTCTTCTTCTTGATTGATCTTTAATTTCATGATTTTGATTATAATTCAATGTTTTCAATGATGTTTCCATGAACTCATAACATTCAAGTATTATCATGATTAGAATTATGCTATTTTCATATGCATGTCTTAGATTTTCATCAATTAGATGCTTTTAGATAAAGTATCTTTCAGATTATGTTCAGTTATCATGATATATGA
This sequence comes from Solanum appendiculatum, assembly GCA_018342035.1. Lineage (NCBI taxonomy): Eukaryota > Viridiplantae > Streptophyta > Magnoliopsida > Solanales > Solanaceae > Solanum > Solanum appendiculatum. Next base: position 331,264 of record JAGDQO010000894.1, read on the forward strand.
GCTACTAATTATTTATCACTTATCAGTATGATTCAGTAGTATTAGAATATTACTGTTTCAAGATTTATGCATGTTTCCATTGGGAGTAAACTTAGCACCAAGTGGACTTTAAGGATGAAGGTTTTTGTTTACCATCTATGGACCTTTAGTAGCAATCCCTAAGCCCTTGAACTACATACCATTATAGGATTTGTCTTAGATATACATTAGCTAGTTGATCAACCTTAGCTCAGATATCAGGTCCTTACCTTGGCAAGTAGGGCACTCACTTTTTTGTGTGGGAGTAGTACACTGAACTCCATGTAGTAGCTCACATGGTTTATGTCGGTTTTAGTATCTCCCACAATCAAACTTTCAGATATTGCATAAACTTGTATATAAGTATTTCAAATTAGTTTATTTTAGTTCTATATTCTTTTACTTAGCCATTGAATCAGCTAGGTTTACAGATTTGGCAGTGTTTCGATTTACTAGTATTTATGCATTTTTCTCCATATTCAATACATTCAAAGTACTGAAAGCGTACTTTCTTCCTATATTGTTTGATAATATAGGTTTTGACACTTATCATCAAGCCCACGATTAGTACGAATCATATCTACTGCAGTATGTTAGTGAGTCCTTATTATCCGAGGACAACCCTTTTATGCTTCTTTCACTATTTTGCTTTCAACTTTCTGACAGTTAGAGTTAGCTAATGTTTTGTCCTAGAAACTCATATAAGTAGAGCCTTTCAGACAATCACTTTAGATTTTTGCGTATGTTAAACTCTCAGATATTATCTACTTAAGATTTATTTTAAATAGACCTATATTGGTGGTAGGAACAAGAGGACTATTCTGGTTTTGGAGGACATGTTTTAGGCTTGCATCATTGATTTTGGAGGTGAGTGGGACCAGATAGTGCCTTTGGCAGTGTTTTTGTATAATAATAGCTACCATTCGACTATTCAGATGACTCAATTTGAGGAGTTGTATAAGAGGAGGTGTCTTTCTCTTGTGGGTTTATTTCATGTTTTGAGGTTAGGTTGTGGGATACCAACCTTTTGCATGATTCCATGGATATAATTTGTGTGATGCAAGAGAGGTTCCCTGCTGCCCATAGTAGACAGAAAAGTTATGCTAATTAGAGGGTGCGGGCCTTAAAGTTCAAGTTTGCAACTGGGTGTTTCTATGAGTGTTACCCATGAGGGTGTGAGGAGATTCAGGAGCAATGACAAGCTTAGACCTAGGTTCAATAGCCCTTTTGACATTTTAAGGCTTATTTGAGAGGTGGCTTATTAGTTAGCTTTACCTCCACCTCTTTTTGGTGTTCACGCTATTTTTCATGTCTTTATGTTATGGAGATATGTTCCATATGAGTCTCACGTGCTTCACTAGGATTCGGTTAAGCTGGATGAGTCCTTAGCTTATGAGGAGCATCTTGTGGCTATTCTAGAAAAGTAGGTTAGTAAGTTGATATATGAGGAGTTTCCATTAGTGAAGGTTCAATGGAGGCATCATCTAGTCAAGGAGGACAGTTGGTAGGCCGAGCTTGACATGTTGACCCGATATTCTCACTTTTTTAGCTTTCATGTACTTCATTTTATTTAACTTTTGAGGTCAACAGTCCTGTTAGTAGTGGATATTGCAATAACCCTCGCGGTCATTTGCTTGATATCTTGTTTGTTTATAGTTTACCCCGTTCTTGTAGCATATGTGTAGTGTTTGTAATGTATTGAGATGGGTGGCATGCTTCCTGAGGCAGTTTGGAGAGTTTTGGATGAGCTTCCCCACTTTAGGGGGATTTTATGTTGAAAGAGTTGACTTTGGTCAATAGCTAGAGAATCTGACGTTGTATTAAATTGTCGTTAGTTCCATCATTTCCAGAAGGTCCATTTACTTAGTGGTATGGTTTAATTGGGTCCTAATGCCTCAAGGCGTAAGTTTGAGTTGTTAGGAAAGATGTTGGGACAGTTTGGCAAAGGGTTGGGTCCCACGATGATTGATATGTTGTTGTGGTGTTTTGCAAATTGTGATAAGAGTTTCTTTTTGTAAGTGTTGACTTGGGTCAACATTTTATGAAGAGAGCCTCTGTTTGTTGTTTCGACGATTCCGTTTAGTCTGTAATGTAATTTTTGGTGAGGTGGAATATTTCAATTGTGTTCATGGGTTCTGAATGAATCCCAAGCCCCCATCATGGTATTTCCTCAATACTAACTTGAGTTGATGTAGCTAATGCTCATGCACCCATCATTGCATCCGCGTGTCATCAAGATCATGAGCTTGGCATTACACTCGTGAGCCTTGACCATCACAATTGTGATGAAGGTTTAGTTGACCTTTTCCATATTGATTAATGGAGATCGCACCCCTATGGGTCCCGCAATCGCGATTAGTAAATGTGTGTCAGTTATAACTAATTCCCACGATTATCATCATGCATTTCTCTTGAGACCAACATCAATATGGTGTTTCGGTGCATGTTTTTTGCGGAAAGTCATTGGGAACTACTGGTTTTGGTTGTGGTTAGCTTGGAAACGTTGAAAGGTTTGTTAATCACGCATTTAAACTTATAAATTTCATTCTTTTCCTCTCTTAGATTACTTATTTGATCATTCTAAACGGCGAGAACTTGTACTACGATATGCAAGGTGTAGAAGTGTAGTTTGAATACCAACAAGTGGTACTTAATAGGTATAGGCCGACTAAGCTCCAAAGATAAAGCAAGCATAAATAACAGGCAGAGATGGAGCATATACTACAACAACTAAGAAGAGACAACCCATAGTAAAAGTAAACAAAGACAAAAGAACATGATAAAATAAGTAAGTAACTGAGGCAACGGAATGTACCTAGAGGCGCTACCCAAAGAACCTAATAACAACAAGATTCTACTATGGAAGTCAAGAACCGAGATATCCATGAATCGGGATCCTGATGAATATAGATACAAATGGTCCAATGGGAGCAAGAGTTTCCATGAACATTTGAAAATTAACCGAAGATATACTAAAAATAACCAATACTACACATCATAACATCTAAAAGGCCAATCCAATCCAATAAAATCTAGAAGCACTTATATCGACAAAATCAAAGGGAAATATCTAAGCCAATCCTATAAACCAACTATCAAACTTACAAAAAATACACAGTTATAATAAAAAAATAACCTAACCAAACCTCATAAGCCTAGAAGGTACACCTAAGCTAACATAATCTGACCGACCTACATAAGACTGATAGGTGCAAAGAACAACCAATTATAATAGTGATAGGCGATGCATATGAATGCAAGTTATGCAATAGAAACCAATAGTACCATAGAGACAAAGTTCCACGTAACATCTATATACACCAACCTCCTTTCCATGGCATGCTATGTAAGACCTACGCGGATACCCCTCTTCATGCTCAATGCGTCACATGGATGGAGGGACCTATAGGGGACTCGGAAAGTCCGTATATACTACATAGTATTGAAGCAAGATGTCAACAACCTAGTTGTCATAGTACCGAATCTGCTCTGGAGAGTATCAGAGATACATACGAGAACCACATAAGTACAAAAAGTGTCAACAATCTCATTGGCTGATCAAATAAACTGGTAAGAAAGGGTCGATAATCTCCTTGATGGATCAAGTAAATGGTCAGCAAATCCATGATGCCTTTTTATCTCAAAAATCTATTTAGCAAACTGGTAAAGGTGGTAAAATCCCGTCAAAACCAACTTTAAGAGTAAAAGGTGAAAAATCATATTTCCTCAAAAATGATAGTGAAAGATAAATGCATCTACTTGAATCATACCTTAAAACATGTGAAAGTGAGTATGAATGCAATGTATTCCATTACTAGCATTGAAACAATAGCATTTACGCAGCCTAGACAACATAACCGACATCATCGTGCTCCCAAATTATTGAAAACTAACCTAGAATGTAGCTACTCCTTGACCAATGCCTCGGGCCCAATCATATCTCAACATATGCAAAAATAATACATTAATATGATCACCGTAACTCAAGAAAGTAGGAATTTATAAAGAATCCAACAATTGAAAGGGTAACTCAAGGATCTCGTCCTTAACCTGAAAGCACTACTCAAGTGAATACTTAGCATATATAATGCTAACCTATGACTATCACAAGTAACTAAGGTTAGATAGCCTAATCTAAGGTAGGGATAAAAATCAAATTTAACGACTCTACTTGGGGTGAATTCTCACAAGACTAAATCACGCCCATGATCCACGCACTAGAGGAGAGTACCAATCCATAGAAATTTCTACAGGGAACAACTATATTGCCTAAAAGATAAGTAAAAATTCACTCTAAGGTACTTAGATCACAAACTTTTCTAAAGCCTCAAACGTTAACTACGAAAATGCTAACAATATCAAATAAATCCATAAACAAGGAATTTACAACATAGACTAAGGATTTCGCAACACTATACTAGCTTGAGGCTCCTATGACAATTAAAAAAGAATTAGAATAAGGGATGTAATCCTAAACTCATCACATACAATCCTATCCCATATGCAATCTATACTAAGCATTATCTCTTGGGGGAAAATCTAACAAAAAGTAGAATGTAGCCTACCCAAAAGACAAAGTACAATCTTGAACCCCCCTTGAGATGCCTTACAATTCTTTACTTCCTTTGAGTGCCACGATACTATAAAAATTGCAAACTATGAATCACTATGAGTAAAATGATACCATATTGAAATAGCTGCACGTGGGTCTTAAATCGGGTCAAAATGGCATACGAGGACCCGCGTGAGGAATCATAAAATCAACTCCGCCAAAAGCTTACAGCTAGTTCGAAGAACTTGTGCCCTGAAAATGGGCAAAATCTGAGCTAAAACTTCCTAAAAACAGACCCAAATAACACTAGCTTCCTAGACCATTTCAAGAAATAATGGAAAAAATTAATGAGGACTTATGATTTAGAAGCGAAAATGACAACCCGCACGACATACTCATGTTATTCCCAACTTAAAGCAAGGAAATAGTCAAGAAACTTTTTAAGAGGAGTTCTCAATTCTAACAATTGGAAATAAACAATTGAAGAAGGAGAAGTGATTTTATCACTGTAATGGCAACACATGCAGACAAGACAACATAGGTGCAGCATCACCAGTGCGAGGAAATTCTTCACATGTGCTGAGGTCCATGGGTCAACCGGCTCTACAATAGTAGACCTCGGCTCCATCAGAGTGACATTCAATAGACTGGTTAGCTCGGTAGGAGAGGGCCTTGGCTCTACAGGAGCATGGTAACAGGTACGACGAAGGCTCCGAAGGAGTCAGGCCTGCTTACGTAGGCACCTTTGTAAGAGTGGGCCGAGGCCCTGCGGGAGAGATTGCACCAACTGCTAGCGCAATAGCTCTTGGGATTAAAATCTCAAATCTGAGTCGCACCTTTAAAATTAGTTCAGGGTCCCACCAATAAAACCCAGATATGCTACCCAATCAGAAACGACATTCCAAACTCAATAGAATTTTCAAAACTTTTAAAAGAGGTTGTCTCAACAAAATGTTGGTCCCACACCTAAACCTCATTTTATTCTTAAGCCACAAGGATACTCAAAATGAGTCTAGAAACCTCGGGTTCCGAACCAAAGGTTCATCTAGACCAAACTCAAAGTTCCAGAGATAATAGAACCATCAGAATTGCATTATAGGGTTGTTTACCTTTAATTTTGACCAAAGTTCACCATTAAAACTTCAAAAGCCCTAATACTAAAAAAACTTACAAACCCAAATGAATAATCAGGTGACCAAATTGTTAGTCCCAACAAGTCATAGATGATATGGGGTTGATTTAGGAAAGCTCTAAACATGGAAAATGATGGATGACGGATGAAATGACCTAGAGGGTTATTACAACATCCACTACTATAAGGACTATCATCCTTGAAAGTCAAGGAACGGAAGAAGAAGCAAAAAATCTCGAAAAGATGAGGGTACTGGATCAAAATGCTCCACCAGACTCCCAGACCCCTCTCGAATTAAACTACACCATCCCAAAACTTAATCTAGAAGAATACTCTCGAATTCACTTCTTTCGCTCTAAAATTCAAAACCAACCACCAACTGTTTCCTTTGATGCCAACTTTCACCCAACCGAACATAACTTGATCGAATGCACCAGTTTTATTTTAGATATACTAGTACCACAAGATACCACAGAACTAAGCAAACACATAACCACGGAAGATGAAAACTAACTCATAATTCAGATAATCCACCTCATGCTCTAAGCCCAACATCTTCTAGTAATCAGTTGGGCTATATGGTTCTCTCCAGCTTCATCTGATTCTTGCCTGCATAACCACACTATTTAAAACTTTGAAACAATGATATGCCCCACCTAAACACCAAGAGTGGTAAAGTCTAATATAATAACTCAACCCAGGGCACAAGCCCAAAATCATGTACCAATGACTCTTGAAACCAACAACCTAAGCTTGAAATGCAAGCTCTTGAAACTGAACAAACTACTCCACATGAGAACTATTCCAGGCGTGAAACCACACTTAGACCATCTTAAATGTCCTTCTTCTATCAAACAAACTCTTAGGAAAGTAATACAAGATGAAAATCTTAGCCCGATGCAATAGAAGTTGATGCCATGTGCCCAAGAACTACCCCTCAAGTGCATGTCTGAGCCGATAGGTAGTAAATAAGCGTAGTCAACCTATCAATAGTGACCCCACCCTATAGATGAACCATCTAAGAATATTTTCATTCTCTAATGAAGGCTAAAGTTTACATAACCAAGGCATAACAAAGAATCACATTTACCATTATAACAAAATATAGAACATGTTCATATCTTAAAAGTTTGGGATAATGATAGACAAATACTAAGACCAACATAACAGACAAATTAGATAGGTTGAAAAAGCAAAACTTGAACTTCGTAACCTTAGAACTGAGAATGGGATTAAGTCAAGGGACATAATTGACAAACTTTGTACAACAAAACCATGGAAGTAGTTTAAACCTCCCTACAACAAACTTTCTTAGTAGCAGACCTCTCAACTACTAACAGAAGGATGATAAAAAACAAAGGTTTGTCTAAGTCATGCAAATTAGGAGAGCATAAATGAAGTACTAACAAGATAATGCTAGTAAAGACGTGTATAAAGCAAGGTCATGTAATGACCAAAACAAAGCAAACTCTAGAAAAAAGCACACAATAAAGGTTGTAGAAAAGTAAATCAACCAATCGACCAAAGGATCATAACAATGCAACCAGGTTCGAAGATAAATGAAGCTACTCAACCACTACTCCCAAAGGATCATAACAATGCAACCAGGTTCGAAGATAAATGAAGCTACTCAACCACTACTCCCAAAATAGAAACAAGCCAGCTGACCCACTACTGAAAGAAATCATTTATATGGAATAAACACAAAGACATAACCCCAATTCAGGATTTTACAACGATCATAAGATAGACAACAAGGTAAGTAGGCATGTATGGGTATGAAAACCCCAAATCACACAACATGATAAGGGATCAAATAATGAAATCTCACCTATATTAGTGGTACATAAAGCCTCAGCCCTCAAGACATCCTTTTGAATCACAGAACGGAATGTGTCTGACCTCAAACTGAACATCTGAACTACCACCTACAATACTCAGTGTACCCAATTTAATCGAAGGTGCCACAACTTCAACGGATTAACTTGGCTGAGCTGACTACACAATGGTCCTATACTGCGGGCACTCTCTAGAGCAATGGCTAATCTCCCCACAACCACAACATGCTCCGACAGCCCTAGCCTGGAGAGTAACAGATGCTCACCAATTATTGATGACCAACTCACACCTGGTACACTCTATGGACCAATGCCCAAGCTCCCCACAAGCGAAACAACCCCATGGGCCAAATCATGATGGGAAAAATGTGACGATCTACTTTTGATGCCTCTGCCAAAAAACAAGAATTGGAACCTCATAATGCCTTAAAAGAACTTTGTACACCGCGAACACCATGACCTGTCTCAAAACCATCTGGAACATCAGGTACTATCGCTACAGGCCAGATAGGTCAAGAGGGATGATAACCTTTACTTGGATGATACCTACCTTGGGGTAAGATTATATCACTATAGTATTGATGGTGGGCCTCTCACCACTACCTTGCTAAGTATCAAAACACACCTACTATAGAGCCCTCACATGACTAACCATCTACGAAAAGGTAGACTCAGCTGATATCAAGTACTTTGATGTTAGATAGAGTGGTAAAGTCAATCCTCTAATAAATCTTCGACACAAATCCTTCTTAGTAGGAAACAATATGGGAGTATGCGTTGCCCACTCGAGAATCCTAATCTCTTACTCATAAATGGATAAGGAACCCTATTACAGACCTACAATTCCAACTCTAATTTGAGAATCACTCAACAGACCTAAAACCACACCTACCTCTAGTGTATCCTCAAAGAGACTCAAAATCTCTAACACTGAATCCAAAGGAGTTGAGGTGGCCACTAACCCTATCAGAGCCTAGGCTTCCCCCAGACCTTCTACCTACTACTAAACATCCCCAACCTAAAGGTCTATTCCTAGCAGAGGCTCCCTAGCCTGATAATGAACAAAAATCTTGGTAATATGTGTCGATGCCTATTCATGTCCATCAAATTCCTCATGTGATCAATCTAAAAAAAAGTGGATTCGAAAAAGTATGTTAGAGTTTGATCAAAGAAAATACACATGATAAGGAATCAAGAATATGATTTTCTATGTAAGCCCTATAGCCTCCCGGAAATAGGATATAAACGACTCTGCATTGATCTGTAGGACTCTACTAGGCCCTGCTCTCATACCAATGATATTGGTGAATCTAGAGCTATAATACAAATATGTGACAAGTTAAATCTCAGGTTATGATAGCACCTTCTAACATCCACCAGTAGGTAAATCAAACTTATTGCATAAAACCCATGGTAATGGGATATCATGCACAAAATAAAGGAAAATTATCAAAACAGAAAAGAAAGAGAATCAAATATACAAAATATATCCCCAAGACCTGGTATTTGTCAGAGAGGTCCTTGGATCCATAGGCACGAGGTCATGGGTGTTACCAAGGCTCCACAAAAGCGAGGCTGGCTGAACTGGTCACCTTTTCAGGTGTGACTAGCTCTTTATAGGAGCGAGCATAGGCTTTGTGGGAGAGGCTGCACCGGCTCTTAGGATTTAAAATTACAAGTCTGAATTGGACCTTCAGAATTAGTTTAGGGTCCCACCAACACAACCTGGATATGCTACCCAATAAGAAACAACAATCTAAACTCAACAAAACTGTTGAAACTTTCAACATAGGCCATCTCTACAAAAAGTGGGTATCACACTCAAGGTTTATTCTATCCATAAGCCAAAAGTATGCTCAAAATGATTCCAGAAGCCTTGGGACCCAAACAAAAGATCCTTCTAGACCAAGCTCAATGTTTTGGAGCTAACGATACCATCAAAATCATATTTTGAGGTTGTTTACCTGATGTTTTGACCAAAGTCAACCATTCAATCTTTAAAATCTCTAAAACACATAAACTTACATAAAAGCTAAACTAATGACTAGGTGACGAAACTATCAGCCTCAGCAAGTCATAATTAAGTTTGAGTCACTATAGGAAAGTTCTAAATAGAAAGAGCTCTAGACGACGGAGAAAATGATCTGGATGATCAATACAACTTTAGTCATAAAGCCTTAGATTAGGATTAGCCTTATCCTTGATTGTTGATTTAGGATCCTTAAAAGTCTACTAGGTGGTTTAAAACATGATTTATATGTGTTGGGAGGTTTAGTGTGGTTGTGTGTTTTTCCCAATCATTTATGAGCTTTTATTAGATCATTATCATATTTTTGGACCTGAGGCCTTGGACTTGGACATGCTGAACTTCCAGGTTAGTACGATTGTATTGAGACGGGTGTCTACCATGTTATTTGTGTGTTTTGATTGTAATGTGAATGAATTGACTACATTTTGTATGCATTCATATGCACATCATCTGTATTTTGCATGCTATGAAGTAGAAATGAGAGAAATGTGTGTTTGATACAGTTAAATAGTTTTTCATTAGTTCTACTTTTTGGGTTCCGAGGGAGAGTGTTATTGTTTTTACTCGAGGAAACTTGGAATTTTGAAAGGAAGTACAATATTTTCTTAGGCTTTTGTTCCAAAGATATATTTACTTTAAACTCATCAGTTTAACTTTCTAGGTCTAAATATTTTTCGAGGAAAAATATTGATTTTATGAGAGTTTTGGACTCATTTACTTTAATACTACAAAGTTTTAGGAAGCAATCTAAGGGGCTTGAGAACCTATTTCGGGTTATATTTCTTGCATTTAATCAGTTGTCAGGTCCGAGGGATCATTATGGGCAACTCGAGAAATTTTGTCGACCTTCTACTTTTATACATCGGTCATACGTGCATTGCATCATCTTGCACTGTGTGTCCCATCATGATTAATCTATTTTGGGTGTCAAATGTTCATTATTAGTGTTATCTGCATTGCTTGTAGTGGCTTTTATGTCTCTAGACAGCTATTGAATCATAGTTTTAGCACTATCATGCCTTTTTTATTCATATAGTTTCTATTTGAGCTTGGTTGGCCTATAATGCCTACTGAGTACCCTTTGCTTTGGTACTCATACTACCCTTCTACAACTTTTTTTATATAGTTCCTAGTACGAGCCAGCCCAGCTAATTCCAGATCTTTCAACGCTATCATTGTTGGATCGAGGTAAGCTCTTAGTGTCCGGAGATTTACTGCTTTCTCTCTTTTTATATTATTTATGTATTTTTTATTTTTATTATATAGAACTATATTATATAGTCTCTTTCTACACTTAGATTCTCTTGTACCAGTGACACCAAATCCGGGTTGGGTTCTTATGTACACTTTTATCTTTCTTGATCACTTATGGGTCCATTATGTATATTTTATATCGTATATACACATATTTATGCGATGGGCCCCCTCTCTCTTCTTATTATTTCTTTTCTATACTTTTGTTTTTTAGTGTTTCATCGCTTGTAGTTGGGTTTTTTCTTTCGTACTGGGGTGTTTTAATGTAAGCGTCATCATAACTCAATTTTGCATTGTGAAAGGTAGAGAGAGGGTTAATGTTTGATAAAGGTAAGGCTAAATTCAATAGCTTTGATTCAAAATCTATATTTGTGTTAAAAATTCATTGAACCGTAAAAATTATTATCTATGATCCCGACAACATAAAAAATTAGAATCTAAAATCATTAAATTTTTAATCCTGATTTCGCCTTTAATATCATTATAGACCATGCCTTATTCTTATTTCTTCTTCAAAATCTACTTCATTAAATTTTTAGTTCATTATCATTTAATATCTATTAACCAACTCACTTTCAAAGTTACTAAATCATAGAAAGTGTTACAAACAAATTAAAGCAAAAGTGAACTTACAAGTAAAATTTGTTAGAAATATATCCCAAAGGATTAAGGTGGAAATATTGATGGACATAATAGTACCAGGATCAAACTCTTATGTTCAAGTATTAAATGAGAAAAACATAATAAAAAATGGCTGAAGAAAGAGATCACAACTTGGTGAAGAAGCGGTAAGAGGTCAAACCTGAAAAAGTTACAGAGAAGATCAAAACAAGAAAAAGAGTGCCATAAGAGCGATTGATTTAAAAAGTGATACTTAACAATTGGAACTCTTTGCAAAACATCAAAAACTTTGTATATTGTAGGTGTCTCATCTTAGGTTAGCCCAAGAAACTGGCAAACAAAACACCCTACCAATGGATACAAATATAAAATGGAAAATAATAATATTGGATTTAGATGTTGTTTCATGATATGCGATCATTATTCTCTTTGTACAATAATTAAGACCTCATGAGAAAGACGGAAAAATAAAAAGGAATCAATGTAGTGCAAAATTAAGAAGTTATGGGAATGGCAAGTGAAAGAATTTTCATGTTTTAAAAAATAGATAAATAAAATGGGATAATATATGAAACAGATATTTTACTAGGATCCTTGGAGTGACACGCCTATATTCAAAGGCAAGAACCTCTTTGAGGAGTCTTATCGCAGGTAGTTAATTTTAAGAAAAATAAGTAAGGACATTATTATTTATGAGCCAAGTAAAGAAATAAATTAATTAAAAGTTAGTTGTCCCATAATGATGGACACGTAACCGATGTTCTAAAGGCCCAAGAGAACCAACTTATAACATATACTTACCACACATATAGCTATGAAAGTTATGAGGCTCTAACAAGTATGTGTATAAGCTAGAGTTATAAAAGACCAACAGAAATAGGCCCAAAACATATATACATGACTTGGTTGTAAAGGTCACAAGTGATAAGGAACCAAACATAACTCCACTTTATACATTAGTCTACAAAGCATCTATAAGATAGACAAACTTAGTGTAGGTTGGTACAAGCCCCGCCTTACTCTTAACTACTATGCAGTACCAAAATACATCTACTAAAGACTCGGTAAAGCTCTAAATCAACTTGGAGCTCACCAACAGCAGCTGCGTATCGTGTGCTCCTATTGAGGAGGTATACTAGAGGGAGTACATGTACCTATGGATTGAAAAACATTGTCCCCCACAAGGGACGTCAGTACGAAAGAATGTATTGAATATGTAAGGCATAAAGTTACCAAATGTAAACCAAGAGCTCAAATGAAATCAAGTATCAATGTGTGAATGTGTAGATAAGAATAAAAGACCACTTTTTCTTACACTTGTGGGATAATGTACATTACATTCTTTTCTTTGATTTCTTTTGTTTACTTCATAAACTTGTAATGCATGTATACAAATGAATAAGTGATCAGTGGTAAAAAAAAAAAAGGAAGACCCATGCTAGACATTTTAACCCTAGGGATGTTATCCTAATAAATATACAAATTGGGATAAACCCATGCTAGGATCTTGCCCTGTAACAACATGACCCAGTCATTACGAGTAGGCCAATAGGGATAGAATTTTGGCTAAAAGAAATTTAGGGTAGTAACTTAAATTTTTTTGCCTATGCCAGCCACAAAAAGAATATAACAAAGGTGAGGTCTAAGGCCATCGGAGAATAGGTATGGTGTAATATTGAGGTTTGGTTATATTTTCTTGTAGCCAAGACATTAATAAGCCCATAGGTATTTTTGAAATCGAATTTGGGTAAGTAGAACTCATGAATTCATTTTTGGCGGTTTGCACTTGTTTTCCATGAAATTCATCGGTAATGATAACAATTCGACTCCCCAATCTTATGTATTGATTCTTAAGCCTTATAATCTAGTTCATTTCCTGTGGGGGGGGGGGATTTGACATGATTCCTTTGTGGAAAAATCCCTAAGTTGGATGATCATATAGTGGTCTAGGGTTAGGATTTATCGATAATCTGGGTAAATTATAAGCCATTAGTGATTGATTGTTGTTTATATTGTTTGTATTAGACCAAGAACAAGCCAAGGCACTTCACAAGGGGAAACCTCGGGTTCTTTAGAGTTTCCAAGTGGTTTGATTTGAGGTAGGTGATGATTATATGTTTTCAGTTTATGTATGTATGCATGTCTACTGCTTTGTGGTATCATTAATGCAATGCATGGTAGGGAATACTTAGGGATACATAAGAAATGGCATCATGTTGATAATCTCGTGCAATGGACTTATTATTGTGACTTGTTGTTTTCAAGTTGTATTGTTCATTGTGCTTGTGGTTGTGCATGATTATTTGTGATTGTTGGTTGGCTTAGCTACGATGCTAGTACACTAACGATGGATGGTTTGGGTATCACACCAATACACTAACTATGGATGGCTCGGTTACCACATCGGTACACTAATAATTTGGGTTTAGGATCCACGAGAAGAGCAGGTATATGATTGTGATTTCATTAGAGAAACAGGCATTTGCATATATGATCACGTGGGACACACATCCATGTATTTTTATTTCATGATATGTGACTGAGAATCTATATGGTTTGATAATTGTTTTTATATGTATTGTTCTGTGTTAATGCATTATAGTGAACTATTTACATTCATGTCATGGACTGACCATGTGATCCTACAAGTAGAATGTGGTTTGTATACTAATTAGTGCGTGTGTACGTTTCCTTGTTAAGTACAGGGCATCTTTTAGCGACTGATCCAATACCTCAGTTAAGGGATGCTTGATTTTGAATCCAAGGTGAGCTACATTTTTCAGGATGTCATGGATTCCTCTACTTTTCTTGTCCGTCTTTTTGGATACAAACATTAGACTTAAATTCTATGTTTAGTTTCTGGGTTGTGTCCCCCTTCTTTATTATTAGAGATTTGATATGTTAACTTTCTATTTTTAGGGGTTATATTCTGCATAAAATGTTTTTGGAATATTGGGTTGAGTTTATGGGAACTCAATTCTTAGTTGTTTCTAAACTGTGTTTTCTTTTTATTATCATAAACTTGAGTTTTATAAATTCAGTTGTGTTGATTCAAGTAATTCTTTTGTTCTCCCACCACGTGGTTTAGTGTGATTGTCACTCACAACATTTGGGGTCTTAAAAACTTGGTATCAGAGCTCTAGATTCGTTGATCTCGTTGTACCAAAAAGAGTCTAGTAGAGTTCTATGGAATACTATGGAGACGTCTATACTTTTCTACAAAAGGCTATATGACTTTAGGAAATTCTCTTTCTTTCTTCCTTCGTGCTATGACTTGATTCCCATTGGTATCTGGTGATCAAAATTGGTATTTAAATCTTCCATTCTTTTGTCTGTAGATGGTTGACACTCAACGTAACAGCACAAGGGTAGTAGCTCTAGCAACGGAGCATGCAACTAAGCTCACAGTGAGAGGACGTAGTAAAGGCAAATGAAGAGGTAGGGGCAGGGGTAGGGGTATAGGAAGGGAATGTACCACCATAGATGGAGCTTAGAATGTGAATATACCAAGGGAAGCGACCCCACCCTCACCCCTAGATTTTGTGGAGGAAGATGTTGAGATTGAGATTGAGGATAATGTTGAACTGGAGGTGAGAACATAGGATGGGAATGCAAGTCTTTCCCTTATTGACACGGGGACTGTTCATCAGGTACTAGCATTTTTTAGTAGGTTGATAGGTACTAAGTCATTCCCATGGTACAGACTACTTAGGTTTTGGTTACTGAAACTGTTGTCGCTACTGTTGCTAAGATGGATATGGACTTGGGAATGGACACCTTGTTTCATCCATAGCTTGGCCCTGTCATGATTGGTACAGAATATGAGATGTTGACCAAGTTCTTCAAGCTTAAGCCTTTAGTATTTCATGGTTCTGAGGGTAAGGATACATTTGAGTTCATCTTGGATTGTTATGAGAGGATTTATTTGTTGGTCATTATGTACCAGAATAGGGTGGAATTTGTGGCCTTCCAGCTTCTGGGTGAGGCAAAAAAATGGTGGAGAGCTTTCATTGAATGTCATTCATTGATCTTACCTCCATTGACTTAGCACAGTTTCACGTCATGTTCTTGGAGAAGTATGTTCCTCGTACATTGAGAGATAGGAAGAAGGATGAGTTTGGATCTTGAGCAGGGTCACATGATTGTGGATGATTATGAAGCTAAGTTTCATGCCCTATCTCGATATGCTAAAAGTTGGTGAGCACTGAAGAAGAGAGTTTCCAGTTATTTATCAAGGGTTTGAGTTCTTTATTGCAAGTGTTGTCTGTGCATATGACCTCTGATGGCAAGTGTATAATGAGGTGACTGACTTTGTGAAGAAGGAAGAGTGAGTTCCATAGGCTGTGAAGGCCAAGATATTGGCTAAGTAGCCCAAAAATGTGGGTAACTAAAGTGGTTTATATTGTAGGGGTTCAGGTTAGTAGACATATTCAGCTCACCTGATTCTGTCAGCTATGCCCGTTAATACTGGTGGTCTTGGGGCTTCTTATGCATCAGCAAGCAAGCCTTCACTTGACCACAATTGCTTCCATTGTGGTGATGTCAAGCACTTTAAGAATGAATGCCGCCACAAATAAGAAGTTGTTCATGTTCAGCAGCAGACTAGAATAGTGGTCCCAGCGGGTGGAGGTAATCATGGTAGAGGATGTCTTGAGGGTGGGTGAGGAGGTAATCAAGGAGGTCATAGAGCCCAAGATAATGTTAATGCAGGAAGAGAAGCGGCATAGCCCTGAAGGTGGGTCGCCCGTATTGAATACAGAGCTCATTGTTATTCATTTCTGAGTAGACAAGAGGCTGAGGCATCAGATGTTGTGATTACAGGTACTATTCTTGTCTATTATTAAATGGGCAATGTGTTGTTTGATCCGGGTTCTACATATTCTTATGTATTTGTGACATTTTCTCTAGGACTTGATTTGATTTGTGATACCATTGATGCCCATATCTATGTTGCTACCCCTATTGGAGAGTCGATTTTAATAACCCATGTGTATCGTGATTGTTTTGTGATGTTTATGAGTCCATAGACTCAGGTAGATTTAGTCATACTGGATATGCTAAACTTTGATGTGATCTTGGATGTGACTTGGTTGTCCCCTTATTTTGTTGTGTTAAATTGTAATGCTAAATTAGTGACTATAGAGATCCCGGGGAGGGAAACACTAGAGTGGGAAAGGGGTGTACAGGCGTAAGTCATTAAAGATCATATCATTCCTTCAGGATAGAAAACTAGTAGGGAAGTGTGGTTTGACCTATTTGGCTCATATTTAGGATATTAGTGCAGAGCCTCCTTCCATTGAGTCTATTCCTATTTTTTTCGAGTTTCGGAATGTGTTTCCTACACATCATCTTGTTGCCTCTAGATAGGGACATACACTTTTGTATTGACTTGGAGTCAGACACTTTCCCATTCTCTATTTCTCCCTATCGCATGGCTCTCTCATAGACTGAGATTTATCAATTGCTTGATAAAGGGTTTGTTCATCCTAGTGCTTCTCATTAGGTGCACTTGTCTTAATTACAAAGAAGAAGGATGGTAGTATGAGGATGTGTGTAGATTATTAGCAATTTAATAAGGTTACCATCCGAAATAAGAATTCCTTTCCTCACATAGATGATTTGTTTGACCAGATGCAGGGTGCTTCTCTCTTTTCTAAGATTGATTTGAGGTCAGGGTAGTATTAGTTAAACATTAGGCTTGCAGACATACCAAAGACAGTTCAATCCGATATGGGCACTATGAGTTCTCGAAATGTCATTTGGGTTGACTAAGGCAACTGTAACATTTATGAGTTTGATGAATGGGGTGTTTAAGCCATTCTTGAATTCCTTTGTGATTATGTTTATAGACGATTTCTTGGTTTACTCCAAGGGAAAGGAGGATTACGCTGAGAATCTCCATATTGTCTTGGGTATCCTAGGGAAACAAAAATTATATGCTATTTTTTTTAAGTGTAAATTCTGGCTTCCGTAGGTTTCTTTTCTCGGCTATCTGGTTTCGAAATAAGGGGTGATGGTAGATCCCCAAAATATTGAGGTATTCAAGAATTGGATTCGTCCTAGCTCAGTGATAGAGGTTAGAAGTTTTATAGCGCTTGCTGGTTATTATCAAAGGTTTATAAAGAACATTGCTTCCATTGCTACGCGTTTGACCAAGTTGACTCAAAAGGAGGTACTTTTTGAGTGGCCAGATAAACGTGAAGTTCCAAAATATCAAGAATCTTTTGACTACAGCTCCTATCTTGACCTTGTCAGTGAAAGATAAGGATTTCATTTTCTATTGTGATGCTTCACATTCTGGTTTGGATGTTTTATTAATGCAAGAAAAGAATGCTATAGCTTATTCTTCCAGAAAGCTAAGTGTTCATGAGAAGAACTATCCCACTAATGATTTGGAGTTGGTAGTGTTTGTGTTTGGTCTCAAAATTTGGTGAAATTATCTTTATGGGGCAACGTGTGAGGTATTCAACGAATCGTAGTCTTCAACATGTGTTCACTCAGAAGGAACTGAACCTGAGACTGAGAAGATAGATGGAGTTTCTCAAGGATTATTATGTGACCATTAGTGTGATCCGCGTAAGGCTAATGTTGTGGCACACACATTGAGTCGAAAGACAATTAACATGCGTAGTTTGGCTTGGTTGGGGATATCTAAGTGACCTTTGGCCACATAAATTTAGCTTTTGGAGTTTAAGTTTATGCGGTTGGATATCTCTGATAAGGTTGTGGTGTTAGCCAATATTGAGGTTAAGCCCACCTTCATAGATGAAATTAAGGCCAAGAAATTTGAGGATGAGGATTTGGCCAAGCTTAGAGGTAAGGTGGAGTCTAGGGATACCCAAGATGCCACTCTCAATGCAGATGGCATGCTCAGTTTTAAAGGAATTACTATTGTTCCATGGCTTTGTGACTTGATCTAGAGTGTGTTAGAAGAGTATCATTATTTGCACTATTCTATTCATTTTGTTGTAACAAAGATGTATAGGGATTTGAGACTAATTTATTGGTGGCTAGGGATGAAAAAGGACATTGCAGATTATGTTTTTGCAGATTATGTTTTTAAGTGTCAGAATTTCCATCAGGCGAAGTATGAACACCAAAATCCTGGAGGTTTGATTCATAGGATGCCAATTCCTAGATGGAAATGGTAAAGGATTTTCCAAGAGGATACGTAAGACCTTGGGGAAGTATGAAATGATTTGGTTTATTGTTGATAGATTGACTAAATCAATCCAGTTCATTCCCGTCAGAGTTGATTACAACTCTCAATAGTTAGTGAAGATTTATGTCAAGGAGATAGTAAGGTTGCACAGGATGCCCCTTTTTATCATCTTAGACCGTGGCTATCAGTCTAATTTGAGGTTTTAGAGAATGTTGCATGAAGCATTGGTCAGAAAACTCACTTTCAACACAACTTTCCATCCTCAAACTAAGGGTCATATGATGGGTGGTAGATTTGAACAAATTTGAGGACTATTTAGCTCAATAATTAGTGTCCTCAATGCCTAATTTTGTTCTAATAATATTTTGATTATTTGCAGCCATGAAGGCTAATGGATAAGGTAAGGATGAATATTTGAAAGAATGGCCGAATGTGTGAAAAGAATTGCAAAATTTACATTGATGATCGCCAAGTGAGCATGACCTCGCCTGAAGTGACAGTGCACAACAATTGTGTCTATCGAGACAGGTCGGTGAACTCCAAAAGGAAAGGCTATTCACCAAATGAGAAAGGCGACCTTGCATACCATCTCTGAAAGTGATAGTGCAAGGAGTAAAAATGAAGGGTCGAAAGGAGAACCAAGGTGGTACTCAAAGATATGCTGAACAAGAAAGAAAGACTCAAACAAGGTCGCCAACTGAGGTTCAAACACCTGAAGCCTAGAGCAAGATAAGGTGAGGTGAAGCATGATTGTCAATTTGCCGAATGAGCTCGGAGAGCCCGACTAACGTCGGCCAAAGGGTAGCGTGTTGAGTTTTTGGGACAAATTTTGGGAAACTATAAATAGCCCAAAGGAGAGAGAAAGAAGGGCGTTCAGAGTGAGAAATTGTACTTTTGAAAGAAACTCTTCATCTTGTGAAGAACACTTTCTAGTTTTTGGGGTTTTTCAACTTTGCTGTTGAATTTGACAAATTAAAGTTGAATCCAAAGTGGGTTTAGTTTCTTAGTTTCATGTTACACATAGCTGCTTTCATGGAAGGTATAATTTCTTTACTTTTTGTGATGGCTGGCTAAAACTCTAAGATCTAGGGGTGCAATTATGGGGTTAGGTGTTGATTTAATGTAGTGGGTATTGTGTTATGCTTTGTTTTGCTGCTTTTCATACATAAATTTGGGCTAATTAACATGGGATTAATTTATGGGTTAAAGTTACAAATTTAATTCCTAATTTCGATCCCTGGTCGATGCTCAAAAGAGATTGATTGGTGTGGATAATTAGTCTAATACTAGCAATTTAGGTTTGGTATTTGTAAGTTGCTTGAAAATAGAGGTAATGGGTCAGATCTATTTGCCCTATTTCTACATTAAAAGAGAGAATATAGTAAGGTATTGGGTTGTTTAGATTGTCATATAGATGAGTCCGAAAAGAGATTCTATTCAAGGATGCTATGAGATCAAAAGAAGATTAGTGTCATTGAAGATGACCTAGCCTATTCATGAATGTTCATCACTATATGGCAGCACAATTATCCTAATGTACATTGATTTCCAATCCCCTCACCCCTAGATTGCTTGTTACTTCTTGAATTTCCCGGAATTTTAGTTTAATTATGACAATTGATAACCAAAACTTTTTATTAAATTGGTGGAATCATCTACCCACTTGTTTTTACTACTACAAACTAATGATTTTACAATTCAAATTTCTTAATAAAATTATCTACGATATACCATTCCCTATGGGATTCAACCCTGACTCTTTGTTGGATATTTTTATTGACTACGACCGCTGTCCCTTTTAAATGATTTTAAAGAGGACATTTGAGTGTTATAAAAAATGACGCTGCTGCCGGGAAGTGGTGGTTGAGAATTTTATTTGAGAAATTAGTTTGAAAATATGTTTAGTTGTAGTAGATTGTTGTTTTGTGTTCTTGTTGGCTGATTTGCAGGTCTAATACAATGAGTGACCACTTTAGTGACAACAATAGTCACTATGGTCAAAACGACAACATGAGTGATTTGAATTATATGCATGTGAATATTGTTCAACCTATGGGAGCCATCTAGATACCTCCTATAGCCGGGAGGGCTGTGTTTCACGTAACCAGAACAATGCTACAATTGCTCTAACTAAGAGAAATGTTTGGGAGTTTAGCTCATGAAGATCCCCATGAACACCTTAGAAATTTTTTGGAGGTTTCTCGACCATTTATGTTCATGAACATCTGTCAAGAGTCCGTGAGGTTGAGGTTATTCTCGTTCTCCTTGACGGGTGAAGCTTCAAGATGGTTGGCGAAACTGCCAAATGACTCTATCACTTCTTGGGAAGAGTTAACTGGTGCTTTCTTGGAGAGATTCTTCCCCCCCTTAAAGATGGTGAAACTTAGAACCCGAATCCAAAATTTCAAATGCATTGGAGGTGAACCTCTACATGGAACTTGGTTGCGGTTCAAGAAATTACTTTTGCAGTGTCCAACACATGGTGTTCCGGATGATTTCCTGCTACAATACTTTTATTGTAGCCTTGATTCAGTCAATAAAGGTGTGGCTGATCAGTTAGTCCAAGAAGGATTAATGAGACAATTGTATGATGTGGCTGCTTTGTTGCTAGATAATATGACCAAAGTGAATCGAGCATGGCATGGTAGAGAGGACCATGTGCCTACTCTACAACTGAAAATGAGCAAGGAACAAATTGAGAAGAACAATGAATGAGACGAAAACATGGCCAATATCATGACCTAACTCAATTTGTTATCTAAACGTGTCATGGGAGGTGGACTTAGATCGGTGAATGCGGTTGGAACTAATAGTAGGCAGTGCCCAGTTAATGCCAAATTTGAGGCATTATATAATGAAGAAGTTCAATATTTGGGAAACCAAATGGGGGTTCTCACACCAATTATCAACGACAAGGTGGGAACTAAGGTTGGAACAAGGATCGAGATAATGGTTGGAAAGATTGGCAAGGCGGGAATTGCAGAGATAGGGAGGCTGACACAATCGATATGTTCCTCCCCATAATTGTCAATGACCAAAAGACCCAGCTGGGCCAAAAGGAAACCGAACCGAGGAAATGCTCACAAGGATCTCCAATAAGGTTGAAGGATCCGACAAAGTGTTGAAACACTTGAAAAATGACTTCTCCACTTTATCTCAAATGGTGACCTCTCATTTGGTTTCTATCAAGCAGTTGGAGACCCAATTGTGCCAGATCTCCGCTCATCTCAATCCAAGGAAAAAGGGAATGTTTCCTAGTGACATCGTCCCATATCCTAAAAATAAATGTTGAGGAAATGAGAACTATGTCGTGTCACGACGTTAAATAAGGCGCTTCTTGGGAGGCAACCCAAAACTTTACTTTGTTTTTATTGCTTTCAATAATGTATATTGTGAGTGCAAGTTGTGAGGTAGTTAAAAGGTTAAAGAAGGGAACATTAGGCGATGCAAAAACCAAGACAACGATCCACCGAAGGAGTTGTGCGGACTCATTCTTATCCGCATTTTGAGCTTGAACATGTGAAAAAGTGTACTATCTATTTTGGCAATCTGAGCTCCAAACGGTGATCCGCTGAAGTCACCTATGTGGACTCCATTGGGTTCGCCGAATTGACCTTCAGATTTGGTATTCATTCAGGCATGTTCGGTGATCTTAAGCTCCAATCAACGATTCACTAAACACATTTGGCGATATTAGTCGTGACCGCCTGTAATGACCCTTCAGGTCATTTGCGTGTTTGAGCCTCTTTTCTATTGGTTAGAGCTTTCTTGTAGCGACCCCAAGTCATTTCTGACTTGTTGGCACTGTAGGTTCGGTCGCTTGGTCGCTCGTTTGGTTTTTATGCTTGTTTTCCTGTTCTGGAGCTTTTGAACCTTGAAAAGTTGATTTTGATCATAACTTCAGGTAAACGGCCTTATATGGGAATTCTGACGGTTCCATCAGCTCCGAAGCAGCCAATTTAGGATAGAGGCATGGTTGGCCTGAGTCCTGGGGCTTCCGGTGTGATTTTGGAGCCAGTTAGCTCTTTATCCTTTGAAATTTGGCTTAAAGTTGACTTCGGTCAACATTCCCGAGTTTGGTCAAGAATGATCTTTCATGCGCTTCCCGAGGCTTCTGATCTAATTCTGAGGCCCTCGGTAGAAGTTGGCTAAATTGGCTCTTTGGGTGTGGGACCCACTCTTTATCGAAACGACCTCGTATGGATATTCCGACTGCGCCATTGAGTCTGGAATGTCAAATTTAGTGGGGTAGCATATCTGATTTATTTTAATCGGGTCCCAAACGAATTTTATGGATTCGTTCGGAGACTTTGAAAAATAGCAAAATCTGGTTGCTGGTGCAGACCTTTAGCGACCAGAATTTAGACTTTTAACGACCAGAATTTCAGTTTTTAGCGACCAGTTTCAGGTATTTATAAATCAGAAATTGCAGCTTTCAGCCCTCATTTTCAAATGGTGAATTCTCCCTCACCCGAGCTCTGATTTGAGTGATTCAAAGTCCTGTATGATCGTGGAGATTGTGGCTATGTGGTGGAGTGATCGGATTGTGTTGGTGAACCCTCGTTTGGGGTGAATTACAGCTCAAAGCTGCTGCCATCATCTTTTTGGTGATTAATTTATGATTTCTTCTTCATTTTAAAACTTCGATATCTCGAGTTCTAGAGGTTCGTTTTGGGTGATTTGAAGTCCCAAGTGCTCAGAATCTTGTTGGCTATGTGGGTGACTATCCGTAGCATGTCGGAAAGTCTCCAATTTTTGTCAATTTGCGTTGTAAGTGGCTGCCCCAAGTGTCTTTTTTGTGTAAAGTTTTACATTTTTGTTTGTTGTTGCATGGAGCTATTCCGAGCCTTGAGAGGTGCTCCATTTTGGAACACAAGCTTGGGGGAAGGTTTAGGACCTCAGTCAATTCTGGAAATTCCGGAGCAGGTCCCACATTTCCTGATTTTGACTACGAAATTGTTCTGTCTCTGATCTGGATGATTTTTGAGTCTAAACGACCGTATTGACATTGTGACTCTATTTTTCACAGTGTGGTAGCAGTCTGAGGCCGTTCGAAAGGGGAAAGCTCTGGCAGAGTGACTTGGAGCACGCGTGATTGGCCTATTGG
Source organism: Solanum appendiculatum (assembly GCA_018342035.1). Taxonomy (NCBI): domain Eukaryota; kingdom Viridiplantae; phylum Streptophyta; class Magnoliopsida; order Solanales; family Solanaceae; genus Solanum; species Solanum appendiculatum. The sequence continues at coordinate 354,977 of JAGDQO010000894.1, forward strand.
TAGGTTACAGCTTTCCTTCTTTCTAGATTGAGCTTGAATGCGTGTTTACTTGTCGACTTGTGTGAATCTAGGATTGGGTAGTTAGTACTTCTGTTCTTCTTCTTCGTTTTCTTCATTTAGATTTGATTTGTGGACTATTCAGGGTTAGTATATTGTTTTAGGGTGGATTGTTGATTTGGGTTTTTGATGATTTGTTGTGGGTTATCTATTGGGTGGTTATATGTTGTTGCATGCGTAGGTTCGGGTTATTTTCTTGTGTTTTGTTGTTTGCGATAAAGTTTCGACCTTATAATAGGCTAGGGTAGCATTGCCTTCATCCCATGCACCTGATTGACCTGAGTATGTATCCGACATCGATTCGAATAGACTAGATCCTTGTAGACTAGTATAGCAGACTTGAGTTTGATAGTATGGGCCTTAGTTTAGGCAAATTCGTGGCTTTCCAGGTTTTCTAGTCTTTCTCTTCCTATCTCTGCTGTTCTGGGGTGCTGCCGAAAGATTTAGCTATTGCGCCAATTGACGGTTGGGTTGTGCTAGGCTGGATGCCTTCGGTTGATATCCTAATGGGGGCGGCGTCCCGCTGTGCCTAGCCTTGTGTTGAGCTGGTTGGTGGTGGCTTGATTCGGTTCGAGGCGGCTAGCTCTAGTCCGAGTCTGACGTTACACGGTTAGGGTTCGTTATTTCAAGCTTGAGACTGTTGAGCGAGGGCTGCTAGCTCCAGTCCAAGGCTGACGTTACACAGTTAGAGTCCGTTATTTCATGCTTGAGACTGTAGAGCGAGAGGTTTAATTTTCCAGTCCAAGACTGACGTTACACGGTTAGAGTCCGTTATTTCCAGCTTGAGACTAATGGTTTGGGTTCGATGCCCAGGTTCTATTATTTACGGTTCAAGGCCATTATTTCCCATCCGAGGTTGATGTTACACTGTTAGAATCCATTATTTCCAGCTTGAGATTGATTATTTGGGTTCGAGGCCCAGGTTCTATTATTTATGGTTCAATGCCGTTATTTCTAGTCCGAGGCTTACGTTATACAGTTAGAGTTCATTATATCCAGCTTGCGACTGATGGTTGGGTTCGAGGCCCGAGTGTTGTCTTTTTTGGGTTCAGGGCCCATGGGTGATAAGGCTTTTTGAGTTGGGTTCCCTTGTTTCCATAGCGTAGATTCTCTGTGTACTTGTCGGGCTTATGGGGGTCCGTTCGGGTTCTTGTTTGTCCGTGCTTGAGTGTGCCTAGCGGATCTTATGGGGGGCCCAGTTGGGTTAGTTGTGTTATTCTTAGCTTTGCTCTCCGTTTACTCTATTCCTGTTCTGCAACCTCTGTTGTGTTGATTCTATCTTGTCTGCCTATTTTTAGCTTTCTTGCTCAGTCGGCCTATGATGCCTACTGGGTACCTATTGTTTTTGTACTCATGCTACACTCTACATCTGTTTTCGTGATGCAGGCCTGAGGACCAGTTCTCAGCGTTGAGTTCGAGCCTGTAGCTGTCTGTTCAGGAGACGAGGGTGAGCACATGGCGTTCTGGGATTACCTGTCTCCTTCTGTATTTATATTTTGACTTGTCTTTTGCTTTCGAGACATTCTGTTTCTGTGGTCCACTTTTGGGACTTGTACTCTTGTTAGTAGTTATGTACTTGTGACTTCCAGGTTCTGGGAGGTGTCTTGTATATATAGTTTGGTTTCGTTTCTTCCTTCTCTTATGTGTTCTTATTATGTGTTTCCTCTTAGCTGAGGTTAGTTTCCACCCTTAGTCCCATTACTGCTAAGTTCTGGGATAGGGTTTTTGCTGGCCTATTGGTAGGGTGGTAGGTGCCATCATGACTCGAGAGATCGGGTTGTGACAAGTTGGTATCAGAGCCCCAGGTTTGTTGGTCTCCCTTGTACAGAGCTAGCATCTAGTAGAATCCTGCAAATCAATGCGGAGACGTCCGTCACTTATCTTCGGGAGGCTACAGGATGTCTTTAGGAGGTTTTCTTATTTTGTATCCTTTTCGTGCGTCGTTGTCTGATTGGTTTCATGAAATCTTACTTGTTTCATTCTACCACAGGATGGCTCGCACATGCGGTAGAGCCGCCAGGGGTGATGCACCCAACCCCGCAGATAGAGCCCCAGTTTAGGGTAGAGGCGGATTCCGAGGTCGACGTAAGGCTGCAGCACTAGCCCGAGAGAGAGCAAGGACTCCGGAGCCGGAGGTGGAGCCTCAGCTAGATCAGGTTCCTCTTCAGCCGATGGGCCCGGGACCATCCCAGTCACCACCGGCACCAGCTGCCGCCCCCGATCTACAGGCGATGCTCAGTTAGATTCTAGCGGCCATTGGGGGCATACAACAGTAGCAGCAGGCTCCAGCGCCAGTTCAAGAGCCGGTTCTGGCACTGCAGGGTCAGCCTGTAGTAGCGGCTCCAAATGTTCAGCAGCCACCGGCACCAGCCGTCGTTCAGCCGGACCCTTTGGACAGGGTTATACCACTATGAGAGCAGAAGATGCTCGGGGTGTTTCTCAGGCTATCATCGCTGAGGTTTTTTGGGGCTGTAGCGGAGGACGCCTATGAGTGTATTACTACTTGCTGGGAGCAACTGCAGACTTTGGGCCTAGTGGAGTCGAGGGGAGATGACTTCACGGCGTATCAGCTAGACAAACAGACCAGACAGTATGGCGTTCTTTCATACTGAGATCGGGTTCATCAGAGGTTCCAGCCAGGTCAGCCCAGTTGTCTGTTCCAGGCTTCATTACAGACCTCAGAGGGTGAACAACACTGTCAGAGTGGACATAGTGCCGGCCCGGGTCAAGGCCGAGGTGGGTTCCAAGCAGGTTCATCAGGTCAGGGTGGCCAACCTTCAGCAGTGAGTAGATTATCGCAAGGTTGCTTCACTTGTTTGGAGCTTGGTCATTGGTATAGGGAGTACCTTGTCTCTAGATCAGCTTTACCAGCTCTTCAGACGACGAGATCGGTTTCAGCTATAGCACCTCTAGCTAGGGGAGGAGGTCAGCAGCAAGGTGCTCAGGGAGGTAGGATAGGCGGTAGAATGGATGCACAGGGTAAAAACACCTAGGGCCATTTCTATGCAGCTCCAGCCAGAGCCAAGGCCGAGGCGTCTGATGATGTGATCAGATGTATGGTTCTTTTATGCCATTAGTCCGCTTTAGCCTTATTTGATCCTGGTTCTACTTATTCGTATGTGTCAGCTTATTGTGTGCCTCAATTGGGAGTGAGTCCTGAGCCCTTATATGTGCCTTTGCGTGTTTCGACTCCAGTAGGGGATTCTTTAGTAGTGGATTGGGTTTGTAGTCTTGTGTTGTGACTATTTGAGGGCAGGACACTCTGGTCGATCTGATTGTGCTTTGTATGGTGGATTTTGATGTGATTCAGGGCATGGATTGGCTATCCCCTCACCAGGCCATCGTGGATTACTATGCCAAGACCGTTACTTTAGCCATGCCTGGTATTCTACCGGTGGTATGGCAGGTCTCTCATAGTAGCACGCCGATCGGAGTGATTTCTTATGTTCAGGCATGGAGGCTGGTGGCTGGCGGATGTTTTGCATATTTGGTGTATGTTAGAGATGTTAGTAGGGAGGGCCCTACAGTTGATTCAGTGCCTATAGTCCGAGAGTTTGCTGATGTGTTTCCTGTCGACCTTCCTAGCCTACCCCTAGAGCGAGATATTGACTTTGCCATTGATTTGGATCTGTGTACTCGTCTTATTTCTATCCCACCGTACCGTATGGTCCTACAGAGCTCAAGGAGCTCAGTGTTTAGCTTTAGGACCTCTTGGGTAAGGGGTTCATTCGGCCTAGTGTATCGCCTTGGGGTGCCCCAGTTCTATTTGTGAAGAAGAAGGATGGTACCATGCGGATGTGTATTGATTACAGGCAGCTGAATAAGGTGAGAGTGAGGAACCGTTACCCCATGCCTCGTATTGATGACCTATTTGACCAGCTTCAGCGTGCCACAGTATTTTTGAAGATTGACTTAAGATTTGGCTACCATCATTTGAGGGTTAGAGCAGTGGACATCCCTAAGACAACATTTAGGACTCATTACGGCCATTATTAGTTCCTAGTGATGTCTTTTGGGTTGACTAATGCCCCTGCCATCTTCATGGACTTGATTACTCGTGTATTCAGGTCGTATTTGTACTCCTTCATCATAGTTTTCATTGATGATATCTTGGAATACTCGTGGAGCCATGGTGAGCAGGAGCAACATCTGAGGATAGTGTTCCAGACTTTGAGAGATCATCGGCTTTACCAAGTTCTCAAAGTTCGAGTTCTGGCTTGAGTCTGTAGCATTTTTGGGGCACGTGGTGTCCAAGGATGGCATTATGGTGGATTCGATGAAGATTGAGGTTATCCGTGATTGGGCTAGGCCCACTTCTATGTCTGAGGTTTGGAGTTTCGTCGGATTGGCAGGGTACTACAGGCGCTTTGTCGAGGGATTCTCCACTATAGCAGCACCTATGACTCAGTTGACTGGCCAGGATGTTCCCTTTGTGTGGTCGGAGGAATGTGAGATGAGTTTTCTGAGGCTCAAGGAGTTGCTTACCACCGCTCCTATATTTACTCTTCCAGTTGAGGGCGAGGGCTTCACGATTTATTGTGACGCATCCGGCATTGGGTTGGGTTGTGTTTTGATGCAGCAGGGCCGGGTTATTGGTTATGCGTCGAGGCAACTTAAGTTGCATGAGTGCAACTACCCCATCATGATCTGGAGTTGGCAGCAGTAGTTTTTCGCTTAAGATCTGGAGGCATTACCTTTATGGAGTTCATTGTGAGATCTATACCGATCATCGGAGCCTTCAGTATATTATGAGCCAAAGGGATCTTAATTTGAGGCAGTGCCGTTGGATTGAGCTCCTGAAGGACTATGATCTCTCTATTCTCTACCACTCGGGCAATGTGAATGAAGTAGCAGACGCCTTGAGCCGGAGGGCAGGGAGTATGGGTAGTCTAGCCTTCCTTTCTATTTCGGAGAGGCCCTTGGCTATGGACATTCAGTCTTTAGCCAATCAAATGATGAGGCTTGATATTTCAGATTCTAACAGGGTGTTAGCATATGTGGGGGTTCAGTCATCTCTACTTGATCAGATTTGTATTCGTCAGTTTGAGAATGAGGCGTTGGTGGCACTCAAAAAGGCAGGGTTTTGGTAGGTGATGTCGGGCAGGTTACCCTAGATTCAGATGGAGTTTTGAGGTTTGCTAGCCGTTTGCGTGTTCCTAGAGTTGGTGATTTGATCCAGCTGATCCTTAGCAAGGCCCATGATTCCATATATTCTATCCATCCAGGCACAGCTAAGATGTACCATGAATTGAGGCAGCACTACTGGTGGAGCGGTATGAGGAGGGACATCTCAGACTATGTGTCCCGTTGCTTGTGTTGCCAGCAGGTGAAGGCCGAGCATTTGAGGCCTGGTGGAGAGTTGCAGAGATTACCCATTTCTGAGTGGAAGTGGGAGCGCATCACCATAGACTTCGTTGTGGGGTTGCCATGGACTTCCAGAGGTGTTGACAACATTTGGGTCATCGTGGATCGATTGACCAAGTCAGCACACTTCATCCCAGTTTATTCTTTCTTTAGTACTGAGAGGTTAGCCCGTATCTATATTCGGGTGGTAGTCCGTCTGCACGGTGTGCATGTATTTATCATTTCAGACCGGAGTTCACAATTCACTTCTAGGTTTTGGAGAGTACTTCAGGGGGAGTTGGGCACCTGTGTCGATCTTAGCACAACTTTTCACCCGTAGACAAATGGCCAGTCGGAGCGTACTATTCATGTTCTTGAGGATATGCTGCGGGCCTATGTTATGGATTTTGAAGGCTAGTGGGTCCAGTTCTTGCATTTGGCAGAGTTTGCGTACAACAACAACTACCATTCCAGCATTCAGATGGCCCCGTTTGAGGCTTATTATGGTAGGCATTGTCGCACTCCAGTTGGTTTGTTTGAGTCTACGGAGCCTAGGACGCGGGGTACAGATCTGTTCCAGGAGACCTTGGAGCATGTGAGGTTGATTTAGAATAGGCTCAGGATGGCTCAAAGTAGACAGCAAAGTTATGCAGATCGCAGGCGTCGACCGTTGAGATTTTCCATGGGTGATAGAGTATTCCTCCGAGTATCGCCCATGAAGGGCGTGATGAGATTCGGGAGGTGAGGCAAGCTTAGCCCCAGGTATATTGGGCCTTTTGAGATTTTTAGGGAAGTTGGTGAGGTGGTCTATGAGTTAGTTTTACCTCCAGCATTCTCGGCTATTCATCCAGTTTTCCATATTTCGATGCTGCGTCGGTATGTTCCAGATGAGTCTCATGAACTCCAGTATGATGCCGTTGAGTTGGATGATCGCCTGACCTATATTGAAGAGCTAGTTGCTATTTTGGCCAGAGATGTGAGGCAGCTGAGGTCGAAAGTCATTCATGTAGTTAAGGTCCGTTGGAGGCATCGCCCAGTTGAGGAGGCTACTTGGGAGACCGAGCGGGAGATACGGGAGCAATTCCCCAACTTATTTTAGCCCTCAGGTACTTCTTGACTCTTACGTTCGCTGACGAAAGTCCTTTTAGTAGTGGATGCTATAATGACCCTTCAGGTCATTTGCGTGTTTGTGCCTCTTTTCTGTTGGTTAGAGCTTTCCTGTAGCGACCCAAGTTATTCTTGACTTGCTGGCACTATAGGTTCGATCGCCTGGTCGCTCGTTTGGTTTTTATGCCTGTTTTCTTGTTCTAGAGCTTTTGAACCTTGAAAAGTTGATTTCGATCATAATTTCAGGTAAACGGCCTCAGATGGGAACTCTGACAGTTCCATAAGCTCCAGAGCACTAAAATTAGGCTAGAAGCATAGTTGGCCTGAGTTCCAGGGCTTCTAGTGTGATTTTAGAGACATTTAGCTCTTTAGCCTTTGAAATTTGGCTTAAAGTTGACTTGGGTCAACATTCTTGGTAAACGCACTCGGATGGGAATTTCGTCAGTGCGGTTGTTCTGGAATGCCGTGTTTGGTCTAGAATGAGCTTTCGTGCGCTTCCCGAGGCTTTCGATCTAATTTTGAGGTCCTCAGTAGAAGTTGGCTAGATTGCCGCTTTGGGTATGGGACCCACTTTTTGTCGAAACGACCTCATATGGAAATTCTGACTGTCCCATTGAGTCCGGAATGTTAAATATAGTGGGGTAGCATATCTGGTTTATTTTCATTGGGTTCCGAACGAATTTTGAGTATCCATTCAGAGACTTTGAAAAATAGCAAAATCTGGTTGCTGGTGCAGACCTTTAGCGACCAGAATTTAGACTTTTAATGACCAAAATTGCAGTTTTTAGCTACCAGTTTCGGTTTTTTATAATCCAGTAATTGCAGCTTTCAGCACTCATTTTCAAATGGTGATTTCTCCCTCATCCGAGCTCCGATTTGAGTGATTTGAAGTCCTGCATGATCGTGGAGATTGTGGCTACGTGGTGGAGTGATCGGATTGTGTTGGTGAACCCTCATTTGAGGTGAATTTCAGCTCGAAGCTGCTGCCAGCATCTTTTTGGTGATTAATTTATGATTTCTTCTTCATTTTAAAACTTCGATATCTCGAGTTCTAGAGCTCCGTTTGGGGTGATTTAAACTCCCAGGTGGTCAGAATCTTGCTGGCTATGTGGGTGACTATTTAGAGCATGTCGTACAGTCTCCGATTATGGTGTATATGCATTGTAAGTGGCTGCCCCAAGTCTCCTTTTTGTGTAAAGTTTTGCATTTTGGTTTGTTGTTGCATGGAGTTGTTCCGAGCCCCGAGAGGTGCTCCATTTTGGAACACAGGCTCGGGGGAAGTTTTAGGACTTCTTCACGGAGTCACTTCAAGAAATTCTAGAGCGGGTCCCACATTTCTCGATTTTGACTCCGAAATTGGTCTGTCTCTGATTTGGATGATTTTTTTGTCTAAACGACCGTATTGACACTGTGACTCTATTTTTGACAGTGTGGCAGCAGTCTGAGGACGTTCGAAGGGGAAAGCTCCGACAGAGTGACTTGGAGCGCGCGTGATCAGCCTTTTGGTAGGTTACGGCTTCCCTTCTTCCTAGATTGTGCTTGAATACGTGATTACTTATCGACTTGTGTGAATCAAGGATTGGGTAGTTAGTACTTCTGTTCTTCTTCTCTGTTTTCTTCATTTAGAGTTGATTTCTGGACTGTTCGGGGTTAGTATATTATTTTAGGGTGGATTGTTGATTCGGGTTGTTGATGATTTGTTGTGGGTTATCTTTTAGGTGGTTATCTATTGTTGCATGCGTGGGTTAGGGTTATTTTCTTGTGCTTTGTCGTTTGCGGTGAAGTTTCGACCTTAGAATAGGTTAGAGTAGCATTCTACTAAAATGGATATAGGCTTAACTAAAGCCCAATGCTGGTTGAACTCTATGGATGATTGATGGAAGAAACACCAAACATGTCCCAAACTTCTCGCTCCCACCGGCCCCTTAGTCCCCTGCACCTGATTGACCGAGTATGTATCCGATGTCGATTCAGATGGACTAGATCCTTGTAAACTGGTATAGTAGACTTGGGTGTGATAGTATGGGCCTTAGTTTAGGTGAATTCATGGCTTTCTGGGTTTCCTAGTCTTTCTCTTCCTATCTCTGCGGTTCTGGGTGCTGTCGAAAGATTTAGCTATTACGACAATTGACGGTTGGGTTGTGCTAGGCTGGATGCCTCCGGTTGATATCCTAGTGGGGGCGGTATCCCGCGGTGCCTGGCCTTGTGTGTAGCTGGTTTGTGGTGGCTTGATTCGGTTCTAGGCGACTAGCTCCAGTCCGAGTCTGACGTTACACGGTTAGAGTCCGTTATTTCCAGCTTGAGACTGTTGAGCGAGGGCTGCTAGCTCCAGTCTAAGGCTGATGTTACACGGTTAGAGTCCGTTATTTCCAGCTTGAGACTGTAGAGCGAGAGGTGTTATTTTCCAGTCCTAGGCTGACGTTACACGGTTAGAGTCCGTTATTTCCAGCTTGAGACTGATGGTTTGGGTTCGAGGCCCAGGTTCTATTATTTACAGTTCGAGGCCATTATTTCCAGTCCGAGGCTGACGTTACACAATTAGAGTCTGTTATTTCCAGCTTGAGACTGATGGTTTGGGTTCGAGGCCCATGTTCTATTATTTGCGGTTCGAGGCCGTTATTTCCAGTTTGAGGTTGACGTAATACAGTTAGAGTCTGTTATTTATAGCTTGAGACTGATTGTTGGGTTCGAGGCCCAGGTGTTGTCTTTATTGGGTTCAGGGCCCATGTGTCATAAGGCTTTTGGAGTTGGGTTCCCTTGTTTTCGTAGCGTAGATTCTCTGTGTTCTTGTCGGGCTTATGGGGTCCATTCGGGTTCTTGTTTGTCTGTGCTTGAGTGTGCCTAGCGGGTCTTATGGGGGGGCCTGTTGGGTTAGTTGTGATATTCTTAGCTTTGCTCTCCGTTTACTCTATTCCTGTTCTGCGATCTATGTTGTGTTGATTCTATCTTGTCTTCCTATTTTTACCTCTCTTGCTCAGTTGGCCTATGATGCCTACTGGGTACCTGTTGTTTTGGTGCTTCTGCTACACTCTGCATCTATTTTCGTGATGCATGCCCAAGCACCAGTTCTCAACGTTGAATTCGAGCCTGCAGCTGTCTTTTCAGGAGACGAGGGTGAGCACATGGTGTTCTGGGATTACCTGTCTCCTTCTGTATTTATATTTTGACTTGTCTTTTACTTTCGAGACATTCTGTTTCTGTGTTCCACTTTTGGGACTTGTACTCTTATTAGTAGTTCTGAACTTGTGACTTCCAGGTTCTGGGAGGTGTCTGGTATATAAAGTTTGGTTTCGCTTTCGCCTTCTCTTATGTGTTCTTATTGTGTGTTTCCGCTTAGCTGAGGTTCGTTTCCACCCTTAGTCCCATTACTGTTAAGTTCTGGGATAGGGTTTTGGCAGGCCTACTGGTGGGGTGGTAGGAGCCATCATGACTCAAGAGATTGGGTCGTGACACCGTCGATTGCACCTGATATTAAAAGGCCAAGGGTCTTTTCAAATTCAAAAAGAAAAACGTTTGATATCTTTGAACCCCTTTCTTTCCTTTCTCTTGCATTACCTTATTTGAGTGATTGTGAGTCTTTATTGTGTGATTTCTAAGTGCATGGAGAGCATTTGCTTCCCAGAGCAGTCGACCCAACCCCATTCTCTTGTTATTTTTGAGTTTTGCTTCTATTGAAGTTGGTTTTCAATTTTTATCGCGCGATTTGAGCATTAAATTATGTATTACATGTGGTCTTGAAGCCATTTGATGATTTTGTTTGTTGCATTTCATTGGGTAGGCCTGTAATGTGCGTATTGAATTATGCCCATGGACCAATTGCCTGTGTGTTGCCTATAAATTGCTAATCTTGCATGTGATGGTTAAAATGTGAAATTGAACTTGTAAATTTGATGGGTATTGATTTGATTTGGTGTGGGTGAAATCTAAGTAACCCAGTGTTGACCAAATTGCATGATTTTTTCCAATGATAGACAGAGTGACGACTTTCTTAAGGACAAATCATCAATTTGAGCAATACTTTGCAATATCATGGGGAAGTCTAAGTATCCATGAGTAGATAAGCATATATGTTTGTTGTAATGATGTTGGGGAACTAGTTCTTGTTGAGTATGTTGGGTTTAGCTGTAAAAATTAGGTATTGGGCTGAACATCTCTTGTTCGGCAGGCTTGTCTCAGCTCGCCAAGGAGGTTAGGCAAATCACCGAGTAAGACCCAGCTCACTTTCTTGAGTGAATATGTGACCTTGGGCACTGTCCTTTTTTGTGAGCTTGTCTTAGTTCGTCAAACCCAATTGGTGAATCGCTGAGTGGGTGTGGACCTTGATGCCTATTTCTTTTCATTTTGCACTGTCAGTTTTTGAGGACTTGTCTTAACCCACTTAAACCAACTCAGCGAATAGGCGAGTTGGAATTGACTCCACCCTTTGTACCTGTTCCCTTTGATAATTGCCATTGTCCATTTTCGTGAGCTCACGGGAGCTTGCTTATCCTTTTAGGCAATCCGCCTTCCTATTCGGTGAGCCTCGGGGTGTTTTTGAACTTTGATTCTAATTGAGTTTGATTTCAACTAACCTTCACCGATTCTATGTTTGAATGTGTGTGCTTTGCAGATTATGGCTAAAATAAAAGGAAAGCAGATAGTAATGTCGGAAAGTCTATTCCCCCTACTCCTATGTCGAAAAACAAAAAGGGGATAGTTATCAACAAGCCATTTGAGGCTCCTCGATGATCACATCCTACCACTCCACGAGCACCTACCCAAGAGAGTGTGCAACCAAAAAAGGAGGTTGTAAGGAAGAGGAAGGACATCTGGTCTAAACTGGTGCAGACTTCCTCCACACATGCACCAACCTCCAGAGTTCTCTGAGTTATCACTCCAAGAGCCATCAATAGGCTCAAAGCTAATGGAGAACGCACTATTCTTGAGGAGAGACAGCTCTCCACAGACGGAGTTATGAACGATCACCCAGCAATCTAGGAAACTATTCAGTTCCATTAGTTTGAGGGGTTCACAAGGCCTAGAAACCCCTATGTTCCTGCTTGGGTGCATGAACTCTATAAAGCCTATGCACTGGCTCTACCAAAGAAGTGGAAGGGTAAAGTTTGGAAGCCACTAGAGGAAGTGGAAGTGTGTGGCAAGAAGGTGCAATGCCATGCTGGTGCTATCAACACTGCATTTGGGATGCCGACATTTCAGGCAGATATGTTTTCACTCTGGATGAGACATGACCTAGATTCGTTGAAAGGTTGGTTGGCCCCGCTTATTTCTAACTCTTCTCCCTCTTGGATGGCTGATGGCGCCCGCATAGAAAAGAAGGACTTAAATGTGGTGGACCGGTACTGGTTTGGCTTCATTAGCAGCAACATTATGACATCTCAGAATGAGTCTATCCTTTGCCATCCCAAGGCGGTGTTAGTGGGCACAATCATTGACCGGGAACATAATAATGTTGGAACTATTATTGCGTAAGAGATACTGATGAGAGCTCAATAGGAGCAAACTTCCCTCCCATCCCCAGTCCTGATCACAAAGCTATGTGAGGATGTAGGAGTCCCCTTCATGGGGAATAGTGATGTGTGGATCACCCTAGCCTCTTCCAACGACATCCGACGGTATGAGGCTGATTGTTTACTGTACGATGTAGCTCGAAAGAAGCCGCCACCACCAGATACTATGCATGTAGTAGATCCAGCTGTTCTAGCATCTAAGGCCAGCACATCTGCTCCTTTTGTGGAGCAGGCAGGTATACCTTCTTCTTCTATTGTACCTTCATATACTACTACTCCTGCTACTGCTTCTTCTATTGTTATTGTTGCTGTTGTTTTACCTGCCCACACTTCTATTACTTGTCCCCCCTTGACCCAGGCCCTGATATACCAAATGGGCAGTCTTGCTCGATCAGCGGATGTAGAGCCGTAAGGGTTGAGAAGGACTTGCCCGGGCTGATTGATAGGGTGATTGACAGGGCCTTATCTCCTTTGAGGGAAAGAGTGAATAGGTGTGAGGGGTTAGTTGAGGATCATGGTGTGAGGTTGGATAACCTCATTGTGAGATTAGAGGTCCAAGAGAAGTTCGAGGGTAGTTCCGGTGCACTAGATGCCATGAAGGGTGAGCTTGCTACCTTGCGAGCAGATGTAGACCAGCTTCAGTCTACTGATATTTTAATGTTGTGCGGTGAGGTTCCCCTACCATATGCACCAGCCTATGTGCCATCGATGATGCCATGTAGTGACCCAACTTCTAGTATGCAGCCTGAGATAGATGCGAGTGTTGATGCTTCTGATGTGGATGCTAAGAGGGTCGATGATGATTTCGTTGAGGAGATAGATGAGGAAGAGCTGAGGAATGAGGAGAATGAGCATGAGATTGTCTAGACATTCACGAAGTTACGGGAGACAGAGGAGGTGATTGTTCAAGCCACCCTGGAGAGATCCCTTCAGGAGACTTCAGTTGTTGGCACTAGTGGAGTCTTTTTAGACTCTACCATCCTTCCTAGTGTTGTGACGGGCATTGATTCCCAGTTGATACTGCACTGCTACCTCCAGTGATTTTACTATCGGGCACTGATGCCCCAGATAATGCTTCCCTTCCAGAGACTCCAGATGTGAGTGCTCCACAAGCATAGCCTGTCGAAGGGAATTTTTTTACTCTGCCTCCCGTGCTTTACTATCTTTACATTCAGGATACTACATTTTTCTTTTTGTTGGGGTGAGGGCCTTTGAGCCAATATTACCCTTTTACTTTTATTTTGTTACTTTTCAGTTTTGGATTATTGGATTTGTTTCTTTTTGTTTATATTAGAGTGTTTCATTTGGCTTAGTGTATCTCTTTTACCTTTTTCATTTTCTCTCAATTTTGCAACCCCTTATGAGTTTTGAAATTCGTGAAATGCTTGAGTTTTCATTGATAATGATTCGAGGATCGATTGTGTTCAATATCGATGTCTTGAATAGTACTCATGATGAGCATGATGTATAGTGTTGGTGTTGCAAGAATGAAATCGATGTGGTTGTGCTTTTGAGTGATCTCTTTGAATCTTTTGGTGACTAGTTGTGTTTTGATGTGAGCCTTGCAATGAACATCACACGTACACTTTTTGAAATTTTCGGGATGTGCTAAATGAGTGTATTTCGAAGTGCCATGTGTGGTGAGCTCTTACTTGAAAGCATGTGTGTGGAGTCCTAGAATTTGCCTTGTTATTCTCATTGTCTAAACTCTGGTAAATATAAGGCATGATCTTGGGCAACAATTCTAAGAGGGAACCTAAATTTTCATTATCCGTTGTGACTACCTTGTGAGGGTATGCATCCATTTTGGCACCATTTGAGACTAAATCATTTGTTGACAAAACCAAGCTAAAACCTCTTGAGCCAAATTGTCCCTACCTTCTCACCCAAAATCTTTTTGAAGCATTATTATGTTTGAATAGCCAACATAGGCCAAAAGCCTAAGTTGGAGGTGTGGAAAGAAAGGAAGAATGAAATTCAAGTGAAGGGCAAAGAAAGATGAATTGAGACTCAACTTTGAAGTTTATTACAAAAAGAAGAAACCCCTCCTTATAAAAAAAGAGAAAAAGGTCATTGTGGTAAAAACTCCTTGAAAATGGAAATGAAAAATAGAAGTGATGAAATAAAAGGGATTCCAAATAAAATGAGTGAAAAGTCAAAGTTTGAGTTCTCAATTGGAAAATAATGAAAAGAACGTGAGAAGATGTGAAGATGATTGCAACAATGCTTTGAAAAGGTGAAGTCACCAAGCTAAATTGACCATACCTTAAACCTCAGCCCTATTACAAGCCTAAAAGACCCTTGAGATCTTGCATGAACTAGGTTGTGTGATAATTGGAAAATACGAGCAAACATATGGGACGAAGCTTGCTTGTATTTCTCTTTTTTAAGAGAGTGAGAGTTGCATTGATTTCTTATTTCTTGGTTGATTTGCTTTGTGAGAGCATGGAATCATTCTTGATGTGAGGTCACTTGAATGCATTTATTGAAACATGGTGTTCCATTAGAAAAGAAGCTAAAGTGAGCTTGAGCTTATGTTGAAATTGGCTTGTCATCATTTGAAGCTTTTTGATCATGATTGAGTGTAGAATGTTGTTGAGAGTAGTCTTGTAATGGCACTTGCATGTTAACTCTCATTGAATACTATTTTAGACACCCTTATTGAGCTAATTGTGTTCTTGATTTACTTGAGGACAAGCAAAAGTTTAAGTTAGCTGTGTCGATGAGTGGTAGATTTGCACTCATTTGAGGCCTATTTAGCCCAATAATTAATATTCTCAATGCCTAATTTTTTCCTATTCTAATAATATTTTGATGATTTGCAGCCATGAAGGTTAATGGACAAGGCAAGGATAAATGTTTGAAAGAATGGCCAAAAGTGTGAAAAGAAGTGCAAAATTTACATTGATGATCGCCAAGCAAGAAAGGCGGATCGCCAAGTGAGCATGACCTCATCCAAAGTGAAAGAGCACAACACTTACGTCTATCAAGACAGGACGATGAACTCGAAAAGGAAAGACGATTCACCAAATGAGAAAGGAGACCTTACATACCATCGCTAAAAGTGACAGTGCAAGAAGGAAAATGAAAGGCTCAAAAGGTGAACCAGGGTGGTACTCGGCGATTTGGTGAATGTGAAAGGTAGACTCAAACGAGCTCGTTGACTCAGGTTCAAACACTTGAAGCCAAGAGCAAGAGAAGATGAGTTGAAGTAGGATTGGCAATTCACTGAATGAGCTCGGTGAACCCGACTAATGTCGCCTAAAGGGTAGCGTGTTGAGTTTTTAGGCCAAATTTTAGAAAATTATAAACATCCCAAAGGAGAGAGAAACAAGGAGAGTTGCGTTCAGAGTGAGAAATTATACTTTTGAGAGAAACATTTTATCTTGTGAAGAACACTTTCTAGTTTTTGAGGTTTTTCAACTTTGCTATTGAATTTGACAAATAGAAGTTATCCAAAGTGGGTTTGCTTGTAATTGCTTAATTTTATGATACACATACCTGCTTTCATGAAAAGTATAATTTCTTTACTCTTTGTGATGGTTGGCTAAAACTCCAAGATCTAGGGGTGCAATTATGGGGTTGGGTGTTGATTTAATGTAGTGGGCATTTTGTTATGCTTTGTTTTTCTACTTTTAATACATGAATTTGGGCTAATTATCATGGGGTTAATTTATGGACTAAAGTTGCAAACTTAATTCCTATCTCCGATCGATTCTCGGAAGAGATTGATTGAAGTGGATAATTACTCCGATACTAGCAATTTAGGTTTGATGTTTGTAAATTGCTTGAAAATAGAGGTTATGGGTTGGATCTATTTGCCTTATTTCTGCTTCAAAAGAGAGAATAGAGTAAGATATTGGATTGTTTAGATTGGCATATAGATGAGATTGAAACAAGATTCTATGCAAGGATGCTATGAGATCGAAAGAAGATTAGTGTCATTGAAGATGACCTAGCTTATTCATGAATGTTCATCACTATAGAGTAGCACAATTACCCCTATGCGACATTGATTTTCAATTCCCGCACTCCTAGATTGCTTGTTACTTCTTGAATTTCCTGTAATTTTAGTTTAATTATGACAATTGATAACCAAACCCTTTAATAAATTCATGGAATCATCCACCCCCTTGTTTTTAATACTACAAATGATTTTACAATCCAAATTTCTTGATAAAATTTTCTACAATATACCATTTCCTGTGGAATTCGACCCCGACTCTTCATTGGGTATTTTTATTGACTACAATTGTTGTCCCTTTTAATTGGTTTTAAAAAAGGACATTTGAGAGTTATAATCATATAGAGAGGACTATTCAAGTATTGAAAGATATGTTGAGGGCATGTGTAATTGATTTTGGGGGCTATTGACATCAGTTCTTACCCTTATGTGAGTTTTCTTATAATAACAATTTTCACTCCAGCATCTACGCAGAACCATTTGAGGCACTCCATGGGAAGGGATGCAGGTCTCCTATAGGTTGGTTTAAGGCTTAAGATGTGAAACCTTTTTGGCGTGGATTTGGTTAGGGAAGCTCCGAAAAGGGTGAGGGGGATTTAGGCTAAGTTGTTGTCATCCTATTGTAAGTAGAAAGAGCATGTGGATCACAAGGTAAAAGACATTTATTTTCACGTTGGTGATCAAGTTCTATTGAAAGTGTCACCTATGAAAGGACCCATGAGGTTTAGTAAGAAAGGTAAGCTTAGCCCTCATTACATTAGTCCATTCGAGGTTCTTGAGGGTGTGGGGTTAGCAGCATACAGGTTAGCACTCCCACCCATAGGGTTCATCCAGTGTTTTATGTGTCTATGTTAAAGATGTACCAAGGAGACGGAGACCACATCATCAAATGGGACTCTATAGTGTTGGATAAGGACTTGCAATATGAAGAGAAATCAGCTGTAATTCTTGATCGGGATGTCTGAAAGCTTAGGATATAGCAGATCAAATCAGCAAAGGTTCACTGGAAACATCGTCTGATGGAGGAGGCTACCTGGGAAATAGAAAGGGACATACGAGACAAGTACCTTCACTTGTTTAAGAATTAACTACTACCCTTTTTTTCTACTTTAGCCCAGTGTTTTTATTTGATCAAATGGAGATGAGTGATGGGTAAATTGATATCTATTGTAATAACCTAACTCGGTCATTATGAGTTGGCCATTAGGGAAATAATTTGGACAAGAAAACTTTTCGAGTAATGACTTAAAATTTTTGACTATGTTAGCCTCAGACGGAATTTGGGCTAGGTGAGGGCTAGGGCCATCTGGGAATGGGTGGGGTGTAATGTTGAGGTTTTATTGATATTTTCTTGTAGATAAGACATTAAGGAGTCCAAAGGAATTTTTGGAATCGAATTTAGGTCAGTAGAACTCCAGAAATTGATCTTGGCGTGGAAGGTATATGTCAGACTGTCAAGGGAAGAGTTTGTGTTGTTAAAAATGGCCTTTTCCCGGAGTTTTGAGGCTCTAAAGTTTTGTTAAGCTCACTATAGCAGGACGACGTTCAAATGCTATAGCGGGGTAAGTTCCCCTATAATAGTGCCGCTATAGCGTGGCAAAATGGGATTTATTGCATAAACAACCCCAAAACAACTATGTTCTACACTTTGTGTTCTTGGAGTTGGGAGGGGTCATTTTGGGCTATTTGTATTTGTTTTCCACGGAATTCATTGGTAATGGTAAGAATTCGACTCCCCAACCTTATGTAGTGATTCTTAAGCCTTAAAATCTAGTTGATTTCCCTTTTGGGGGAAGGTTTTCACATGATTCTATGGTGGGAAAATCCCTAAGGTTGTAAAAATGATCATATAGTGGTCTAGTATTAGTATTTGTTGATAAACCGGGTAAATGATAAGCCATTAGTGATTGATTGTTGTTTATATTGTTTGTTTTAGACCAAGAAAAAGCCAAGGCACTTCACAAGGGGAAAGCTCGGGTTTTTTAGAGTTTCCAAGAGGCTTGATTCGAGGTAGGTAATAGTTGTATTTTTTTGGTGTATGTACACATACGTGTATACTGATTTGTAGTATCATTGATGCAATGCATGGTAGGGAAGACATATGAAATGGCATAATGTTGATAATCTCATGCAATGGAATTGTTGTTGTGACTTGTGGTTTTCAAGTGGTATTGCCCATTGAGCTTGTGATTGTGAATTATAGTTTGTGATTGTTTGTTCGCTCAGGTACCATGCCAATACACTAATTATGAATGGCTTGGGTATCATGCCGGTGGACTAACTATGGATGGCTCGAGTACCACGTTGTACACTAACTATGGATGGCTCTGGTACCTCATCGGTGCACTAACAGTTTGAATTTGGGTTCCGTGAGAGGAACGGGCATGTGATTTCGGTTCCGTGAGTGAATCGGGCATTTACATTTGTGATCATGTGGGACATGACTCCATGTATTGTTGTTTCCTGACATATGACTTAGAGTCTATGTGTTTTGATAATTGTTGGTATATGTATTGTTCTGTTTTACTACATTATAGTAAAAGGTTTACATTCATATATTGTACTAGCCGTATGATCCTACAAGTACATTATGGTTTATGTATTGATACTGCACCTATTCTTTTCCTTGTTTAATACAGGGCATCTTCCAGCAGCTGATCCAAAACCTCAGTTAAAGGGACTCTTGATTCCGAGTCCAAGGGTGAGCTACATATTTTTGGCTACCATGGATTCCTCTACTTTTCTTGTCCATCTTTTCAGACACAGACATTAGACTTTAGTTTTATGTTTAGCTTCAGGGTTGCATCCCCATTCTTGATTATTAGAGATTTGGTAAAATTACTTTCAGGTCTTAGGGATTATATTTTGCATTAAATGTTTTTGGACTATTGGGTTGAGTTTATAGGGACTCAATTATTAGTTGTTTCTAAACTGTGTTTTCCATTTATTATGATAAACTTGAGTTTTATAAATGAAGTTGGATTGGTTTGAGTTAGTCTTTGGTTCTTCCACCAGGTGGTTTAGTGTGGGTGCCACTCATGACAATCGGGGTCATGACATACCCGTAGGCTTCCACCCTAATACACAAAATGGGAACGACCATGCTAGGCTTTTGCCCCTGGGTTGCCACCCACACTGTACAAATTGCTCCATGTTGTTCTTTAGTCTTTGAGATTGTTATGTTGGAAGTAATCATCATTTTTCAGCTTTGGCACTCTAGACCAGTAGTATAAGACATAAGAATAATCACTTAAGCTATAACAACAACATAAGGAGCAAATGTAACATCAGCGTATTACTTAGTAGTTTAAATGTCATAATTGACTCCATGAAGCTTGCTGTGGAAAGTACATTTTTCATAATAGTGCTTGCAAGAGTAAACAATAGATCTAATATTAAACACATATCAATGTACTTTGACACACGAGGGAGTGGGTAAAAGTTCGTTAGCTACATTAGAGATCATACGCTATCACTACATGTCCTTTACAAGGAGGAGCACTTTGAAATTTCACTTTAATGGTAGTAACCCAAGTATAAAATTTCATGCCAACGAATATGAAATCAAATAACCTAACTTTAATGCCCCACAACCTCTAAGTAAAGGTTTGAACCATCCTCCATATCTGTGTAGGCTCGAATCCAATTATTTCTAAGTTGTAAATATATGTAAAGGTCCTTTACTAAGGGTATCGGATGTGGTTTAGGGTCGTAAGGTACCTCAAACACCAAAGCAAGTTTAAAACATTTCTATCGGCTAAGTTTTCGTATTAGTTCATGTAAGGGTCAACTTCAAACGACCATATCTCTCAGCATATAATGAGTTAGGTGACTCATAACCAACCAAATCAAAGGTCTTCAAGTCTTGTTTCCAACGCATCCAACCACTTGTCAATCTGACATTTCAATAAAAGGTTATATGCTTTTTATTAGAGGAAATTCAAATTGGTCGTGCGCTATGCGCGCCTAGTAGCGTGGGCGCACCATGCCAGGCCATTTTCCACCAGCCTCAGTTTTAAGCTACTTTATTTATTAAGTTTAGTCGGTGAGTGATAACATGGGCATCATGGATGATACTAACATGAGCGGCATGTACCCCTCAAGACCGTTCACACGGAGTCAAGCAAAATATCTCCAAGACCTACAAGCAATGTTCATGAAAAAGGAAGCATTAGAGGAGCTTGAAGGTCACCAAAGAAGGACATACAATGTGTTGAAAGTCCATCAAAATGAGAAGGAAGAAGGAAAGAGGCCATGCGTGCAAATGGCCATTTCATAAGTTTGAGAATTCACAAAAGAAGACTACCAAATAAGGCCCTTAAATCATTAAGGGTAAAATTGTCAAAGAAGTGTCTCCTTTATTTCCTTAGTATAAATAGTAGCTTTTATCATTTTGGAAGATTAGACTATATTGAATATTGACTCTCAAATATTAATATCTTCATAGTGAGTAATTAGTGAGTAATTAAGGTGAACTCTTGGGATTGCTAGTTAACTTCTTGGGTTTGATTAATCAAAGTGTTACCCCTTTGTGATTCTTGGTTTCATTTAATTATTCTTCCTTGGATTGAATTTAGGTTCTTGAAGTTAATTGGGAGGTGAGGGTTTTAGCCCCTTGTTACCCATAATTTCAATACCTTGAATATTAATCCACATATCCTTCTTACATTTTTTGCTTTCCTTGTTTGATTCGTATCAGTGGGTCACTAGAAAAATTATCTCAGACGACTTAGGGCTTATTTTCTCGCCTCTTCTCCATCTCCAACATCAAGGTATGTTCCTCCCATATATCTAAAGTATTTACAAACAATCTCAATTTCTAATCAAGAATTCTTAAAATGATTATAACATCATATTTCCCCATATCTAGCAAAAACAAGAACTCATTCTAAAGTTCAAGAAGGGACTTTTAGGGGTTCCTCTTCAAAGTTAGAATTTCAATTTGAGCAATTCAAGATATGTAGGACTCTAATGAGGAATTCCTTTTATCCTCATGTCCAATATTCCTCAGATTTCATGAATTCAATTCTATAGTTAGAATTTATAACCCCACTTTCAAATTCACCTTTTTTATGATCCAATTGCGTGATTTCTTGAATTACGTACACTCGATTATGGATTTTGACTATTGTACTTACTTTTATGTTTAGCAAGGTTTTCCATGGTCATCCTTCTTAGTTCTTGACATGATTTTGTTTATGATTCATTAAGCTTATTTTTCAAAGCATGATTTTAGAATCTTTATGTTATTATGAAAGCTATTTTGAGAATCTACAAGTTATGCATGTTCTATAAAACTTTCTCATGATTTGAAAGATATGTTTTAGAAAGAGATTTTAGCATATAATTTTAGAAAGAAAAATTTGAGCTTTGTCTCATAGATTTGAGCATTGTCTCACAGCAACATATATTTTAGAAAGAGATTTTGAGCTAGACTCATGATAAGCTTCTAGATAAGCTTAACATATATTTTTTTGAGCTATATGGATAGTATGTTTTGGGTGTAGTATTTAACACCGAGTAAATGAGGGTTCTAGATAGCCAATGTTCATGAACTACATGCCACTGTAGGATGATGTTTCACTTCTTTGTTGGTTGACCATTTATCCCTGAGAGGCTAATTTTAGTGGGTCCACATTAGATAGATATGTTCTATACACTGGCAAGGTATAGAGCACCCTCTCAATCAGGGCATTTGTTGGTGCATCATGAGCTCACATGGTATATGTAGGTTAATGGGAACTCCCACCTAAAAGATTTACTGGATTTATTTTATGTTTTCTTGATATTACCATTATAAGATATTTAGATAGCATGATTTTCAAATGTGCATCCTTTCAGATATGATTTCAGAAAATATGGTCTCAAATATACATTTGGTTTCTGTAATATTATGTCATATGTATTGTTTTGACTCTTAGTTGTTCAATTATTGTTTGAACATAACTCATGCTCATATTTATAGATGTTTTAGTTTCATGTATTGTTGATCTCAGTCCTTACTGTCACTACCCAAAATCGAGTGTGATGGCACTTGTCCTATACCACTAGGACAAGTCAGCCTAAAATCCAACAAGTGGAAATAACATAATTAAAAAAGAGAAGATAACTAAGCGGAAGTCTTTCAATTTAAACAAAACCAACCCAAGACTGGTTTTCACATGTACGAGCCGCTAATACAGAAGTTAAATAGATAAGTACAAGTCTCAATATCTTTGTGTCTCAAATAGAACAAAGTATAGAAACAAGATCTAGAGGGATCGCTGACATTGAACAGCTACTTTCAAGTATCCACAAAAGCCTCGAGAGAAAGAAAAGAGATCAGAATCACGGTCCGGGCTCGCAACCTACATAGGTGTAGAAACAAGGGTGAGTATCAAAACACGGTACCCAATAACTCAACCAATAAAACAAGGTCAACCTAACTAAACTCACGAACCCCTTTCCGTCCTACCGAACCTCCACAGCTACAACCTGCGAAGAAATCAGCCCAACCTAGACTACATGGTTCATAACGCACATAGATCAACGACAGTCCACAAATATCAACAATAGAACACATAAGCATCGAATACATCAAATACAGGGTCATGGAACATAAACACAACTCCAAATGTTAAGAAAGGGACAATGAAATGCAATGCAATGTCAAGTAGCATGATGCATGTTTGTTCCTATGATACACATCCACTGAATCTTAGACCGGAACCCATGGGGGCGACACGTGGACCATGCATCTGCAAGAAAAGACCTCGGCACCTCATATTACCGGAAGACACCTCGACTCCTCACATCGCCGGTAGAAACCTCGGCATCACATGTCGCCGGCAAAAACCTCGGCATCACATATCGCCGGCAGAAACCTCGACATAGTCATCAAAGTGTCTATTCATAGTGTCTCGAAACCAATGCACACAAGCATGTTCACATAAATAATGAGCAATGATAGTGTTCACAGTCACAACGCAATCCATATCAATGCAAATAACGCCACACTATCAACATTATATCAATACAAATGGTCACATCATGTACGAAATGATCAATTGCCTAGTCTCCATTTCACTAATCCCGTTATCACAAGTAGGATCAATTTCTAAGTAGGATCAATTTCTAAGCACGATATTCGAGTCTAATCTCATAGTTCAAAATGAGCAAAAGACATGTTCATCAATTTCACGATTTCATCAAGGCTTTCACAGCACTTTTCCAATCACAAGATCACTACAACTCCACTTAGTTCACAACATTAGCACATAAACTTTTTTATTACCCCATCGATCAAATTAGATTGATTTCATATAGGATTTCATCCCCTTTCCTCAATCCCATTACTCCCCAATTCAATCAAGGAAGAAATTCAGAATTTAACAAGGTTCACAAAGCTTTAACGGTCCACTTGCCTTAATCAAAACATGCTCAATCCAAAGCACCACAATCTGCTCCAAAAAAATGAACCACAATCACAATCCGGAGTTAACAATGCCAAGAATACGAAATTCAGAAAGAAAAGGTAAAACCACCCAAAAATCCAATTTCAAAAACGGGATTTGAATCCAGAATTTCT
Source organism: Solanum appendiculatum (assembly GCA_018342035.1). NCBI lineage: Eukaryota > Viridiplantae > Streptophyta > Magnoliopsida > Solanales > Solanaceae > Solanum > Solanum appendiculatum. The sequence continues at coordinate 378,522 of JAGDQO010000894.1, forward strand.
TACATGACAATGATCCTCAAGGAATTAGAAAACTATTTGGAAAACGGAGTTCAAAACAACCCACAATCCTTCCTTTATCACAAAATCGGAGTTTAATCAAAACCCCCAAAATTTTCTTTTTTAAAACCCAATTTCCAAGTTAAAATCATGTTTAAATCAATGGGTAATCAAGGCCAAGGGTTAAAATCACGTACCCACACTGACTCCCAAGAAAAGCCTCTTCAAAAATCGCCCAAGAGAGCTCCAAAATATTAAAAATGGAGGAAATGGGAAAAATCCTGACTTAACAATGTTCAGGTTAAAAATGATCTCCGCGAACGCAGCTGACTTTGCCCGCAAACGTGGAGATCAGCAATACAGTACACCACGAACGCGGAATCCCCTTCGTGAATGCGGAACCAACTCACGCCCCTCCGTGAACGCAGGCATCACTCCGCGAACGTGGAGACCAAACAGGTCCACCTCCGCGAACACGCCAGTGACCCTCCGCAAACGCGGAGGTCAAAATATAAGCACCAGATAACAGTAATTTTAGCAATTCAATAAGTCTCTGAATGGACCCTCGGGATTCATTCGGAACCCCGTGCACACAAAACAGATATGCAATCCTACTAAATTTAACATTCCGGACTCAATGAAACGGTCAGAGTTCGGTGCAAGGTCTCCTTGACCCAGAACCCAATAAAGCACAACAAAACTAACTTAAGCCTCAACAACGCAAAACAAGCTCGGGACCTCTAAAAATTCAAGCAAGGCCACCTCTAGGCCTAAAATCATCATCCAAAACCAACGGAGTTGTTGGAGTCAAATTCCAAGCATCCGATCTCCGAATGTTGACTAAAGTCAACCCTATGATCAAAATTTTATAATTTTCCAACTTAAGACCTCAAATCCATGATACAGCCCCAAAACTGATCTCGTCAACTCTCCCAGACCAATTTCCACATTCTGAAACTAATGAAATCGGCAGAATTCCCATTCGAGACCCAAAACTCCGATTGACCTCAAAACCCACAATTTGGCAACTTAAACTTTTAGAAATCAAAATTTTTCCAAAAACCACAACTTAACAAGAATTTCACAAAACCAACTTCAGATACCAGTCAAACATGACTCAGGGCAACTCTCGGGAGAGGTAAAATGGTCATATTACAAAAATTACCAAAAATGACCTTCAAGGTCATTACACTTACCTTGTATACCAATACATTCCATGTATTCACACAGGCAACCGTTCCACAAAATTCCTCTACTTTCAACATGTGGTGAGTCTTCCTCGCATTCAGATGACTTAAGTTATGAGTCACTAAATTTTATTCACTTCAATTATATTAGCTTTCAGGTAGTATGGGTTCTTGTCCCGACAAATCGTTTTATTTAGTATAGAGTCTTTTAGACATTAGTATTCATAGATTTATTCTTGAACTTTGTTTAACTTATGCTTTTAGTTTATATCTTCTGCTTTAATTTTCATATGATATGCTTAGATATGTTATGCCAGGGGCTATCATGGAATCACTTTTGGTTCCCGGTAATGTGTCTCGGTTAAGGTGTAGACTTACATTGTAACACTTACATACCTTGTTGTACAACTTAGATATTATAATGAATTCTCCTTCTACCTTTCAAATGATTAATCTACAATGAAATAAGTAAAACTAGTATAAGAAGCTAATTAACACATTTTGGATACTTAACCTCACCAAAATGGTAGCCGAGCAGTAAGCCTGTAATTTATCACATCAATGGTGTTATTTCAACTATTTCTCCTCGAATTACATTCACATGCCATACAGATTTGGCATGAAGAAAAAACAAAGGTCATGATGACACACACCCCAAATTCAACCCCTTGTGTAAGCCAAAGAATCCAACTCAAGAGCTATCTCAAATGTTGTAGAAAAGAAGGTAAATACACATACGAGACTTCTAGAACAAAGTAAAGCTAGGTGGCAAAGCCAACCTATAGGCCACCTCTCCCAATCGGTACAAAATCTCAAAAGGACGAATGAATCTAGGGCTAAGCTTGCCCTTCTTTCCAAACCGCATAACACCCTTCATGGGTGATACTCGTAGCCAAACATGGTCACCCTCCATCAACACCAAGTCTCGAACCCTCCGATCGGCAAACTCTTCTGCTGACTCTGAGCAGTCAACGGCCTACTATGAATCAAACGAACCTGATCCATGGCATCTCTAAGCAAGTCAGTGTCTAAGGAATCCATCTCTGCCAAATCAAGCATCCAATCGATAATCTACACCGTCTGCCATACAACGCCTCAAAAGGGGCTATCTGAATGCTGGAATGACAAATGTTGTTGTAGGCAAACTCTGCTAGGGGCAAATGTTGATCCCACCTAGCACCAAAGTCAATCACATACGCACGAAGCATGTCCTCAAGCACCTGAATCATCCACTCTGACTGACCATCTGTCTGAGGGTGAAATGATGTACTCATATCCAACTGAGTACCCAAATCATGTTGTAAGGCCCTCTAGAAGTGCAAAGTGAACAAGGAACTCCGATCCGAGACTATAGATATCGGCACCCCCATGAAGCCTAACAATCTGACTGATGTACAGTTGGGCTAACTTCTCCGCTGTATACTTCACCCGAACCGGAATAAAATGAGCAGACTTAGTCAGCCTATCAACAACCACCCAAATAGAATCAAAACCACCCACGGTGGTAGGTAAACCCACAACGAAGTCCATGGTGATCCGCTCCCACTTCCAAGTAGGAATGGGCATCCTCTGAGACACACCTCCGGGCCACTAGTGCTCACACTTGACCTGTTGACAAGTCAAACATCTAGATACAAAGTCTGTAATATCTCTCTTCATACCACACCACCAGTAATGCTAACTCAGATCATGATACATCTTCGCTGTCCCGGGATGGATAGAATATCTAGAACAATGGGCCTCCTCTAGAATCAATCTAATAAGCTCGCCCAGCTTAGGCACACAAATCCGACCTCCAATCCTCAAAACTTTGTCAGAATCAAGTGCAGCCTCCTAGGCTTCACCTCTCATCACCTTATCTCAAATGAGACACAACTTCTTATCCTCAAACTGGCGCTCACGAATCTTCTCAATTAAGGAACAATGAGCCTCAATGAACGTAATCAAACCACTGCTCTCCTCAGAAACCTGCAACCTGATAAAACTGTTCACTAACCTTTGAACACCCTAGGCAAGGGCCTCATATCAACACTGATCATGGCGAGACTCCCCATACTAGGAGCCTTCCTACTCAAAGCATCGGCCACCACATTGGCCTTCCCAAGATGATACAAGATAGTCATATCGTAGTCCTTCAGTAACTCAAGTCATCTATGATGTCTCAAATTCAAATCCTTCTGACTAAAGATGTACTGAAGACTCCGATGATCGGTGAAGAGCTCAAAATGAACCCCATAAAAGTAATGCCGACATAGCCTAAGCAAAAACACCACCGCTGCAAGCTCTAGATTGTGGGCATGATAGTTCTTCTCACGAGTCTTCAACTATCTAGAAGCATAGGTGATAATCTTCCCTTTTGCTTCAATACACCTCCCAAGCCAACTCCAAAGGCATCACAATACACGGTAAAACCCACACCCTTCTCGGGCAAAGTCAACACAGGAACTGAAGTCAACAGGGCCTTGAACTTTTGAAAGCTCGCCTCACACTCATCGGACCAATGGAAATCCAGGGTCTTCTGAGTCAATCTAGTCAATGGCGCTGCAATGGTGGAGAAACCCTACACAAACCGCTGATAGTAGCCTGCCAACCCCACAAAAATCTGAATCTCAGTAGGACAAGTAGATCTCGTCCAACCCTTAACTGCCTCAATCTTGGCTGGATCAACCCTAATACCCTCCTTGGACACCACATGTACCAAGAATGTCACGGAATCAAGCCAAAACTCACACTTGGAGAACTTGGCATACAATTTCTGCTCCCTCAAAGTCTGAAGCACCAATCTCAAGTTACGGAAATGATCTTCCTCGGTCCGGGAATATATCAAAATATCATCAATAACACAATCATGAAGGAATCCAAGTACGGACGGAACACTCCGTTCATCAACTCCATAAACACCGCAGGAGCATTAGTCAACCCAAAGGACATCACTAAGAACTTATAATGACCATAACGAGTCTGAAAAGCTGTCTTAGGAATATCCGATAGCCTAATCTTCAACTGGTGATTAGAAAACAACGCCGCACCCTGAAGTTGATCAAACAAATCATCAATGCGAGGGAGAGGATACTTGTTCTTAACAGTCACCTTGTTCAATTACCTATAATCAATGCACATCCTCATAGAGCCATCTTTCTTCTTAACAAAGAGAACTGATGCTCCCCAAGGCAACACACTAGGGCGAATAAACCCCTTGCTCAACAAGTCCTGCAGCTGGTCCTTCAACTCTTTCAACTCAGCTGGAGCCATACGATATAGAGCAATAGAGATGGGCTTGGTGCCCAGTTCCAAGTCGATAGCAAAATCAATGTCCCGATCAGGACGAACACCAGGAAGATTAGTAGGAAACACATTAGCAAACTCCTAAACCACGGGAATGGACTCCATGGGAAGTGACTCAACACTGGTATCCCGAATAAATGCCAAATAAGACAAACAATCACTATCAATCAACCTCTGGGCTCAGATGTAGGAGATAACCTTACTAGGGTAAGAACCACTAGTATCATTCCACTCTACCCTCGGAACACCAGGCATCGCTAAAGTGACAGTCTTAGAATGACAATCAAGGATTGCATGATAGGGAGATAACCAATCCATACCCAATATCACATCAAAATCTACCATCCCCAGAATAATCAAGTTTACCCAAGTGTCATAACCAGCCAAAGAAACAAGACAGGATCGATACACTCGATCCACCACTAAGGGCTCACCCACGGGTGTAGAAACATGCACAGGCACAGGCATACAATCACATACCAAATCAAACTAAGATGCAAAATAGATAGACACATAGGAGAAAGTAGATCCCGGATCAAATAACACCGATGCAGATCGATGGCAAACTGGGACGATACCTGTGATTACAGCATCAGAAGACTCAGCCTCGGGCCTCCCCAGAAATGCATAACACTGGGCTCCTCTACCACCTCCAGTCTAAGACGCACCTCTACCTCCACGCTGGGCCACATCTCAAATAGAACAAAGTATAGAAAAGGATCTAGAGGGATCACCGACATCTAACAGCTATCTCTCAAGTATCTACAGAAGCCTCGGGAGAAAGAAAATTGATCAAAATCACGGTCCGGGCTCGCAACCTACAGAAGTGTAGAAACAAGGGTGAGTACCAAAACACGGTACCTAGTAAATCAACCAATAAAACAAGGTCAACCTAACTAAACTCACGAACCCCTTTCCTTCCAACCGAACCTCCACAACTACAACCTGCACATAAATCAACCCAACCTAGACTACACAATTCATAATGCACGTAGATCAACAACAGTCCATAAATATCAATAATAGAACACAAAAGCATCGAATACATCAAATACAGGGTCACGGAACATAAACACAACTCCACAATGTCAAGAAAGGGACACTGAAATGCAATGCAATGTCAAGTAGCATGATGCATATCTGTTCCTACGATACACATCCGCTGAGTCTCAGACCAAAAACCATGGGGGCCACACATGGACCATGTATCCGCCAGAAAAGACCTTGGCACCTCATATCACCGGAAGAGACCTCGACTCCTCATATCACCGGTAGAAACCTTGGCATGACATGTCGCCGATAGAAACCTTGGCATCACATATCGCCGGCAGAAACCTCGGCATAATCATCAAAGTGTCTCGGAACCAATTAACACAAGCATGTTCATATAAATAATGAGCAATGATAGTGTTCACAGTCACAACGCAATCCATATCAATGCAAATCACGCCACACTATCAATAGTATATCAATATCAACGGTCACATCATGTACGAAATGATCAATTGCCTAGTCTCCATTTTACTAATCACGTTATCACAAGTAGGATCAATTGATATGCACGATATTCGAGTCTAATCCAATAGTTCAAAATGAGCAAAAGACATATTCATTAATTTCACGATTTCATCAAGGCTTTCATAGCACTTTTCCAATCACAACAAAACACACAAGATCACTACAACTCCTCTTAGTTCACAACATTAGCACATAAGCCTTTTCATTACCCCATCGATCAAATTAGATTGATTTCATACAAGATTTCATCCCCTTTCCTCAATCCCATTACTCCCCAATTCAATCAAGGAAGAAATTCATAATTTTACAAGGTTCAAAAAGCTTTAAAGGTCAACTCGCCTTAATCAAAACACGCTCAATCAACAATCGAAGGTTTCCTTTTCAAGAGCAATCCAAAGCACCACAATCTACTCAAAAAAAATGAACCACAATCACAATCCGGAGCTAACAATCTCAAGAACACAAAATTTGGAGAGAAAAGGTAAAACTACCCAAAAATCTGATTTCAAAAACAGAATTTGAATCCAGAATTTCTTACATGACAATGATCCTCGAGGATTTAGAAAACCATTTGGAAAATGGAGTTCAAAACAGCCCACAATCCTTACTTTATCACAAAATCGGAATTCAATCAAAAACCCCAAAATTTTCATTTTAAAAACCCAATTTCCAAGTTTAAATCATGTTTAAATCAATGGGTAATCAAGGCTAAGGGTTAAAATCACTTACCCACACTGATTCCCAAGAAAAGCCTCTTCAAATATCACCCACGAGAGCTCCAAAATGTTAAAAATGGAGGAAATGTGAAAAATCCCGACTTAACTCTGTTCAGGTCAAAAATGACCTCCGCGAACGCGGCTGACTTAGCCCGCAAATACGGAGACCAGCAATACAGTACTCCACGAACGCAGAACTCCCTCCGCGAACGTGGAGACCAAATCACGCCCCTCCGCAAACGCGGGCATCACTCCGCAAACGCGGGCATCACTCCGCAAACGCGGAGACCAAACAAGTCCACCTCCGCGAACGCGCCGGTGACCCTTCGCGAATGCGGAGGTAAAAATATAGGCACTAGATAACAGCAATTTTAGCAATTCAATATGTCTCTGAATGGACCCTTGGGATTCATTCGAAACCCCGTGCACAAAAAACAGATATGCAATCCTACTAAATTCGACGTTTCGGACCCAATGGAATCGTCGGAATTCAAATTCGAGGTCTCCTTGACCCAGAACCCGATAAAACACAACAAAACTAACTTAAGCCTCAACAACTCAAAACAAGCTCGGGACATCTAAAAATTCAACCAAGGCCACCCCTAGGCCTAAAATCATCCCCCGAAACCAACGGAGTTGTCGAAGTCAAATTCCGAGCATCTGATCTTCGAATGTTGACCAAAGTCAACCCTATGATCAAAATTGTATAATTTTCCAACTTAAGACCTCAAATCCATGATACAGCCCCAAAACTGATGAGACCAATTTCCACATTCTGGAACTGATGGAAACGACGGAATTCCCATCCGAGACCGAAAACTCTAATTGACCCCAAAACCCACAATTTGGCAACTGAAACCTTTAGAAATCAATTTTTTTCCAAAAACCACAACTTAACAAGAATTTCACAAAACCAACTTCAGATACCAGTCAAACATGACTCGGGGCAACTCTCAGGAGGGGTAAAAGGTCATATTACAAAAATGACCAAAATGACCTTCAGGGTCATTACACTTACCTTGTGTACCAATACATTCCATGTATTGACACAGGCAATCGTTCCACTAAATTCCTCTACTTTCAGCATTGTGGTGAGTCTTCCTCGCATTCAGATGACTTCAGTTATGAGTCACTAAATTTTATTCACTTCAATTATGTTAGCTTTCAGGTAGTATGGGTTCTTGTCCCGGCAAATCGTTTTATTTAGTATAGAGGCTTTTAGACATTAGTATTCATAGACTTATTCTTGAACTTTGTTTAACTTATGCTTTTAGTTTACATCTTCCGCTTTAGTTTTCATATGATATGCTTAGATATGTTATGCCAAAGGCTATCCTGGAATCACTTGTGGTTCCAGGTAATGTGTCTCGGTTGGGGTGTAGACTTAGATCATGACACTTACATACCTTGTTGTACAACTTAGATATTATAATGAATTCTCCTTCTTCCTTTCAAATGATTAATCTACAATAAAATAAGTAAAACTAGTATAAGAAGCTAATTAACACATTTTGGATACTTAACCTCACCAAAATGGTAGCCGAGCAGTAAGCCCGTAATTTATCACATCAATGGTGTAATTTCAACTATTTCTCCTCGAATTACATTCACATGCCATACAGATTTGGTATGAACAAAAAACCAAGGTCATGATGACACACACCCCAAATCCAACCCCTTGGGTAAGCCAAAGAATCCAACTCAAGAATTATCTCAAATGTTGCAAAAAAGAAGGTAAATACACATACGAGACTTCTAGAACAAAGTCAAGCCATAAAAGAAGAAAAATTAAGATACAACAAAGAATTTTCAGAACCTTGTATCATAAGCATTAAAGAGAATACTAACACAATATCTGAATTCGAAATTTCACACTTTTCTTTGAAACTAGTTTGGAGACACGTGTCTTGAACGTGAATATCAAACCATGTACTATACTAGTATAAAAAATAATGTCAATATTATTAAATAAAAAATTGAAGTAAAAAATTATAAATGGAATAATAAAGTATAAGTTCCTATGAATAGTGGATGTAAACTTTCTTGTGGTTACTACTAAAATTGTCAAATCAATATCCGAAAAACACCTATAACAATTTATAATATAAAGCTTGATATAGATAAAGTGATGTGACACCTCTCTTTGGCCTACAATTAGATTTATCTTTTTCCTTCTTTTTTTTTTTGACTTTTTTATCATTTTAAAATTAATAGTAATATGTAAAAATAATAATATCAATCTTATAATCTCTTAGATACACCTCTTAAATATACTTTCTCCTCCCTCCTCTATAGTCATTACTTAGTCATTATTTCCTACTTTTAATATAATACTAGTTTTTCGACACGTGCATTGCACGTGTAAATATGTACAATCATGTATTAGCTATGTAAAATAATTTCAACATAATCAAAGCATTTTTTGGACAAAATATTAATATATAAAAGAATAAAGTACATATTTTTGTGATAGATTAATATGAATTATTGTAAAATGACTTGTTTTTCAAGGTCAGTATCATCAGAATCTTCAAAGATGAAGACTAAGTTTTTTGTAAAATGCATATTATTTTTACTTATTTTGCTTTAATGAGTGCAAAAATGTAATAAAACATATTTTATCTAATATTTTTTTATAAATGATCTTCGTGGTGAATCTTTCTATCGACAATATAAATTCACACCTACCACAAATCAGCATACCAAAAATCGAAAGAGAATTTAAACTAAAAATAACTCATACTTCCCCTGTCATAATTTATCTGAACTTTTTTTAAAATTAATTTGACTAATTTCTGAAGAAAAAGTGTATTAGATCAACTCAATATTTTAACCTTAAATTTAGATATCCAAAGCTACAGAAAAAATCGTAAATTACAATTTTTCTCATATGTATATGACTAAAAATATACTTTAGAATATATATCAAATTTAAATAGTTAAATCGTGATGAACTAAAAATCCACATAAGTTGAGAAGTTGATGTCCTTGACCTCACCATCTTTAACCTTGTCCATGACCTCAGACCTTACTACATTTTTAATAAAATTTAAGTATTTTCCTTTACAATTCAAAATCTCTGCCTTATATTAAAGAAAAAAAACCAAAAGAGACAATAACAATTGGTGATATGAATGTTGTAGGAACATATAATGTTGTGAGCTCTACTATAACTAATTTTCACATATAATAAATATTGTGTCAAATCTATGTCTAATACTCGTTCCATTTCAAAAAGAATGACCTAGTTTGACTTTCAAAAAAGAAAAGGGGTCTTTTTTTTAAAAATAGATTAAAAAATAAGTAGGTCATTTTTTTTAAACGAAGAAAGTATTATCAAAGATTGGGTCAAACAAAATAATTATGGCAGTAAAATATAAATGGAAGTATATCTGTGTATCCAAACCAAATGAAGCTCAATTTGATCTACGTCTCCTAAAGAGGAAAAATAAGTGACATTTAGGATGTATTATATAATATGAAGGACAATTCTTTTTTTTTATGAAAATAAGTGTATTTTTACTTATTTTCTTGTGTTCGATACGCAAGTAAATCTATTATTATAAAATGTTTTTATATATCTATAAAAAGAATATGGAAGGTGGTGGTGGGGTGACGGGGGAGTGGGTTTGTGGGAAATTGGGAATATATAGGACTATAGGGGTGGGTGAAAATAAGGTTTGTTGGAGGTTTGAGGAGGACACAATATTTGGAATGCTACTTGTAGAACTTGTTTTTACTTACTTCAATTAGGCAAGTCATTTCAGTATATTTAAGGAACTTGATTTCCTAGAAAAAATATTTTCCTACAATTTTGATCAAACAAACATGAAAAAAATCGATAAAATGTTTTCTCCATACCAAACACACCCTTACTAATTACTACATTTTCACTATCTATAACCATTTTGCATCACTTTGTTATCAAGAAAATGCATATAAAAGAAAGCAAGTGATAATTAGTAATACACCATATAACCAATAGTCATTAATGAAGTAGTTACTAAAATTAGATCCTTAACAATAACACATGGTTCATGTGTATACAAATTGAGACCAAAGAACATTCATGTGTATACAAATGACACAATTCCTTATAAAACTTGTCAACTTTCTCTAACACTTTCATTGAAACATCTTTGTGTTTTTTCTCTAATCCCTAAAATTACTTAAGGTACTTGTTTATTTTTGTGCTTCAATATCTTTAATTTACATTCTTGACTTTTTTCCCTGTCACATAGTATTGTATTTGTTTATGGAGAGTACTATAGTAAGTGATCATTTTGAGTGACCAAAGAACATTCATGTGTATACAAATGACACAATTCCTTATAAAACTTGTCAACTTTCTCTAACACTTTCATTGCAACATCTTTGTGTTTTTTCTCTAGTCCCTAAAATTACTTAAGGTACTTGTTTATTTTTGTGCTTCAATACCTTTAATTTACATTCATGAATTTTTTTCCCTGTCTCATAGTATTGTATTTGATTATGGAGAGTACTATAGTAAGTGATCATTTTGAGTACAAAACAAAAAATAATGTTAAATATAAAAAGCCAAACTTTATAATTTCAACTTTTCAAGAGAAAAAGTTTTGATGAGATTGAACATAAACAAAAAGAGAATTACTATGAGAGACTTGTCTAAAATATTTTAGATAAAAATACTCATTTCTTTAACAAAGCATACAACACAAGTAGTATTTAGATTTTGCACTATAATTCATTCGACAATGTCCTTCAAGATTTAAAAATTCGTAAATATTTGTATGATCTGATCCATTATGACTCACGTAATTCAGTTTTCATTCCTTAAAATGGAGTTCAATGCGATTATGTTATTTTTTTTTGTCTTTAGTAGACCGACCAATTAGTGATTGATAGTCCATAAAGTTGCACAGTTTGACTTTGTCCCATGCTAAAAGTGCAGAATTTGACCTAATGGTTTAATGCCATTTCAATCTCCTCTTCTTGATCAAACACTGTATATTTTTTCCACTGTTCCATATCTTGCTCTAGACTTCACCCATATTTCAAAAAAATAGTTTAAAACTCAATAAACACTTCAAAAAGGAAAATTGTAGAGTAAATTAGTACGCATTTGGGTTAGTTACCTATTGAAAAAATAAAAAGTGTAGAAAGCATATTAGTACTTGGTTTGGGATTTGCTTGTAGCCATTTTATTTTTAAGGCAGCCCTTCATATGATGTAGTTTTGGTTTTCTGGTATAATTAATTGACAAGAGGAACGTTACATTAGGGGGTCTCTCCCTTATGTGGTACCTCAACTTTCGTTGAACTTCGAACTTATTCAACTATTGCAATTCACACATGACATTTTTTAATAATAGAAGAGTAGAAAACCTTAAAAAATTGTAATGTAAAAATGAGAGGAAACCCCTCTATTTATAGCTAACAAATGGTAGTACGAATATGTACTAATTGTGCCTTATTAGAGAAGTCACAACGCTTTGAAAAAGTCACTGCTCATCGGAGAAGTCACAACCCTTTGGAAAAGTCACAACCCTTTGAAAAAGTCACAACTCATCAGAAAAGTGACATCCCTTAGGAAAAGTCACAACTCATCGGAGAAGTCACAACTCTTCGAAAAAGTCACAACTCATTAGAAAAATCACAACTCATTAGAAAAGTCACAACCCTTCAATGTGAAAATGTGTCTACTTTTAATATAATATAATTAAATAAATAAACTAAATTGAGTATTTTTAGTTGGGGGTATTATAGTAATTTAACATTCAAATTTGGGAGTTCATGCTTTTAAGGTAGTATAGATAAATAAATAAATATTGATATAAAATATATAAGATATACTACATTGGATGTTTTTAGTTGGAGTATTATATTAATTTACCATTCAAGTTGTGAAGTGTTCAAATTCCACTGAACTTTGAGATTCTCAACATCTGTAAATCACACTTGAGTTTTTAAAGAGAGAAGAATAGAAAACTTAGAAAACTCGTGGTTAAGAAATGTGAGGAAACCCCTCAATTTAAAATTAAGAAAGGGTAGTATGAACATGTGCTTAGTGTGTTTTATCATAAAATTCACAACCCTTCATAAAAGTCACAATCCTTCGAAAATGTCATAACTAATCGAAAAAGTCACAACTCTTTGGAAAAGTCATAACCATTCAATGCGAAAAGGCGTGTGCTTTTAAAATAATATAAATAAATATAATATAATATAAAATATAGAAGATATACTAAATTGGGTCTTTTAAGAAGAAGAAGAAAAATAGAAAACTTAAAAAAATTGTGGTGGAAAAATGTGAGGAAATCCCTCTTTTTATAGCCAACAAAGGGTAGTATGAAAAAATGTTTGTTGTGTCTTATCAAAAGTAACAACCCTTTAGAAAAGTCACAACTCATCGAAAGTCATAACTCTATGAAAAAGTTACAACCCTTCGAAAAAAGTCACAACCCGTCGAAAAGGTCATAACTCATTAGAAAAGTCATTACTCTTTGGAAAAATCACGACCCTTCAATGTGAAAAGGTGTCTGCTTTTAATATAATATTATATAGTATAAATAAATTTAATATAACATAATATAAAATATAAAAGATATACTAAATTTGGTGTTTTAAGTCGGGAGTGTTTTAATAAGTTAACATTTAAGATGGTAGTTCATACTTTTAAGATAGAATGGATAGAAACATAGAATGATAGATAGATATAAATTTGTCTAACTTTAATTTGATACAAAATTACATAAAATAAAGAAGACTTTTAATTTTAGGATATGTAGATTATACAAAAATGTCTTTTAACTTTGTGGTCTTAAACATGTAACATGAAGTATTAGCATTAAAGAATTACTCCCCCACCCCCCCACACACACACACACAAAAAAAAAAGAAGAGAACATTCTATTAAAAACATAATTAAAAAAAGCACAAGAAATAAATTGGAAATACAGGAGTACTTATTAAATCTAGATTGGACTCTTCAAACAAGTTTTTCATCAGATTTTTTTCTCTAACAATTTGAGACTTTTCACAACTTGAACACCGAGTTGTAGCTTGTGCAACAGAAAATCATTGAAATTTTTGTCACATAGAAGTTGTTGCAAAAGTATATTTATGCTAATGAAAATGAGTACACATTAATTATCTAGATAGTCTTCTCGTTTGGAGTTGAGTTATTCCATTCTCCTTGTTGCATCAAATTTTGTTGATCTATCTAATTTATAGATAAAAAATATTGTAATTGCATAATTGAACAATTCTCACAATTTTCCTTATTTTAAGAAGAAGAAGAATATAAAAAGCTTACAAAATTTGTAGCTTAAAAATGTGAAAAAATTCATCTGTTTATAGCAAAGAAAGGATAGTATGAAAAGTTGTTTATCTTGCCTTATCAGATAAGTCACAACCCTTTAGAAATATCATAACCATTCAGAGATGTCACAACTTGTAACACCTCAGATTCGTAAAGGAAAGAATTTTAGTTTTCTGGAATTTCTGGTGTCAATACCGACGGAGCCACCTACGGCCCGTGGACTGACCTACGGACCGTAGGTCAAGCCCGTGGTTGGCTTGTCTAGGTCCCTTAAAATGTTAAGCCTCAGTACTTTTATACAGCTTGCCAAGATGGACCGTCGATCTATGTACGAGTCATAGGTAGGATTCGTAGGTAAGACCCATACTTAGTCAAATCTTTAGGGCTAAGGATTTGGCCTACGGTGGCCATGTAGGGGTCGTAGGTCAACCCACGAACCGTACATTGGGTCCGTCATTGCAAGGTCCAAGGTTGGCAGTCTCTGAATCTATCTACGGAAGGACAGGATGGGTCGTAGGTCGACTTACGGACCGTAGGTCCAACCGTAGGTACGGGTCCAACAGTTATTTTTAAAGGACTTTTTGGTCTTTTTCCTAAGTGTTTAATTCCTAATCTAAGACAGTTTGGCCCTTAACTTAGACCCTATATAAACCTTTTAAACCAAATTCTACCCATTCCAAAATATTCCCAAAACTCTCATCTCCCAAATATTTCCCACTCTAAGAAGTTGAAGAAAAAGAAGAAGAGGGCAAACTAGGGTTCAAGAAATCAAGTTTTCTTCATTAATTGCTTAAGGAAATTGAGTACTAAGGTATGACAGTGTTCATCTATGGAGCCCTTTCCTCCATAGAGTTCCAAAATTCTCTATTTTTCAAGTTAGAAATCCTCCGTTGAAGCTAGGGATTTCTTCTATGTCATGGGTTCTTTTCAATGTTGATTTAATTGATTGTTTTATGAACTATGAAGCATGAATTGAGTTGAATTTTATGAATTAAGATGAATCCCCATGAACCCATGTGATTTTCCCCAATTTCGAACACTAGGCTATGATGTTGGGTTGAATTGTGAAGTAGATGAATTTTATGAAATCTATATGGACCCATGCATGATTTATGTTTCCTAATGCTATGATTTCATGATGAATTATGAATTATCAAAACATGGGTTTTATAAAAGTATGCATGTTCGATTATGAAAATTATGATGATTTATGAATTGCTTTGAGATTGAAGCTTAATTGATGATGTTGTTGAATTGCGAATGGTTTACTCACATATTACTCGATCCATGAATGTGCAAGGATTTTTCTCACATAAAGGATTCATAACTTGTTGAAAGGTTTTCTCAACTAAAGTTGAATCAAGGAGTTTAAGGAGCTATTCTAATGGACTTTAGCTTGGATTGGTAACTCTAGTTGTACCTTTCCATGGATAATAAGATGAATAAGAATTATGATTATTCCGTGGGATTTATGCTTAGCACCGAGAGGATATGGAGATGGAAGCTCTCCCGTTAGTAGAGGTCGAGTTTCTAGTAGCAATCTCCTTATCCCTTACCTATGTGCCCCCATAGGATGATGATCTATGATAGACACTAGCTAGTGGATCCACGTAAGCTACAAGTTAAGTAAAAGGGTTCTACCTTGGTAAGTAGGATGGTCTTATCCGTGTGGGGTTAGACACCAGATGCCATGATTGATAGCTCACATGGTCTTACATGTCGATTAAGGCTACTTCCCACAAATAATGAACTAAAGTGATTTTAAGATATTTCACAAATTAGTAAAGATGTTTAACTTGCTTTGACCATGATTTATGACTTATGTTTTTAACCTTTTCATGTTTTAGCTTGGTCATGGCATGTTATGAAAATGTCCCGCTTTTGCATGTTTAAGTGATTTTGTGCATTGCTATCATACTTGGTACTATATTGTAATAACGCATACTCTTGCCTACATTGATTTATTGATGTAGGGCGTGACGACTCTTCTCCATCTAATCGTGGCTAGAGCCTTGTTGAAGGATTCTTGAAGATTGGTGAGTCCTCATGCTTCGAGGACTGAGGCTCTTTCATTTCTTTTTGTCTTTCTATTCTAGACTTTTGTATGTGATGCGTGGGTTACGTCCTCGTCACTCTATGATGTAATAAATGGCTTGAGACTATGTAGATTTCCGCTTCATTTTTATGAAACTCTTATGACTTGGACTTACTTTACTTACTCTTGATTTCCATTATCTTGTCTATGCATGCTAAGTGGCTTGTATGAGGCCTTTCGGGGTGTTGTACGCCATGTCACGTCTAGGGGGTACCTTGGGTCGTGACAAACTTGATATCAGAGCACAAGGTTTTAGAAAGATCCTAGGAAGTCTCATAAGCCACGTCGAGTAGAGTCTTGTTCATGAGTCTGAAGCGTGCCACATTTATGAATGAGAGGCCATAAGATGTTTAGGAAACTCCATTTCTTTCATTACTCTTAAGTCGTGCAATAGAGTGCAACTCTATATGTCTCTCTCTTCTAATCCCTATCCTATGCGTTTCAGGATATGGCTAATCGAAGAGCTTATACTAGAATAAATACGAGGGAGAATGTGGAACAAGAAGCTCCTCCTCAAGCTCCTCAAGTTTCAGCTGACCCTTTGGCTGAACAAGTGACTAATGCGGAGTTTAGGGCTGCCTTTCAAGTGTTGGCCCAAGCCATGACGGCTCAAGTCAATAGAGAGGTTGTGGCTCCCATGAACCCAAATATGGGTACGGCAGCATCAAGGGTGAGGGATTTCACTAGAATGAACCCTTCAAAATTTCATGGTTCTAAGGTTGAGGAAAATCCTCAAGAGTTCATTGATGAGGTGTACAAGGTGCTAATGATCATGGGTGTGAAGCCGGAGGAAAAAGCGTAGTTGGCCACTTATCAACTTAAGGGTGTTGCTCAAGTGTGGTTTGAGCAATGGAAGCGTGAGAGGGTGGTTGACGCGGGTCCTCTTGATTGGGAGAAGTTCAAGGTTTCTTTTCTTGATAGGTCATTTCCCCTTGAGATGAGGGAGGCAAGGATGCTTGAATTCATTAATCTCCGTCAAGGAAGCATGAGTGTGAAAGAGTATGCTTTGAAGTTCACACAATTGTCTCGATATGCTCCTACTATTGTTGTCGATCCTAGGGTAAGAATGAGTAAGTTCATTTTGGGAGTGTCAGAAATAGTGGTCATGGAATGTCGTACCGCCATGCTCATCCATGATATGGATATTTCTCGTCTTATGGTTCATGCTGAACAAATAGAAGAGGAAAAGCTTTAGGAAAGGTCTACGGAGGCAAAGAGGACTAAGATCGGTGATGGTAATTTCTCACATTCAAGGTCTGATGGACATGGTCGTTCTAAATTTCGACAAAGGTTTTCCGGTCAAGGTTCCTCCAATGCTCCACCTAAGTTAAACAAAGATAGGGTGCCTAACCCTAAGCCTCAAGGAGGAAATGGTGGTGGATTCTCATCGGCTACTTGTGCTAGGTGTGGGAAGAAGCATGAGGGCAAATTCTTAGCCGGTACGGATGGTTGCTTCGGTTGTGGTAAGATCTGTCATAAGATAAGGGATTTTCCATCTCTTATGGCTAAGGGAAGAGAAGGTAAGCAAGCTCCACCAAGTGGGTCAGGTTCGAATGCTCCCAAGCAAAATTGATTCTATGCACTTCAAGCTCGCCATGAGCAACAGAGTTCTCCCGATGTGGTTTCCAGTATGTTGAAAGTCTTTCACTTTGATGTTTATGCTTTGCTTAATCCCGGTGCTACTTTGTCTTTTGTGACGCCATATGTGGCTATGAGGTTTGATGTTCTTCCGGATGTGTTGTTAGATCCCATTTGTGTCTCTACTCCAATTAGTGAATCTATTGTGGCTAAGAGAGCCTATAGAAATTATCCCGTCTCCTTATCCCATAGAGTCACTCATGTTGATCTTGTAGAGCTTGATATGTTAGATTTTGATGTTGTTCTTGGGATGGATTGGTTGCATTCTTGCTATACTTCTATTGTTTGTAGGACCCGAGTGGTCAAGTTCTAATTCCCAAATAAGCCTATCCTAGAGTGGAAGGGGGGAAATTCTATGCCTAAAGGTCAATTTGTGTCATTTCTTAAATCTAGAAAGATGATTTCTAAGGGGTGCATATACCATCTTGTTAGGGTGAGGGATGTGGATTCTGAAACCCCTACTCTTGAGTTGGTTCCCATTGTTAATGAGTTTTCGGAAGTGTTTCTCGATGATCTACCCGGTGTTTCTCCCGAAAGGTGAATAAACTTTGGTATTAATCTCCTTCCTGATACGAACCTATCTCTATTCCTCCTTATCGAATGGCTCCGGAAGAACTTAAGGAGTTAAAGGAGCAACTGAAGGATTTGTTGGATAAGGGTTTCATCCGACCAAGTATCTCTCCATGGGGTGCTCCAATCTTGTTTGTTAAAAAGAAAGATGGTTCACTTTGTATGTGCATTGACTACCGACAATTGAACAAGGTTACTATCAAGAATAAGTATCCTCTCCCAAGAATAGATGACTTGTTTGATCAACTCCAAGGGGCAAGTTACCTTTCTAAGATTGATCATCATTCGGGTTTTCACCAATTGAGGGTGAAAGAAGATGATATTCTGAAAACGGCGTTCCGGACTAGATATAGCCACTATGAATTCCTAGTGATGTCGTTTGGTTTGACAAATGCTCTGGCCGTGTTCATGGATTTGATGAATAGGGTGTTTAGGCAATACCTTGATATGTTTGTGATTGTGTTCATCGATGATATTTTGATTTACTCAAGGAGTGAGGGTGAGTATGCCGATCATTTGAGGATTGTATTGCAAGTCCTCAAGGACCAACAACTCTTTGTGAAGTTTAGTAAATGTGAGTTTTGGCTAAGGTCCGTGGCTTTTCTTGGTCACATTGTCTCCAGTAAGGGTATCGAGGTAGATCCTAAGAAGACGGATGCGGTTAGGAATTGGCCTAGACCTCTATCACCTTCGGATATTCATAGTTTCTTGGGTTTAGCCGGTTATTATAAGAGATTTCTTGAAGGGTTTTCTTCGATTTCTTCCCCATTTACGGCTTTGACTCAAAAGAAGGTTAGGTTCACTTGGTCCGAAGCGTGTGAGAAGAGTTTTCAAGAGTTGAAAGATAGACTTACCTCGGCTCCGATATTGACTTTGCCAGAAGGATCCGATGGTTTTGTGGTTTATTGTGATGCTTCAAGGATTTGGTTAGGGTGTGTACTTATGCAAAATGGAAAATTTATTGCTTATGCTTCAAAGCAACTCAAGATTCATGAAAAGAACTATCCTACTCATGACTTAGAATTAGCGGCGGTTGTGTTTGCTTTAAAGATTTGGAGGCATTATTTGTATGGTGTCCATGTTGACATTTTTACCGACCATAAGAGTTTGCAATATGTGTTCAGACAAAAAGATCTAAATCTTCACCAAATGAGGTGGCTTGAGTTGTTAAAGGACAATGATATGAGTGTCCACTATCATCCCAGAAAGGCGAACGTGGTGGCGGATGCTCTTAGTCGGTTGTCTACTGGTAGCATCACTCATGTTGAGGATGGAAAGAAATAATTGGTTCGTGATGTTCATAGGTTTGCCCGATTGGGTGTTCGGTTGATTGATTCTAGTGAAGGCGGTGTTATGATTCACAATGGTTCGAAATAGTCCTTTGTGTCCGATGTGAAGACTAAACAAGATCTTGATCCTAATTTGGTTGAATTGAGGGAAGCGGTGCTCAAGAAGTATGTTGAGATTTTCTCCCAAGGGGGAAATGGTGTGCTTCGATATCAAGGTTGTTAATGTGTTCCCGAAGTAAATGGCCTAAGAGGGCAAATTTTGTCGAAAGTCCATGGTTCTCGATATTCCATTCATCCGGGAGCTACCAAGATGTACCGTGATTTGCGGGAGATCTATTGGTGGAATGGCATGAAGAAGGATATCGCAGAATTTGTTGCTAAGTGTCCTAATTGTCAACAAGTGAAAGTTGAGCATCAAAAACCGAGAGGTTTGTCCCAAGATATTAGTATTCCTACTTGGAAGTGGGAAGATTTGAATATGGACTTTATTGTTGGTTTACTACGCACCCGGCGTCAATATGATTCAATTTGGGTTATTGTGGATTGTATGACGAAATCAGCCCATTTCATTCCCGTCAAGGTTTCTTATTCGGCGAAGGATTATGCTAAGTTGTACTTGATAGAAATGGTTAGGTTGCATGGAGTGCCTTTATCCATTATCTCCGATCGTGGTGCATAATTTACTTCTCAATTTTGGAAGACTTTCCAAAAGGGCCTTGATACTCATGTCAAACTTAGCACGACCTTTCATCCTCTAACCGATGGGAAAGCAGAACGTACTATCCAAACTTTGGAAGATATGTTGAGAGCTTGTGTGATTGATTTCATGGGTAATTGGGATGATCATTTGCCTTTGATTGAATTTTCTTATAACAATAGCTACCATTCTAGTAATGGTATGGCTCCATTTGAAGCTCTCTATGGTAGGAGGTGTAGATCTCCTATAGGTTGGTTTGAAGTTGGTGAAGTTTCTTTGATAGGTCCCGAGTTGGTACATGATGCTATGGATAAAGTTTGGCTTATTAGAGAAAGATTGAAAACGGCTCAAAGTCGACAAAATTCCTATGCCGATGTTAGATGGAGAGATTTAGAATTTGAGGTTGATGATTGGGTTTACTTGAAAATTTCACCCATGAAGGGTGTAATGAGATTCTGGAAAAAAGGAAAGCTTAGTCCCCGTTATGTAAGCCCATATCAAATTTTGAGATGTGCTGGTAAGGTTGTTTATGAACTTGACTTGCCAAATGATTTGGCATCGGTGCATTCAGTTTTCCATGTCTCCTTGTTGAAGAAATGTGTTGGTGATCCGGCATCTATAGTGCCATTAGAGAATCTTTGCATAAAGGATAGTCTTTCCTATGAAGAGGCTCCGGTTGAGATCTTGGGCTGGCAGGTCCAAAAGTTAAGGAATAAAGAAGTTGCTTCAGTGAAGGTTCTTTGGAGGAACCAACTAGTTGAGGGTGCAACTTGGGAGGCCAAGGCCGATAAGAAATCCCGATATCCTCATCTCTTTCCCTCCGATCCTACTCTAGCTTGAGGTATCTAGTTCCTCATGGTTCATTCTTGTGGTTTCATGTGTCATAGTTGTTGCATGATTCCTTGTTTATGCATGTTCACGAAGAGTCTAGTTTTGAGAAAATGAGCTAGCTTAATTGATTTCCCTATGATTATGTGCATTTGAGTGTGAAATGCATTAAGCCTTCATGAAATGACGTTTTGAACTTGCTTTAGCCTGGAGTTGATAGTTCCTCCTCGGATATGTGCATTTATATAATTGCATGTATGTTGGGCTGATAGATCTTGAGTCCTTACTCTTCTTATGATGCCTTGATTCCCATTCGAGGACGAATGTTCCCAAGGGAGAGATATTGTAACACTTCGGATTCCTAAAGGAAAGAATTTTAGTTTTCTGGAATTTCTGGTGTCAGTACCAACGGAGCCACCTACGGCCCGTGGACAGACCTACGAACCGTAGGTCAGGCCCGTGGTTGGCTAGTCCAGGTCCCTTAAAATGCTAAACCTCGGTACTTTTATATGGCTTGCCAGGACAGACTGTCGATCTATGTACGAGTCGTAGGTAGGATTCGTAGGTAAGACCTATACTTAGTCAAATCTTCAAGGCTAGGGATTTAACCTACGCTGGCCATGTATGGCCGTAGGTCGACCCACGAACCGTACATTGGGTCCGTCGTTGCAAGGTCCAAGGTTGGCAGTCTCTGAATCTATCTACGGAAGGACAGGACGGATCGTAGGTCGACTTACGGACCCTAGGTCCAACCATAGGTAGCGGTCTGACAATTATTTTTAAAGGGCTTTTTGGTCTTTTTCCTAAGTGTTTAATTCCTAATCTAAGTCGGTTTGGCCCTTAACTTAGACCCTATATAAACCTTTTAAACCAAATTCTACCCATTCCAAAACATTCCCAAAACTCTCCTCTCCCAACTATTTCTCTCTCTAAGAAACTTGAAGAAAAACAAGAAGAGGGCAAACTAGGGCACAAGAAATCAAGTTTTTTTCATCAATTGCTTAAGGAAATTGAATACTAAGGTATGATAGTCTTCATCTATGGAGCCCTTTCCTCCATAGAGTTCCAAAATTCTCTATTTTTCAAGTTAGAAATCCTCCATTGAAGCTAGGGTTTTCTTCTATGTCATGGGTTCTTTTCAATGTTGATTTAATTGATTGTTTTATGAACTATGAAGCATGAATTGAGTTGAATTTCATGAATTAAGATGAATTCCCATGAACCAATGTGATTTTCCCCAATTTCGAACACTAGGCTATGATGATGGGTTGAATTGTGAAGTAGATGAATTTTATGAAATCTATATGGACCCATGCATGATTTATGTTTCCTAATGCTATGATTTCATGATGAATTATGAATTATCAAAAGATGGGTTTTAT
Organism: Solanum appendiculatum; assembly: GCA_018342035.1. Taxonomy (NCBI): domain Eukaryota; kingdom Viridiplantae; phylum Streptophyta; class Magnoliopsida; order Solanales; family Solanaceae; genus Solanum; species Solanum appendiculatum. The sequence goes on from JAGDQO010000894.1 coordinate 401,023, forward strand.
GAAAGTATGCATGTTCGATTATGAAAATTATGATGATTTATGAATTTCTTTGAGATTGAAGCTTAATTGATGATGTTGCTGAATTGTGAATGCTTTTCTCACATTTTACTCAGTCCATGAATGTGAAAGGATTTTTCTCACATAAAGGATTCATAACTTGTTGAAAGGTTTTCTCAACTAAAGTTTAATCAAGGAGTTTAAGGAGCTATTCTAATAGACTTTAGCTTGGATTGGTAACTCTAGTTGTACCTTTCCATGGATAATAAGATGAATAAGAATTATGACTATTCTGTGGGATTTATGCTTAGCACCGAGAGGATATGGAGATGGAACCTCTCCCGTTAGTAGAGGTCGGGTTTCTAGTAGCAATCTCATTATCCCTTACCTATGCGCCCCCATAGGATGATGGTCTATGATAGACACTAGCTAGTGGATCCACGTAAGCTACAAGTTAAGTAAAAGGGTCCTACCTTGGCAAGTAGGATGGCCCTATCGGTATGGGGTTAGACACCGGATTCCATGATTGATAGCTCACATGGTCTTACATGTCGATGAAGGCTACTTCCCACAAACAATTAACTAAAGTGCTTTTAAGATATAGCTTGCTTTGACCGTGATTTATGACTTATGTTTTTAACCTTTTCATGTTTTAGCTTGGTCATTGCATGTTATGAAAATGTCCTGGTTTTGCATGTTTAAGTGATTTTGTGCATTGCTATCATACTTGGTACTTGATTGTACTAACGCATACTCTTCCCTATATTGATTTATTGATGTAGGGCGTGACGACTCTTCTCCATCTATTCGTGGCTAGAGCCTAGTTGAAGGATTCTTGAAGATTGGTGAGTCCTCATGCTTCGAGGACTGAGGCTCTTTCATTAATTTTTTTTTTTGTATTCTAGACTTTTGTATGTGATGCGTGGGTTACGTCCCCGTCACTCTATGATGTAATAGATGGCTTGAGACTATGTCGATTTTCGCTTCGTTTTTATAAAACTCTTATGACTTGGACTTACTTTACTTACTCTTGATTTCCATTATCTTTTCTATGCATGCTAAGTGGCTTGTATGAGGCCTTTCGGGATGTTGTACGCCATGTCACGTCTAGGGGGTACCTTGGGTCGTGACACAACTCATAGAAAAAGTCACAACTCTATAGAAAAGTCACAATCCTTCGGAAAAGGCACTACCCCTCAATATGAAAATGTGTCCTCTTTTAGTAAAATATAGAACAAATAAATAAATAAAATATAAAAAAATAGAAGATACACTAAATTGGGTATTTTATGTTGGGTATTATAGTAATTTAACATTCAAGTTAGGGAGTTCATGATTTTAAGGTAGTATAGATAGATAGATAGATAGATAGATAGATAGATAGATAGATATACATATAGACAAAAATGAAAGATGAATCTTGAATGATGACCTGAACGAAGATCTCACCACAACTTTGAACCTCTAATAATACACGATCAATTCAGCTATCTCAATTACCACTCATACTAAGGGCTGCAACAAAAGGTTACAGAAGTGGGGGTGAGTACGATCAACTTGTACTCAGTAGGTTAAGGTGATTGAATAAACTAGAATACCAATACTTATATAATAAACTACGCAACACTTCGACCTACATACAAAAAAGTCTCACATCGGCATTGGGGCTGCAATGTGTATATATACACGACACGAGTAAAATAAACAAGTAAATCTATACACAAATTTTCATATCGGGAAGTTAATTACACAAACAAACAAGGCTAGTCAATGCAATGATAGAATGATATGGTGGAATCAAGGTTGTCACACAACTGGTCGTATACACCTCGCCAAACTTTAGCTCCCAAGACAAGGACTCATGGAGGACTCACAGTCCTTATACCAAAATCTCATAATATCAATATCTCATTTATTTGCCACCTAACTCATGGTGGAAGGTTTTCAAGGTGTTTCACTTTCTTTCTCAAGATTGTACTTCAATTCTCAAATTTCCATGAACAATAATAAGGATGAATGAGGATGAATGCTCATGAAAAGTCCAACATAAAGGCATAATTAATTCAATGGATGGCTAAAAGAGTTCAAAATCCCCAAACTTGGTAAATCATGGTATATGTCCATACATGGAAAAAAATAGTAGAAGAAATCATTTGAAAGATGCATTTATAATTAGAAATACGTTCCTATCATTTTAATAAATGATAATATCAACTCAAGTCCCTAACTCGGGCATTTCAAGTCAAACATGCCAGAATAATCAACTCAAACCCCTCTCTCAGGAAATCTCATATAAAGCATGTCAAAATATCAACACACACCCCTAACTTTGGAAATCTCATTAAAAGCATGTTCTCAAATCAAATAATACCATAAAAGTCCATCACACAGGTAAAACAGGCTTAATAACAACAACAAGCCCCCACACGGGCAAAATATATATACACTCAATACTTGCTAATATCTCAAGCTCATGTTACAATCTCATCTCATAGTCTAGTATATAAGCATGGCTAACTATCAAACCCAGTCTGAAAGAAAGATAAGCCAAGTTTACTATACCTCGAGGGTCAAATCTTCACTTGAAATCACTCAATTGATATTTTTCCTTTATCCACAGTACCGAAACGATTCCAACTATATGGAATAGAATCTACATATTAAAAGGGTTCCAACGATACCCATATTACTATGGTTTAGAATCAGGTCTAAAATCATCCCAAACACATGTCAAAATTGAAAAAGGGTAGAATCACGATTTTGTTGGAATTTTATGTTCATCAAGTGAAAAGGAGCCTATGGGTGAAAATTCAAGTCAAAACGACTCCAAATCGATGATCAAATCGAGTAAACTATTTTTCAGCTTTAAGGGAAAAATCCAAAAAAATGTAATTTGAAAAGCTGTTTAAAACGAGAAATTTTGGAAGTCCTTTGTCAAAAACAGTTTATCCACAATACAAGGACCTTAAATTCCAAAAATCAATAAAAATCCATTCCAAATCGACATTCAAATAAACAAATTTTAATTTCTCTACTTTAGGGTTTAAAATCTCCACTTTGTGGACAGAAATCATCAAATATGAAAGAGATATTCTTCGAAAAATGAGTAAAATACGGCTAGAAATACATACCCAATGATCATGAGAGAAAAACGCATCAAATCACCTCAAACTGACTTTTCTCGCTCCCAAAATGTCAAAAATACGAAATGAGTTAGAATAGCTTTTTAACTTAGCAATTTCGTCACTAAAACTAGTTTTCCGTCGCTAAAACCGATTTTGTATTGCTAAAAGACTATTTTTCAGTCGCTAAAAGTGTGTAGCAGAAATCTTTGAAACATCTTTTTGACCCTCGAAACTCATTCGGAACCCTATAAACACGAACCAATAGTGAAAATTCATCATAAAAAATGTTTCAGAGCCAATGAAATTTTCATATTTAAAAAAAATTGTTATGACAGAAATACCCCATCATAACCCATTAGGTTACAAATTTCAAATTTTACCTTAACACCTAAATCACAACCTAAGGTCTCAGAACTCTAACTGACCATTCTACTAGACCAAAGTTGACATTCCGGACTCAATGGAAACTGACAGAATCACCATTCGATATTCGGATCATGAAATGTTGACCAAAGTCAACCATTTCAATATAACTCAAATCAAAAACTCAAAATCACTAAAATCTCACTCGATCACATCGAGAACCATGTCAACCATCCTCGCAATACATAATACGCATGATAACGCTAAGGGAAAGGGAAAAATTGTCATTTCACACATAAAAGTAATTTCTCACGAAATAGGACATTACAAGATTCTTATAAGTTCCCCGAAAAAACTTTGTCTTCATTACACTCTCTCAATAACATACAAAGTGCAGTGAGAAGTAATCTTACAAAATATTCAGTTCGGTGGTGTATCACTACACTCCTATATTTCCATATAAAATATTTACACCTTTCCCCAACATCAACCATGTAGTGCCCAACATATCCACAAGAAACAACCCTTAAATCTGCCCAAATATTCTTTATCATGGTAATCAAATATTGAACTCATCATCCCTTGAGTTCTTAATAACAACACACCCATAAATCTTTATCCAAACTCATACGTAAGGAGGATAAAAATGGAGCAGTCACCTTACCTCAATTTCTGTAATTTGTCCTTTTAAGTTGTACTCTTCAAAAACTTCAACTTCCCTTCACACTTAAACCAAAGAAGAAGAGAAAAATCTCTTAATACCCAAGAAAAGTGAGTAGTTAGCTTGTGGAAACATTCTTCCTTATAATTATACTTAAGCATGTATAACATCTTTTATTAGTCTTCAATGGGAGAACTAAGCTAAATTCATAAGTGTTTTAACTTACCTTTTCTTGCAAAGATGGGGTTTCTTCAAGAATCCTAGGACGAATTTTAAGGCTGATGTTTTAAGCCTTGAGATAAATGGAGAAAGCTGGAGCTAAATTTGAATTATTGTGGGTTAAAATGTGTGAAAAGACCAGCTAATATAGGTTTTATATTGAGCCTTCATGACCCTTAAAAAATCCTCTTGAACCTTGTTTTGTTAACTCCATTTTCATCTACTAATTATTAGGTCAAGTAGGTGAGTCGTCTACTTGTTTATATCAACTTGCTCAAAAGGTCAAAATAGGTGAGTTGGGCTTAACTACATCGAGTCTTGGCAGATTTAGATGTTGAACTTTTTTTCATTTTCTTTTTCTCCTACTTAGTTTGGATCTCAACTGAGTTCATTAATATAGGCCTAAATCCAATCCATTAGCCTTGACCCTTTTAAGTAGATCCACATAGCTCAAGTAAGTGATGCACATAGTATCTTAATTAAGCCAAGCAAGCAACTCACTATTTTATTCCGTTTCTAAATCTTAATCTCTTTTTCTTTAACTTAATACGTAACTTTGATCTTTAAGCTCAATTACCACCTTACTATCTAAAGTTTAAATACTTTCGTCGAGGTTAACTTGGAGTATACATGCTGAAATGTGCAAGGCATTACAATACCTTCCAATCTATTTTAAGGCAACACTATTCAGATAAAAAACATGGTCCCTCACCTATATGATAAGGCTAGTCAAGTGTTATATGATTAGAACTAGCATATGCATAATACAGGGTGTCACATTAGTCTAAGGAATTCCCACTTTTAATAAAATATAGATAGATAAACAAAGATAGATAGATAGATAGAAATATAGATATAGATATGACAATGATGAATTACATAGGAAGAAATAATGCACGTGTCATGTATGTTTTTAATATACTTTTACCATAAAACATTAGATTAGTTTACATGTTCTCAAATTAAAATGTGATAAATTAATTTTTTTTTTTTTAAAAGCACCCTGTACGATAAATTTTCTTCAATGGAGGGATACCCCATTCTTAATGAATTATTAGTTTTTCAATTTATTAATGTACTTTTGCTTTAGAATGGTGGACAAAATTTTAAAATCAAATTGAGATTAATGTGTGGGATAGTTTTGGAATGAAAGAGGAAGGTGGAATGAAGGGAGAAGCGTTAATTGAGGTAAATGATCTGACTACAAAAAAGAGTGACCATTGACTACATATAACTCAAAAATGAACAACACCACCCAATATTTTGGACTAGGCAAACTGTCTTAATTCATGTATTATCATCAATCAAAAATATAGTGAGGAGAGAGAAAGTGGGAGGTCATGATCCTGGTTTCACTTTTCCTACCATGGTCATGATCCTTCATCTCATTTTTGATTAATAATTTCTTCATCTTTTGTCATACATCAATAAACACAAGGAATTAATAATGGCTTTCAAGTGTTGTGTTGAACAAAAGACGGGGAAATTTGCATTCTTCTTCATATATGCTCTTCTTGAATGGGTGATGATTCTTTTGCTTTTCATTGAGGGGTTTCTTGCTTTTTTCTCTAATGAATTTGCCAAGTTGTTTGACTTGAAAATCCCTTGCTTGCTTTGCACGAGGATTGATCACATTCTCGTTCATAGGGGTGCCAACTTTTATTACAATGACTCTATATGTGAAGTTCACAAGAAGGATATATCTTCCCTTGCTTATTGTCATGTCCACAAGAAGCTCTCTGATATCAAGAACATGTGTGAGGGATGCCTTTTATCATTTGCAACAGAGAAAGATGCTGATTGTGATAGGTACAAGTCACTAGTTGGGATTCTGCACAAGGATATTGATTGCTTTGTGGAGGATGCACTTCTCATGAAGAAGGAAGATGAGGTCATGCTCCAAACAACTTCTTTTATTAGGTGTTCTTGTTGTGGGGAGCCTCTAAAAATGAGATCAAAGTCAAATCCTTCATCTCAAGCTCCTTGGAGAAATGAGGAATTCCCTCATACCCACTACACAGAGCTCAAGTTCATCTCGGATAATGATTTGGACGATGGAGGTATATATATATATTCCCCCGTGTTTTATTTAATTTTTACTACTAACTAACTAGTAAGAATAATAATGTCTTCTTTCTTGCAGCAGTTAGAGAGGATAGTATTAAAGGTGCTTCAGAGGAAATAAATGATGATGCGTTGAAAACTGCAAATTTTACAAGAAATAAGTTCTTTGGTATCCCATTGTCAGATTCATGTCAAGCTAGTCCAAGATGGACACACAGGCCAAGAAAATTGAGTATGGAATTGATTTCAGAGTGTAATGATGAGACAAGTGTAGTGAATGAATCAGATAGTGACATCCTACATCGGTTGAAGAGGCAAGTCCATTTGGACCACAAGTCTGTCATTGCACTTTACATGGAACTTGATGAAGAAAGAAGTGCAGCTGCTGTTGCAGCAAACAATGCAATGGCCATGATCACTCGTTTGCAAGCAGAGAAGGCTGCTGTCCAAATGGAGGCATTACAGTATCAGCGAATGATGGAAGAGCAGGCAGAATACGATCAAGAGGCTTTGCAAGTCATGAAAGACTTGCTTTTGAAAAGAGAAGAAGACATTAAGGTCATGGAAGCTGTTCTTGAGACATATAGGGAAAGATATGGAGATATCAAGAGAGTAGGAAGTGAGGTCTGTGAAGTCGATGCAGATGAAGAGTATCAAGAGTGGAATTCTCATTCTTTCTCATCCCTTAGTGAACGATCAACCTGTGTCAGTCCTGATGAAGGAGATCAACATAATAGATTAGCCACTTTTGAATATGGAGGGGAAAATGTGGATGAATCACATCTTGATTTTGAGAATGAGAGATGTTACCTCATCGGTTTGTTGACAAAGCTTGAAGAAAAAATTACAACGTCTAAGGATGAAGGAAAAGGTTCGTAATTGAATCTTTTTTTCTTTTCTCATGACTTTTGCATATATAGTAGTATTTTATTTATTTTTTGCTGGTAGGAAGTGAAAATAAGGTGACTCTTACAAGACAAGTGTCAGTAATTAGAGAGAGGTTGACAGCCATCGAAGCAGAGAGCAGCTTCTTAAAACATGCTACTATGACATTACAGAGGGATGATGAAGGAATCAAACTCTTGACAGAGATAGCTCAACAATCTACGGAGGCTTAGGCAATCAAAGGAGGGAAGTGCATAATCACTTTTCGTCAAATATGATGATTTTTCCTTTCCTTTTATCTGTGCTCGAAATTATGTTTCAACACCGAGCTGTACATTTTTATTTCCTTCGAATTTGGCAATAGTAATTTAGTGTCTCCATTGTTTCTAAGTAAATTTTATTTACTTTGGACATCTACTTCCTTGTTAGGATGTGCATGTATATAGCTGTTGTTCTTCTCGAAGGAAGTTCCAAGCCTTTGACATTTTTGTCCTTGTGGACTTCTGGTAATTTTTTCTTCCATGCTTAAATCTACCTGGATTATTAATTCACATTCAAAGTAAAATTAAATTCCATCAGTAAACATTGACTTTATTTCCAAACATTTATTTTGTTTACAATTAATATTTTGTTTTGCAGATGAGAAAGGCAAGGAACCAGACAAATTTGGGTATAATCTAGCAAGCTTTGGCACAATTAACTCAATATATAATTGACTTGGACACAATGCAAAAGAACCCATTGTATATATTTAACCTATAAATATATACATGTGCTAGATAGCTCATGTTTGTAAGACTCCCACCTAGATCCTCCTCCTAGTTCCCAATTGATGTTCATTTTTGACAAGTTGTTTCATCAATATAATGAGAGAATGTCCATTAATATTTGTCTTGTCTCACTTGAGGGGATAACAAGTGAATGTGATTACAACTGTTGAGCGAATTACCCCTCTCTCATCGTTCTATTATGATAAGTAGCAGACCATTTGATGCATGTTAGGGTGAGCAAAAGTTTACAGGAACGAATGAAATCCGTGACCATTTGCACCCATAAATATGCAACTATGATCCCAGATTTGGCAAATTGGGATTATCAAAAACAATGCAAACTTTTCCATTTTCTGGGAAAATACACCAATTCAATCTATTTTGCGAGGCAGATCGAGTGAGTTGCTCAACAACTTTTTTGTCCACTTTGTTTCAAACAATCATTACTAATTTTTCTTTAAATTTAATGCCGTTTTTCAAAAAATAAAAAAGTTGTTACTTGAGTTGTTTATAACAAGAAAGAACGTTGACACATTTTGTATTTATCTTCATTAGATTGATTGACCTTGAAGACACGGTGCCATCTTTTTGAACAGGAGAACGCCTTCCATTTTTCTAACCTAACTTACCGTTCATGGTCTCTCCGGCCACTAGCCAGCCTAGTCTTGGGGTTGGCTAGTTGAATCTGTTACAAGAATCCAGTTTACCCAATTAATGCACACTAATACATATAACTCAAATAACACATCCAAACAACCCTAATTTTCCTATCCGCCTAATAATTAATGTGCCTACTGAGAATCGTCCCCTTAATGATAAGTATGTGAATGTACATATATAATCCGACACAACTACAAATGTATGGAATTGAGCCTAAATATTGTACAATAATGGAATTCCAAGGATTGAGGAAGTTGACAAAATAAATGTTATTGAAAACATTCAATATGGTTGGGAAATTTTCATATGGACGGTTGGATTTGGAGGAATTCAGAACATTAGTTCCTAGTCAATGTAATATTAGAGGGGATTGCAAGATAGGTCTGTTGAAAAATTAACACATTCTCATTACCGTCGATCATCGGGAGGATTTCATCAATTTAATGGCTAAAACCATATACTATATATTAGCTAACAACAAATATCTTACTCTATGTACGATGCTAAATTTAAACTTGATGAGGAGACGACACATGCTATGGCATGGATCTCTTTCCCAAATCTTAAGCCTACTTATTGTGTGAAGGAATCTCTATTTTCCCTTGCTTGTGCAGTTGGAAATCCAATGGAAGACAATGAAAGGGAGACACAATAAGTACAATAGGGATCTATTATTGATGATAAGAGCAAAAATTTGCACCAAGGAGAAGAGTGTTCGCAACAAATTTTCGTAGCGCTGAAAATTAACTGTAAGCAAAATAAATAAAAGAAAAATGTGATTTTTATTAATGAATTTGTGAGTACAATCCTGTTGTTCTCTTGATTCTTCTCTCCTAAATTTCTCCGTGATTCGAGGGCCTTCAGTAGTGTATTTCTCGAATGTAGGATGATGTAGACCTCCTTGAGATGTATTTGATCTCAAGGAACGATGGGAAGCACTTCATCGTTTCAAGTCGATCTCCGGGAACAACTCTGTTGACCACTCCTTCGAAGAGCTATGTAGTCGGTGTTGTAGCTTTCTCCAATCCTTGCAGAATGCTTGTTGAAGAGTTTTTCGAATTCTTTTCAGAATTGTATTCAGAATGTCCATGAATGTCATGTATATCCCCCTATTTATAGTTGTAGGGAGTGGACAAGATTGCTTATGATTGGTCAAAGGATGTCATTTTGACACTTGGCGGATTGTGATTGGTTCTTGAATTTGACTGGGACTACCACCTCATTTGGACATGTGGCGCCACCTTGTTGGTTTTGGATGCCTAGTCACTGTGACATGTGGCATGGGTTTGGGCTTCAAGGTCATGAAATGGACCTTGTAGTAGAATTTAATAAAATGGGCTGAATTATTTGTAAAGCCCAAATTAATCATTCAACCCAAATAAACATGGATTCAATCCAAATTTAGTATGAATTTAATCCAATAAAATTTATGTGTCTACAAAGAGTTATACGGAAATACTAGCAATGCTCTAATATGGTGATCATAAGGGATATTGCACCTGATGACAACGAAATGAGTGAACGGGGATCAATATGATGTGAGGTCAAAAATATATTTTTTTAATCATTATTTGCCTCACATTTAGTATTTATATTTATTCTTTTTGAGCATAGATTTTATGAATTGTGCTAAATAGAGTATTTTATTTGTAGGAGTAAAATAGTGTAGAGAGAAAGAAATTTGGAGCTAAAACAAATTAAAAATAAAAGATTATATAAGAAAATCAACCAGACAGTTTAATTGATTAAATTTAATATTATATATTTTATATATATATATATATATATATATATACTTATTCCAACCATTTCTGCAAATTAGGGAACTTACCAGAAGCTGCCACATGGCAGGAAGGAAAGGCAACAAAAGTGCAAATTGTTGAAGGCGATTTCCCAATAAACACAACTTCACGCGTACAATAAATCCAATTCTTTGGGGTTTTGGGTTCCTAATTTATTTTGGACTCAATTATTTTATTTAGGGTTTTTTAGATCTATAAATAATTCATAAAAATAATTATTGAAGCATCATACAATATACTTTGTAGTGTTGTCATACTTTTTAGGGTTCTTTTCTTTTTTTGTTCTTTTTCTTAGACATTAGTAGCTAAAGATCCTTGTTCTAGGGTTGTGGCTATGGCTACGAATGATTGTTGAACATCAATTTCGTTTGAGTGAATTTAATTTGATAATCATATAAATTATTCTTATATTCTTGATTGATCACCATAGAAATAAATTAATTGTCTATTCTTGAACTCGAGAGATGGAAAGGTAGATAGACCAGAGAATATAAGGAGCGCGATCTTTCTTGTATACCACTTGTTTAGATTTGTATTACACCGTGCTTGGTTATGATACAGGATGAAATATAAATGCTCTCCAGTTGAGTATGTCTATCCCCACTCAACGATGTAATTAGACAGTCAACTGAGGTAAGCAGTTAGAGGTCGAGTGATCATAATTGTAACATCAACCTTGTAAATTAGTAATTTGATAACAGTAATTAATTCATGAAAGAGATTTGATACATTAATTCTTAGTATGTTGCAGCCCTAGAATTGTCCCAAACATTGTACGTTAATCTTAGTATTTAATTCTTGCATTCTTTTATTTATAAATCAAATTTTTTTGACATCCTTGAATAAATAATTAGACTAGTATAATTTAGTAAAATAATTAATTGATAAGTCCTTTGGGTTCGATAATTCAACTCTTTTAAAGCTACTATATTACTTGCGCGATCAAGTACACTTGTGTGTGCATTTTGAAGCAACAAGTTTTTGGTGCTACTGCCGGAGACTTAGAAATTAATTATTCTTCTAAGTTATACTTTTTCTTTTTATTTATTTTTTTAACAAATATTTTTTTCCTTTGAATTATTTGGTACTCTTATTGATATGGATGATTGGGATAAATGGTGGTTGGGTGATGGGTATCCTTGTAAGTATTGTGATGGACCCCACTTGGATATCGAGTGTCCTATATGTCATAGATGTAGTGGTCGATATGATCATTGGAATGGTTTTCCTAACTCTTTGTACCCATCCCCCGAACCCCTATTATGATTCTTTTGTTATTTGTGATGTTGGCAGGAGTGATGAAGTATAGGATGTGGAACAAGAGGCTCGCACTATAAATTTATTTAAGCAACTAATGGACATACTGGACAAAATTAATTTTACAAGCACGGAACAACAATCACAATGCATGGAACATCGAGCAAAAATTATGAAACTGCAAGCAAAAATCATGGAAGTGCTGACTACGTTTGACGCTTATAAATTTCAATGTAATGCTTAATTAGCTAATACTCAATTAGAAGAAGAGACAGAATCTCTACAAGGAGAAAGTTTTGAAGAAGCAGATATAGTGAGTCAATCTTGGCTATAGGAACAAGCTCAACTTCTTAAGTTTCAAGAGTCTATCCTTGATGGTCTTACATACATGACAACCCAACTGATAGAAGGAAGAGTTGAGCTTACAAAAGAAATAGATCAATTTGACTCAGATATTCATGACTTAGAGGCTTATTTGAACAAAAAGGTTGAGGCGTTTGATGCCCAAATCACCAATTGTCATGGATGATGACCAACTAGTGTAGCAAAAAGAGGAATTCCAACCATTCAACTATATCTTATTCCTTAGATTTGATGTTGAGAAGGAGTACAAGAGTGAGAATGTTGTAAATAATGCTACTTTGGAGTTGAGACATCTTGGATATCATTCTAAACATTTTTTTACATTATGCTTGGTTGACGACATGAAATTCGAGTCATCCGAACTAATGGAGGAGTGTATACTTTTTCTTTTTATTTATTTAAAAAGAAAAATAAAAGCAACATTCCTCACATAAGGGCCCCTACATCCAATATTTTCTAGTCCACATAGACAAAACAACATTCCTCACATAAGGGCCAAGAAGTGCAAGATGAGACATCTATTACTTGATTCCTTTATCTTTATACTACCGCCTATAGAGAGGAGCAGAAAAGTTGATGTAAAGTTAGAGATACAATTTATAAGTTCAAAGTGGAAAGAAAAGTGGTGAACTAACTTGTGTCGTGCCGCGATGTTAAATCATGCGCTTATTAGGAGGCGACTCAATTTATAGTGTAGCTTCTTATTTTTTATTTTTTTAGTGTCACTTTTTTGTGTTTTTTTTTTTGCAGATTAGGAGAATTTAAATTTTAATTGATGCTTTGGGGACATAACATTTTTTAAGTGTGGGATGGAGGAATGAATTCCTAGTTTTTACTGTTTTATTGAGTTTTTTTTAGTATGGATTCCTCGGCTTTTGTTTTTGATTTTTTCCTGAGGATAGTCCCTTTGAACCGAGTATATTTTGTTTTATAGGGAGTAAATTTTTTCTTTTTCTTTTTATTCTTTTTGAGAGAAAAAAAAGACCCATTTGACTTGTTAATACTTGCTATTGAGGCCTAATTTTGAGTAGTACTCTCTTGTGAATCTGGATTGTTAATAAAATTGCAGACTTTTTGACACCGAGGCTCATGGTTGTGACTTTGTATATAACTTATTTTATTTTATAGGCTGTTATGACCCTATCTCTCTTAGAAGTAGAATTGATCCATCTTGATTGATATTAGTGTCATGGGTAGTGAGAATTTGTTTATTCAATATTTTGCATCTTAATCTAGAACTTGTCCTGCATGTTATAGAAGCGAAATAAAAAGTGTTGCTTTTCTAGGAGATGATAATAGGTTTTCTTTGATTTGTCTTGTGAATTTTAGTCTTTTCAAAAATTATATCACTAGTTAGCCCTTTGAGTTTGTAGCCTTTTGTTGGTAGGCATATTTTTTGCCTTAACTCTTTTGTTGAATCCCTGGTTTTTGCATCTTGCTTCCTTGAGCACTTTAGCATAGACTTATTATAATAGTTAAATCTGAAGAAAAGGGATGGTTGAGTGAAAAAGGTAATCAATGATAACTACAAAGTATTGAAAAAGTCCTCTTTGAAAGATTGTGACATGGAAAAGAAAAAAAAAGAGAAAACAATTCTTTGAGGAAAAAAAATTAAAAAAAGAAAAGAAAAAGAAGAAAATAATGGGTGATGAAATCTAAAATTGCAAAGTGCTCAGGGATGTAAGTCACTATTATATAGTTTTACTACCCGTCCCCTAGCCTACATTAAGCTAGCGTTTGGTCTTAGATTCACAAATATTTTTGGCAAATATAATTTGGGTGAAATTTCACCATGTGTTTAGCTATAATATTTGGGAAACATATTTCACTTTTTTAAGAAATATGATTTATACCCATAAGTTTTAAAAACTATCAAAACTAACCATAAAATTGTATTACATAGCAAGATAGAAATGACGACATAACTAGATTCATGGCTTTTGCAACAAGTCAAATGGTTCTTCGTTGCAGCAAATAATTAGGGGCCATGACACTGGAGCAATGTGGTAATTCGGAGCGAGTGCAACAAGCATCAGTCCATACATCGTGAAGTAGACAAAGCACATAAATTTGTTATCTTGAACCGATTGTTTGACGTTATTTTATCAACAATCATATCATCACTTTTATATTCACTGAATATTCCATTACTGCTTTGGTATTTAGGTAAAAAATATTATGTAATATAGCGCAAACAACTACTAGAGGGTGTTTTTGTAAAAGTTAAAAGTTTGGTGTAGAAATTGAATTTTTAAAAGCTCCCAAATAATGAGATTTGCCCCAAATACTAGTGTTTTCTAGTATTTGGGAATTTGGGTTATTTGCCAAAAATATTTGCGAAATAATAACAAATTTTATGGACAAACACTATTTGCCAAAATTTTACTTGGGAAATCTATGGCGAAACGGGTCCTAAAATCCGTTAAAGTCCTATTTAATTCTATTCGAGCATGTTTAATTAGTGGAGATGTACATAATGGGCAAGCCTATGGTTCTTTGTGCAAACATGTGAATTTTGTTTGTGAGTGTGAGAGTTATTCTTTGATGCTAAGTCCTTAATTTATATTCAATCTTTTAAATTGAGTGTGTGGACTATTTCTTCTTGTAAGGGCACTTATTTCATGATAGATAAGTGATTTTATGAATTTTCTTTGACGAGAGTAGGTGAGCAAGCTTAAATTTGATGAGTTCAGAGTCCTTCCTTGAGGTTAGGAGATTAGAGATTTGTTGTTTATTTTTATATCTTGCATAATGAGCGGGAATTGTACTTGATGTTTTAAAATTTGTATATGACCTAATTGTTTGTATTAATCAAAGTGATGGCATCCCTAGTTTGATTTGTTTGAGATGAGCTTTAATGCTTGCTCGAGGACGAGCAAAAGTATAAGTGTGCGGTGTTGATGTGAGACCAAAAATATATATTTTTAATCATTATTTGCCTCACATTTAGTATTTGTATTTATACTTTTTGAGCATGAATTTTATGGATTGTGCTAAATAGTGTATTTTATTTGTAGGAGTAAAATGGCGTGAAGATGAAGAAATTTGGAGCTAAAACGAATTAAAGATGGAAGATTATACAAGAAAATCGAACATGCAGCTTAATGAATTAAATTAAATATTATGTTATATCATCATATCATATCATATTATATTAAAAGTGAGAAGAATCTAAGTCAAAAGTTAGATTACGAAAATACCCTTTAACTATTACTTAATTTTTTTAATAACTAATACTTAATTTATTTTCTTGAAATTATTTTTAAAAATTATTTTTTTCATTTAATATTGGTGTTGGAATTGAGTGAATTATGACTGTTACATATTATGGTGAATTGCAATTAACACTCCTAATTGCAGCTAGACTTACCATTCAATACTCCTAATTAAATTGTAAGTTATTACTAGCAAGAAAACAAAGGAAAACAAACCATCTTTACATCTTCCATATAGTAATAGGGATAATGATTTTCATAACGATAGTAGCTATAAATTTCTTGATAATTAATTTTCCATTACACATTTAATATTTTTAAATTCTCTTACATATTTTTCCTTATTTAATCAGGTGTTTGTAAATTCTAAGTGAAACGTGCTTCTCTTATCTATCAAGGTAAAGGAAAGTTTTTCGAAATCCCCTATCACAGCGATCTCCTTAATCCTAATTGTTTTCAACTTCTTGATTGTTTTGCCTTTGTTATCTTAAACTTAATTGATTTCCTTTATGCTCTTTTTGTTCAGTGAAAAAAAGAGTAGCAAGTAGATGTTTTAATAATAATAGAAAATAGTGTTATATGTTCTATTTGTTGATAACAATACCTATCGTAGGAAATACACCAAGAGTAGGATTCCTAAATAGTTTAGGATTTCTTACTAGTTTAGGATTTGTTATTTATGATATTTACTTATTTATGTTTAATTAGGATGTGTTAGTTATGTAGGTTCCTAGTCTTAGTTTATTTTGGTTGTTAGTACTATAAATAAGGGTGTATATTACATATTTTCAATGTAGTGAGATATAATTCAATGTAGAGAGAGATACACTCAATGTACAAAAATACAAGAGTTATTGAGTTATTGAATAAAACATCCTACAAAATCATTGTTGGGTCTTTCACTTGTGCATATATTATTACCTTGGGCAATTTTATTTCCTTCAAAGGGGTATCAGAGCTTGTGTGAGATCCTTGTAAAAGTCTTGTGTGAGATCCAATACATATAAAAGAATATGAGTATTCCATATTTACCCGAATATCCCGTTTATGTGTTTGAGGGCAAAAATAATTTTGAGAGTCGGTATCAACAAATGAAGAATTTTTTCAAAACTGTTGGACAGTGGTCCATTATTGATATTGGATTCGTGGATGCCCCAGAGGACACAACATTGACTGGTGAAGCTGCAAAATTATTGGAGAAAAATAAAAAATTGAATTATAAGACATGGTTTTACATTGATAGAAAGGTCGGATTGCATGTATATAATAAAATTTTACATGCTATGTCAGCAATGTTGACACCCAATTTTGACCCTTCACAATATAAATTAATCCTCGAGCTTCTCCAATTTCGAATGATTTGAAATAATTAATTTTATAAAAATTCAAAATATTTTTCAAGTTATTTTTAAATAGTTTTGTCGCCTTTTTATAATTTTTAAATAATATATATGTTCTTATATAATTTTATATATAATTAGTATATTTTGTAAATATTTGAAAATCATCTCAAAAAGATTTTGTTTTAGTTAAAAAATTGGATTAATTAGTTTAGTTAATCAATAGTTTATATTTTTGAGTTAATTAGTTTATAATTAAGTTAATTATTTTATTTTGTTAATATTAAAAAGCTATATTTATTCGCCTTATTTCATTTTTAGATGAATCACCAACTAAATTCAATTTTGGCTAAATTCTAAGTTCATTTGGCTAAATTATCAATTCATATGACCATTTTCTTAATTGCAATTTTAGTGATTCCCCACTCTTCCTAACTCAATTACAAGACAAAATTTTGGGCCATTCTCCCAAACCCAATTCCCAAATAATAGCCCAAACTTTTCAATACAACAACAATCAGCAGCCCAACCCACCAACAATACACAGAGACGCGTACGACACCGACTCGTCTTCTTCCTCACAACGATCAAACACTGCAAACCCAGCAGCCCAGAAATGGCGACCGAAATCCAGACGACCCGTTCTTTGATTTAGAAATCCATCTGTTATGATAATGTTGTTGAATGGTCAAGTTTAAACCACCTTGTCTCACTTCAATCTCATGACAAATATTTTGTCTCTTTATAATGTTTGACACTTGAAACAGTGGTATACAGGTTCCTTTTTACTTAATGTTTTTTTCATTTTAAGGCAATGATTGGTTACTTATGTATTTTTATTTATTTATGTCACATGTGAATGCCGTTGGAGTCCATTGGATTCAAAACTCCTTTGCGTTGCGGGTTGTTTAAAACCCAAATCCTTTACCGAGTCAGCTTTAGGTGTCTTCAAGAAAAGGAAGTGGAAATACAAGTAAAATGGAAGCTAAAGTACAGGTGGAAGAAGCTGATATACACTGATATACGACACATGTATACAGTTGATATACACAGAAAATGGGCCAAAACCCATAAGTTCCAGTAGACCCAAAAATGGGTCATTAGCCTACTTTTCAGGCAGAAGCAAGTTTGACCCAAAAAAGGGGCCCAAATTCATCTTCTCCTTTATTCTCCTAAATTATTTAATTGTGATTATTTTTTTTTTTTTTATTAACTCTAACTTTATTTGTTTGGTTTAATCTAATTAAATTCCCTAACGATGAGCTTACTTCTTCATGTTAATTAAAATCTTTATTATTCTGCTTTACTACTTATTTACTTATTTGTTTGTTGACAAAAATCATTTTCCATCTAAAAATTATTTTAAATGTTCATTTCTTTTCAAGTGATGTTCAAAATGACCTTTCTTTACTTAATTATTTTTCAAAGTTAGTCAAAAAGTCAATTTTCAAGTCGTAGGACAACCACGCATTAGCGGACACTTCAAATGTCTAATCCCTTCTTGAAGTGTAAATTTGAACCTCGAATCCCCTTGGGTATTTCAATAGATTTTTTCTGTTTTAAAATCTTTTTGAAATTAAGTTTTCTTCATTTTTCTTAAAAATTAAGTGGCGATTCTTTCTAAACAATAAAATAAAATTTACTGAAAAACAAGCAAAGGAGGCTTGGACAATTTTAACAAACGCATATCGACTTGTTAGAAATGTGAAGAGAGAAAAACTTCAAAAACTTTGGGAACAGTTTGAGTTGGCTCAGATGAAACCAACAGAATCAATCAAAGATTTTTTTTACAAAAATTAAAGAAATTGTCGATGGTCTAAGGATCAATGGAGAAATATTAGAAGAAATTAAAGTTGTTGAAAAGATATTAAATTCTCTAAGTTTAGAGTTTCAAACCAAGAAGACAGATATTGAGTCTACTCAAAATCTGAACATCTTAAGACTTGGTGATCTAGAAGATGAATTTGTCATATATGAGATGTATCTTAATCAACAAACAGATGTGATATAGGAGGAGGTATTGAAAAGAAAAAATGATCAATCAAAAGAAATAGAAGAGTCATCAGATCTGATAGAAATAAATGAAGAAGACCAAAGAAAGGATGATCAATTAAAAGAAAAAGAAGAATCATCAAATCTGACAGAAATATATGAAGAAGATCAAAGTTTAAAAATTGTGGAGAAAGGAAGGGAAGGTAGATGTAATTTTCACTGTGGTGTAGATGTCTTTGATTGCAAAGAGGACTTCAATAATGGTCAATCTAATAAGCCAATAATTTTTGGAATGACTAAAAAGGATAATTTGGTGGAAAGTGGTGTCACTTCGATAGAGGCTAGTAATTTAAGCCATAAGACATGTAATAGACGTGGTTGGTCTATACAAAGTAAAGCTATTGGAAAAGAAATAGAAATAGTCAATATTGTCTCACATGAAAAATTAGTTGAAGCTTTTGAAGATGAAGCTAGTAACGAAAGAAGCAAAAGTGTTCGCCAAGAACAAGTTTTTGAAGATCTACCCAAAATTGAAGCAAAAACAATTGAAGTTCTAGATCTACAATTGAAGTGCATGACTATGCATATTGAAGATACAATCAGCTCTGAATCATTATTCAAAATTATAGGTTTTGAAGAACATGAAAAATTATTTGTTGAAGATCTTACTTTATCACATACACAATCAACTGAAGTTGAATGGACATGCAAGACCAAGTACAAATCAATTGGAGAAGCAGACGATTTTAAGGCAAGAATAGTTATTCAAGAATACAAGAAAAGAAAAAAACATGATGATGATATTGTTAAAATATTAAATATGAAGAAAGTCAAATTGATCTTGAATTCTGCTGAAGAGAGATTGAAGTTGACCAAAGATGGCACACACGATTTTGTTGATGCTACACATTTCAGAAAGTTGAAGAAGATGTTAGGCATGGTCACATTTGAAGATCTTGGTTTAAGGGAGGCTATGTAGGAAATAAACCAAGAGTAGGATTCCTAAGTAGTTTAGGATTCCTTACTAGTTTCTGATTTGCTATTTATGTTTTTTACTTATTTATGTTTAATTAGGATTTGTTAGTTAGATAGGTTTCTAGTCCTAGTTTACTTTGGTTGTTAATACTATAAATAGGGGCGCATTATTACATATTTTCAATGTAGTGAGATATACATTCAATGTAGAGAGAGATACACTTAATGTACAAAAATATAAGAGTTATTGAGTTATTGAATAAAACCTCCTACAAAATCATTGTTGGGTCTTTCACTTGTGCATATATTATTACCTTGGATAATTTTATTTCCTTCACCTATTGACAGAAAAAATGATTGAAGATTTTTCAAGATTTCATCTGCTCACGAAGGTACCATTTATTCAATTTTACCAATTTATATATATTTTTGGATTAAAATATAACTTGATTGAATAAAGGTTTACAAGCTAAGAATCCTATTAAAAGGAGTTATTTTATTTAGTATATATGTATCTGTTTTTACAGTTTTGAGAGAAATTTATAATTTTGTATAGGTTAATAATTAAGATAAAATATTCCCAGTATCGATATTTGATATGATTACCTTATTTTTTCTATTTCTAGATTAAGAACGCAAATATGCATCTTGATTAAGTTGGTGCAAGAAGGATCTTAACTTTTTAAAAACTCTCAGATCCATCAAGTTATTTTATATGACTTTATTCATCCATTAATCTTTCGGCTTAATGTTTTTCTTAATGAAATGATATGACATATATAACAAGTTCTTGTATTTGAACAACTTAGAAATGTTCACCTCTTGTTTGTTTTTTTAGTAATTATGTATTTCTCGTGTCTATTTGTTTGTTAATCTTTTTTAGTTATTATTCATCCATATCAGTCGTACTTCTTTTCTATGTTGCTCCAACACTTCAAAATTATTATCACATTCGTGTCGGATACTTCAAAAATGCACTATTTATGCGCTACTTTTAATTTGAAGGATTATACACGCACTCATCAATATTAATTTTTGAATAGTACAAGCAACATAGCTTCTTCCTTCAAATTTTAATTACTTATTATTTAAATATTTAATATTATTTATATAGTTTAAAATTTTTTATACTAATTGTTATGGATACACGTGTAACGCACGTGTAACGCACGTGTCCAGAAACTAATATATTATTGAAAGTGGGAAGATCCAAAGTGCAAAGTTGGATTACATTTTACCCCTACACTAAATAAAAAAATATAAAA
The DNA here is from genome assembly GCA_018342035.1 of Solanum appendiculatum. Taxonomy (NCBI): domain Eukaryota; kingdom Viridiplantae; phylum Streptophyta; class Magnoliopsida; order Solanales; family Solanaceae; genus Solanum; species Solanum appendiculatum. The sequence goes on from JAGDQO010000894.1 coordinate 421,976, forward strand.
CATTGAAATAAATAAATAATAAAAAATAAATATATGATATTAATATTTTTATTAATATTATTATTATTATTATGATTATTATTATTATTATTATTATTAATATTATTTCTATTATTATTATTTTTTGTTGCTATTGCTATTGTTGTTGCTGTTGCTGTTGTTGCTATTGCTATTGTTGTTGCTGTTGTTGTTGCTGCTGTTGTTGCTGCTGTTGCTGCTGTTGTTGCTGTTGTTGTTGCTGTTGCTGTAGCTGTTGTTGTTGCTGTTGGTGTTGCTGTTGGTGTTGCTGTTGTTGTTGTTGTTGTTGTTGTTGTTGTTGCTACTGTTGCTTTTGTTGCTGTTGCTGTTGTTGTTGTTGTTGTTGCTGTTGTTATTGTTGTTGGTGGTGGTGTTGTTGTTGGTGTTGTTGTTATTGTTGCTGTTGTTGTTGTTGCTGTTGCTTTTGTTGTTGCTATTGTTGTTGTTGTTGTTGTGGTGGTGGTGTTGTTGTTGTTGCAGTTGTTGTTGCGGCTGCTACTGCTGCTGTTGTTGTTGCTGCTGTTGTTGCTGTTGCTGTTGCTGCTTTTGTTGTTGCTATTGTTGTTGCTGTTGCTGCTTTTGTTGTTGTTGTTGCTGTTGTTGTTGATGTTGGTGTTGTTGCTGTTGTTATTGTTGTTGTTATTGTTGTTGTTGTTGTTCTTCTTCTTCTTCTTCTTTTTGTTGTTGTTGTTGTTACTATTTTTATTGTTGTTGTTGTTGTTCTTACTATTCTTGTTGTTGTTGTTGTTGCTGCTGCTGTTGTTGTTTTCGTTATTTTTGTTGTTGTTGTTGTTGTTGCTGTTATTGTTGCTGTTGTTGCTGTTGTTGTTGCTGCTGTTGTTGTTATTGTTGTTGTTGTTGTAATGATAATGATAATAATAATGATGATAATAATAAATGGTGGATGACGATAATGATGATTATGATAATAATAATAAATGGTGGTGGTGGTGATATAGTTAAAGTAGTAAAATGTTTATATCATCATTGTTCTATTGATTCATGTTTTAGTTTGACTCGATGAAGAATGATCTTCAGTTTTGATTGGCTATTGAAGATAGAGTCGACAAGAACTCAGAAAATTATGTACTAATTTTCTATTTTTTTCATTTATATTGTTATGATTAAAGTCTTAAGAAGGATGTGTGCATCGTATTTTTTCTTCTTTGTTCATTTTTTTTGTGTTGTCTCTCTATTAGACTTCTTGAAGATTTATTAGTGATCATCTATTTTATTACTCATTACATGCATCTTTTCATAGAATTTTAACCATTCTAACAAATTTATAAAAATTTACACGGAACAGACGTGCAACGCACTCTGCAGAGACTAGTTTATATATATACATATTCAAACCGTTTTTGCAAATTAGGGAACATACTAGAAGCTGCCACATGGCAAGAAGGAAAGGCAACAAAAGTGCAAATTGTTGAAGGTAGTTTCCTAGTAAACACAACTTTACGCGTACAACAAATCCAATTCTTTTGGGTTACTAATTTATTTTAGACTCAATTATTTTATTTAAGATTTTCTAGATCTATAAATAGTCTATAAAAATAATTATTGAAGCATCATACAATATACTTTGTAGTACAAAGTCGTCATACTTTTTAGGGTTCTTTTATATTTTTTTCTTTTCTTAGACATTAATAGCTAAAAACTCTTGTTCTGAGGCTGCGGTTACGAATGATTGTTGAACATTGATTTCATTTGGATGAATTTGGTTATTATATAAATTATTCTTATATTCTTGCTTTCGTATTTCATGCTTGATCACCATAGAAATAAATTTATTGTCTATTCTTAAACTCGAGGAACGAAAAGGTAGATAGACCAGAGAATATAAGGAGCATGATCTTTCTTGCATACCACTTATTTAGATTTGTGTTTAGGATTGACACTCGAACGAACACCGTGCTTGGTTACGAAACATGATGAAATATAAATGCTTGCCAGTTGAGTTTGTCTATCCCCGCTTAATGATGCAGTTAGACAGCCCGGGTAGGCAGTTAGAGGTCGAAAGATCATGATCATAACATCAACCTTGTAAATAAATAATTTGATAATCGTAATTAATCCATGAAAGAGATATGATACATGGATTCTTAGTATGTTGCAGCCCTGGAATTGTCCCAAACATTGTAAGTTAATCTTAGTATTTAATTCTTGTATTCTTTTATTTATAAATCGAATTCTTTTAACTTCCTTAAATAAATAATTAGACTAGTATAATTTAGTAAAATAATTACTCAACAAATTCTTTGGGTTCGATTATCTGACTCTTTTAGAGCCACTATATTATTTGAGCGACCACGTACACTTGCGTATGCATTTGGAAGTAATAATACTTGAATAAGGAATTAATACTGACAATATGTTTGATGGACTTGTCGAGAGAAATGATGAAGAGAAATTAGAGGACCCTAATGGCAGGAACATTGTAGAGGATCTAGGGATAAGGGATCATAAGATTATGGACTCTTCAAAGTAGGACCTTACAGACAAAGTAGGTCATCTTCATTCCTTCACAAAGAAATGAATCACTCATTCCCTTGTTAATTATCAGGGGAAGGGATGCAGGGAGGATATATGTCTTAATAGTTACAATAACAATAATATTACACATCATAAAGGGGGAGAAGGGTACGGGACTTCATAATCAATTTTAAACAATGTAGTGATTCAGCAAAATCAATCAGAGAAAGCTATAAATGTAGAAGATGGTGAAGTTGAAAATTAGCATATTATAGCACCTGGAGACAATGAAAAGTGATTAGAGATGAGATACAACATAAGAAATCATTAAGTACAAGAAAATTTTCTGATGGAGCAAAATGTAAATTATAATGATTTGTCGGTAGCATCAGATAAAGAAGCAGAAGAAAAGGCATTGATAATGATGAGAGAGTTAGCTGAGGTTGAATACCTGATCCCCCTTCAGATTGCAGGAGAAGAATTTGAGGGAAGATTCCCACCTGAAATAGTAGTACATCAAGATGTACCAATTGTAGAGAAATAAGAGAACATAACAGTAGTGCCTAGCAATGGAGGTTAGAAATCAACTCCACTGGAAAAAGTACATGCTCTAGTATGTCATCAAATTATAGAAGGAAGGATAGTAGATAATCAAGAGAACTCTAATGAAGCAGAAAGTATAGAAGACAGAGATGAGGAGGATAGTGATAAAAATGCAGCAACGTCTATAAAGAGGTTGGGTTATTACCTCTTGTTTTATCTAAAGCAAAAAGACTAAATCAAAGAGGGACACTGTTGTTTAGCCAACAAGGAAACAAGCAAAAAGGGTTGTGATGTCATTTGCTAATTGATCCTTAGAACATTATTTTGAAACATAAGGTCTGTGAGAACTCAAAATGCATTCTATAGAATTTAAATATTACATAGACATCACAAGTTTTTCTTAATTGCATCGATGGAACCTTTTTAGGATAGTAGAAAAATATAGTATTTTAAAAGGAGACTGGGATGAATTATGTGAATTTTAACTCCAATGGCAAAATTTGGGTGTTTGTGAATGATCATATTCATTTGGGTGTAATTTCAGACACTGAACAACAACTATCTCTTCATCTTAATTTAGAAGATAGAAAACAGTTACTTACAACTATGGTATATGCCAAATTCTCTACTGAGGAGAGATTGGAACTCTGGGATGATTTGTATTCCCTTAGTAATAATTACTCTATGCCTTGGATGGTGGGGGAGACTTCAATATTATTTTGGGTGATGAAGAAAAAATAGGTTGTCTCTTATCTACAAGAGTATGAAGATTTTGCTTTTTGTGTAAACTCGTGTGAACTTTTTGATATTCACTCCTCTGGAAGTCTTTTCACTTGGTGGAATGAGAGATCACATGAAAATTATATTTTCAAGAGGTTAGATACGGTGATTTCTTATCAAGCATTTTTGGATTTGATTGGCAACATGGAGCTTCAACACTTAGCAAGGACTGGTTCTGACCATGGTCCTTTATTACTTTCCTATGGTGGAGCTGATCAGACTTTTGCTTAGGTTTTTGAAATTCTAAGTAAAAAGAGATGATTTAAAGATGTGGTGGGGAGCTGGAATGGGGATTACTCTGGTGATGTCTTTATTCAATGGAAGTTGAAATATAAGGATACCAAGCTAGCATTATCCAAATTGAAGAGGGGGAAATTTTGTGATATTTTCAAACAATTGTTATAAGAGAAGAGATTGTTAAATTGAAGGAGGTTCTATTTGAGCAGCATCCAACAGCAGTGCCCAATATGAATATAAAATGTATCTTCATTATGAAGAAAAAAATTGGAGGCAAAATCAAGCATTCAAAGGTTTTTAGAGAGGGAAAAAACCTCTAAATTCTTTCATTGCTTAGTGAGGCGAAGGAGGAAAAGATTAAATTTAAAGAAGATATTGAAGGTAGATGGACAATGGATAGAAAGTTAAGAAGAGATTGCATTCGAAGGTCTAAATTTTTTTAAAAATTCTGTTTATTGAAAATGGTATAGACAATGATTTTTCTCTATTACAAAACATATATCCTCAGGTTTCTAATGATGATAATGCCATATTAAAAGCAACTCCTAAGGAGGATGAGATTAACCAGTAGTGTTTGAACTTAATGGGATAGTGCTTGTGGGCCAGATGGTTTGATAAGGAACTTCTATCAATCTTGTTGGGACATTGTTGGTATTGTTCAATATTTTTCCTAGGGTAACTCATAACCTAAATCTATCACTCACACTAATTTAGTCTAATTTCCAAAAAGTATCACATTCAGACCTTATCAAACTTAAGACCAATTAGTCTAAGTAATTTCATTAATAAGGTAATCTATAGATGTAACACATTGGAAAAAGAAAGTTGCATTTTGGCACTGGTGCAGGTTCTTATGAGCCCACTACGAACCGTAGGAGGTTCTACAGACCGTAGGAAGGAAGTCATAGGAGTTGGGTTGGAGTTTAGAAAATGTCAAGTCTCTTATCTCAGTCTATGGACCAACGTGAAGGTCCATAGAAGTTTGCATGGGCTGTAGGACAGGCTCGTAGAAGTTGGTTGGACTTAGTGAAATCTTGGATGATTTTTGGATACAATGAGATTCTATGGACCGTAGAAAGTTCCATAGCCCGTAAGAAGGGTCTTGTTGAAACTTGGCAAAATATTGAGCTCCTGTAATGGTTCTATGATTTGCCAGGACGGTCCGAAGAAAGTCTTACCGACCGTAGGTCCAATCGTAGAGTCCTCCAACAGTTTTTAGTTGTAATGACCCTCTAGGTCATTTTCTTTATTTTGTGATCTTTTAAGTGTTTAGAGTTTTCCTGTAGGACCCCAAGTCATTTATGACTTGCGAGGACTAAAAGTTCTGTTGTGGGGTCGTTCATTTGGGTTTTGTGGAAGTTTTTGTGTTTTGGGCCTTAGAAACTTAAACGATTGACTTGAATCAGAGGTTCAAGAAGATGGCTTTGGAATTATGTTCTGACGGTTTCATCGGCTCCAGATAGGCCATTTTAAGCTAGGGGAATCATTGGTTTGGGCCCCGAGACTTCAGGTATAAGTTTGTGCCATTAGGCATTTTAACCTTGAAGTTTTAGCCAAAGTTTGACTTCGGTTAACATTCTTAATAAACCTACTCGGATTGGCGTTGAGGTAAGCTTTGGTCTATTTTCATGATTGAGCTTCTTAGATAATGCTTAGTATAGATATCATGTAACTTTGGATTGTATTTGCTAGGTATTTGACTTTCCTCTTGTTATTGCATCTCTTCTTGATTCCCGTAGGAGCCTTGGTCTTAGTGTGGGTATTGGGATCCTTAGTTTAGGCTTGTAACTTCATTTGTGGTGTATTTGATCTTATTTATCCTTGTTAGGATTGGTACTTTATGACCTTAAACTAGGTTGAACCTTAGATGCTCTAGGTTGTGCTCTATCATCCTCGTAGTCATGATTTGCTCCCAGTTAGGCTTTTATTGGATTGTTCTCCTTGTGTAGGTACTTGTGACCTTGGTGGCTCGACGTAGCCATGAATTGGTCCTAGCTATGATCAGTCAGATACTGGAGCGGTATGATTGGGATAGGGTGTCGTCCCTTGAGTTGGTTCCCCTTTTTTATGATTTGAGACCTCTTATTTGGTCCCTTCACTTATTGTTTAGCAGTAAACCTATTATACTCTTATTGAGCTTTGTTATATCATTGGGCCCGAGGCCGTATGCGAGGACAAATTGGATCCCAGGTTAGTACTCGTCCCTTTGGTAGGCTGTATGATTATTTGACATGAGTGCTTTTTTAAATATTGGTGATGGCATCCATAGCATTGTTTGTTCATTCTCATGGATTTTTGTGGTAAGATTCTGGTTCATCCATTGGCATATTTATCATTCATGATGAAATATCATTTTACTCAGCTTTTTTCCTAAACTAGTTTTAACGGGAATTGTACCACCTGGACCATTTGATTAACTGGCTTTTGATATCGCGAGGCATCATGGACATGCTCATTTTCTACTTAAGATATTAGAGGCATCTGGATGTGCTCAATTTTTACTTGACTAGTCTGTGCATCGACGCCCTTTATTGCATTATTTTGACTACTTTGAGTTCTTTTTCAAACTCAACACGCCCCGGGACACTATCACTAGCTGGGCTGGGAGTGGACTGACTGGCTGCTAGGCGGCACAGAATGATTTGCCACTCTTGCTATTTGAGCTGGGAGTTGACTATGGTTGTGGTTACTTAGGTTGGGATCTCAACTTTCGCTTCTTGGGTTCAGATTCATGGCACTTATCAGATGGTCCAATTGCATCTTCTACATTCATATGTATTGCCTATCACTAGTGTACTTGTTTGTTGCTTGTACTATCCAGTTTCTGGGGGCCAGTTGGGTAATATTTGCTATTTGTACTTTTCGGTCTTATGAAGGGCCAATTGGGTTATTGTTTAACTATACTCTGTTCTCTATTAGTGTTTTCTTGTTAGTTAATAGGCCTTGACTTTAGAATTGTGGCTGTGGGTCCTCCTGACCCTAGATAGTTTACTTGGTATCTTAGTTGCCTGTGAATAAGTTGTTGGCTTGCACTCCAAGTACGTTCTTCCTCGTCTTCTTACCCTCGGTATCTTGTTTCTAATCTTTATTTCTTGTCTCATTTAGAACCTCCTATTTCGTTACTTGTTCTATGCTCTCCTTATTAGTTGTTGTTTATGCTTGTGTCATCTTTGAGCTCAGTCGACCGTTGCCTATTGAGTACCATTTTTGGTACTCATACTACACTTCTGCCCCCTAAAGATCACAGTTTGTGTTATCGCCATTGATTTGGATTTGTGTGGAGCAGCTTGGAGTTTTGGAGATTAGGGTGAGCTCCTAGCATCCGGAGCTACCGATTTATGTCTTTTTTGGCTAAGCTAGTCTTTATATTGAATTCAGAGACAACCTGTACTTATGTTTTATTTGTAAAAGCCTTGAACTCTTATTTTGGATTAGATGCTCAACTAGTGACTGATGCTAGGTCTTGGGATGATTCCATGTATTGTGATTTGGTGATCCCCCATTTCTTCTCTTTGCTTAAAGCTTTTTACTTCTTGTTATTGCCTTCGATGGGTAGTCCATTACTTATGGCTCCGGGCTAAGGTTTAGGCTTACCTATTGGTGGGGTGTAGTAAGTGCCATCATGATGTGATAAATCAGATCGTAACAGTTTTGTATCAGAGCTCTAGGTTGACCGACATGATTGTTATGAGAGAAAATGCCTAGTAGAGACCTACAGATCGGTTTGGAGACGTAAGTATCCTATTTTTGAGAGTCTATAGGGCATTCTTATGAAATTCTATTCTTGACTCCTAATTGTGTGCTTTCACTTTAATTAACCTCAAAAACTGATTCTTTGGAATTTACTCTCTCCAAGATAGATAGTATGAAGTATTCGATGGACGTGGATGGAGCATCAGCACATTCCACCAAATTTCAGCATGTGATCGGGCTAGAAGACCTTAGTCTGGCATGGACCTTGAGGTCAGAGGCATTCTTCAGCATTCATAGAGTCTAGAGGTAGCCCAGGCTTGGACAAGATCATTGACTACCTCGAATCCTGAAGATTCAGTGTTAGGAGGTCTGAGCTTCTTTGAGGGTACACCTCAGGCAGGTGTGGTTTTTGGTGCAACGGGTGCTTCTCAAAGAAGAGTTCGGTTGACTAGTCTCTAGCAAGGTTCATCATCAATTTCTGACTATGTGTTGGGATTTCTAGAGTGGGTTAGGCATAACACTATATTGTTTCCTTCGGATCGAGGGTTAAGTGAGGGGTTCATCAGAGGGTTGACCTTGCCACTCCAGTAGGAGTTGGAGCATTTGATGGCAACAGGGTCTACCTTTCCTAAGTTTTTAGTCATATGAGAGTTGTGGATCAGGCATGTATTGAGACTTACAGAAATAGTGGTAAGAGGCCTCGCCATTAGTATAATGGTTACAACATTCCACTTTGAGTTGTGTATTAGTTCAGTGAGGGTAATCTGCATTCTTGACCTATCAGGCCTATGGCGGTAGCATCTCAAGTTCCAGGGGGTTCTGATGTAGGTCGTGGTGCCTATGGTAGGTAGAGTTCAGGCTAGACTTCTTTTGGTGGTCATTCCTGACCTTTTGGTGTGGGGTCTCATGTTACTCCAACCGGGTTTTCACAGCAATTTTCTCTCAGTAATGGTTGCTATCAGTGTGGCAAGGTAGGGCACAATGTTAGAGATTGTCGCAATGCCCCAGTACAGATGTCTAGGGGTTGTTTTTAGTTTACAGAGATAGCTCGGGTAGATCATCACATTCTAGATGCTGGGATTCAGGCCATAGAGGTTGCTTTGATTGTGGAGAGTTTGGCCACTGATATAGAGATTACCTCATGGTGGAGTTGGTCTCCCAAGAATTGCTGGTATCTAATACTTTCCAGACTAGGGTGTTCAGACCTAGTTGTACCTATGAGGAGCTTGGCCATCAGCTTGAAGCTTGTTCCCGGCACGGGACCATAATAATAGGTATTCAATTAGATCAGTCTCATGGGTCATCGACTTCTTCAGTCAGAGGTGGTGCCTTTGGTGTTTCCAGTACTACATCAGGTGCTCATGTTGAGGTCGGACACAGTCTGTTCTATGCTTTACAAGCCGGCTAGAGGCCAAGGCTCCAAATATCCCTTATTTGGATATGATTTTGTGGACTTACACCTTTGTTCTAATTTTTGTGATTTGAGGTTTTCATGCCCATTTAGGTTTATATGGATTCTTATCTATTGTTGGCCTTTTATGGAAGCTTGATTTGAGGTTTCTGTATGTGTGTGCCTCCTATAGTTGATTCCTTTTATTATTGAATCGACTAGGCTGTTTTTCTTCAATTTGGAGTAGTGCTTGAGTAACTCCCCATGCCTTTGCATTGATAGTTCTGTGGTTGTGTCCTTGGTGTTGCTGGTATCCCTTTTTGCCACCCTTGTTATGTGCCTTTATTATGATGCTGATCCTTGTTTGATAGGTGGCTAGACCAGCTTTGCTCGATTTTATTTTTTTGTGTTGTAGGGCCTAGTTGGCTTAAGAGGTCAACTTAGTTGTGTGCTATCCCTTTTGAGTAGTAGTTGCGTGATTTCTAGTTTTTGAGTTGTGTGTTGGGTAGTTACCTTTCTATAGTGTGGTAGTCCTTTTTGGTTGCCTTATTCCTTTGCCTTAGTCTTTTCTTGATTACGGAGTTGTGTTTTTGCTTGTTTGGTATTTTTGGATTCATCTACTTCTTGGGGTCCTCGAGTTTGGTTATGGCTAGCCGAAATATGGAGGTGTGATTCCTTTTTGTTGTTGTTGTTGGTTCTTTGCTACTGTGTTGATAGCTCTCGAGGCTGGTGTGTGCTTTGGAATCATAATGGTGGTGCTCATCGGTGGCTCCTAACCTTAGCCTCTGTTGGAAAATGGAAATTTCCTAAGAAGGGTTATTTTCTAGATGGGTCAAAGAAATATGTGGAATTTATGAGTTAGTTCGAGTTTAGGATGTTTAATTTGCTTTTGTAATGCTTGGTAACTTGCATGGTTCTTGATGGTGGTTGGTGCCCTTGGGGCACTACCGACAAGTTGACTATGTGGATATGCCACTTGCCAGATTGGTTTCCCTTAGACTGGGTGGTTGGTATAGATTTGTGGTGGTAGAGTAGTTTGTAGGCTTGTGGTGTCGATGTTTCAGAAGTTCCTTTGCTTAGAGTAGGTCTTTGGGGCTGGGCTCAGTGCATACTTGCCATTCGTGGGATGGTTTTCCTTTGGGTTAGCGTGGTTTGCTTCAGAAGGTTGTATTTTAGTTGGATTTGTTGGTCTTGGAGAGCCAAAGGTGGATTTTGGGCCTTGGGTTGGGCTGAGTTCCTTGATTTGGCAGTTACTTCCACAATGTTTAAGTGGAGCTTGTTGTCCTACCGAGGGTTAAGTTGTGTGGGCTTGTAGGCATGTTTCTGATGGTGCTGGAAATGTTCAGGATGATTAATGACCAGCAGAACGCTCTTAGTGGTTTGAAGATGTTAGATGTGGAGCATAAGGTTAGTCTTTCAATTTGGGAGTTGGGTTGCATCTGCTAGGGTCATGTGGTTGCTCTACCCTATGGTTTTGGTGTGGTGTTGGTCTTGTCAGATGTATCTGGTCCTTCCAGGCAAGTTCGGTTCCGTTGGGTGGGAGTAGGAGCCCAAAATGGATTTGGAGGAGTTTTTGGAGTTTGAAAGTGAACGTGAGGATTATCCTCTTAGCCTGAATTCTCTGTTGACGTTGTTTTATTTGAGAGGTTGTCTGAGGGTTGGATGGAGCATGCGAACTCGGTATCCTGGTCTTTTCAGGCCTTCAGGCTATGACTATCCTTCTATTTTTGTGAATCAAAGTCCTTTTAGTAGTGAATGTTGTAATGACCCTATAGGTCATTTTCTTCATTTTCAAATCTTTTCAGTGTTTAGAGTTTTTCTATAGCAACCCCAAGCCATTTATGATTTGCTAGGACTAACCGTTCAGTCGTCGGGTCATTCATTTGGGTTTTGTGGAAGTTATTGTGTTTTGAAGCCTTTAAAACTTGAACGGTTGACTTTAGTCAAAGGTTCAAGAAGACTGCCTCTGAATGTAATTCTGAAGATTTCATCAGCTCCAGAAAGGTCATTTTAGGCTAGGGGCATCATTGGTTTAATTAGGCACCGAGACTTCTTGTGTGAGATTGTGCCGTTAGACATTTTAACCTTGAAGCTTAAGCCAAAGTTTAACTTCGGTCAACATTCTTGGTAAAGTTACTCGGATGAGAATTCTATTAGCACAGTTAGCTCCGAAATGTCGAGTTTAGTATAGAACAACCTTTCGTGCGATTTTTGAGGCTTCTGACCTCATTTTGAGCCTTGTTGTTGAATTTGGCTAAAAACGGAACTTGGGTATGGGACACAATTTTCATTGAGATGACCTCGGATGTTTCGATGGTTTCATTGAGTTCGGAATGTCAAATTTTGTGGGGTATAATATTCTTTTTATTTTTATCGAGTTTAGAACAAATTCCAAGGGTCTGTTCAGAGTCTTTGAAAAATAGCTTTTAGCGACCAGAATCACTGCTATTTAATTGGCGAAATATCAGCTTCAACCCTCATTCTCGAGCTAGAAAACACTATTTTGGGTGATTCAAGTTACGTTTCATCTGAAATTGGTGTGGCAACGTGTTGGACCGATTGGGAATTTTCGGGGACACTCCGATTGAGGTAATTTCTGCCCAAAGGGGCTGCCCAACTCTCTTTGGTCTCTGTAAATTGTTATTTTGTTGCATGTGTGTGTTTGGGTTGTTCTGGGCATGAAGTTGAGCCCCATTTCAGGGCAAAAGCTCAATTAGTCGATTAGGACCTTTTGACAGAGTCAATTTTGAGATTTCCAGTGCCTGTCCCACATTTCCATTTTGACTCAATTATTAGGTTCGTTTTTGATTATTGTGAATTTTGTGTCTAAACATCCGTAATGATGTTATGATTGATAATTTGATAGCGTGGTAGGGTTCAGAGGTGTTTCAAAAGTAGACAGCTCATGTGTGGTGGATTCGGAGTGCTCGTGATCAGCATTGAGGTAGGCTTCGGTCTAGTTTCTTGATTGAGGTTCATAGATAATGCCTATTATAGATTTCATGTAATATTGAATTATATTTGCTGGGTATTTAGTTTTCCTCTTGTAATTCCATCTTTTCTTCATTCTCGTAGGAGCCTTGGTGTTTGTGTAGTTGTTGGGATCCTTAGTTTAGGCTTGTAGCTTCGTTTGTGATGTATATGATCTTGTTTATCCTTTTTAGGATTGGTACTTTGTGGCCTTAGACTAGGGTCGGCCTTAGATTCTCTAGGGTGTGCTCTATCACCCTTGTAGTTATGATTTGCTCCCGGTAAGGCTTGATTGGGTTGTTCTCCTTGTGTTAGTGCTTGTGACCTTGGTGGCTCAATGTAGTTGTGAGTTGATCCTAGCTATGCTCAGTCAGGGACTAGAGCGGTATAATTGGGGTAGGGTGTCGTCCTTTAAGTTGGTTCCCCTTTTTATTTATTTGAGAGCTCTTCTTTGGTCCATTCGCTTGTTGTTTAGTAGTAAACTTGTTATACTCTTATTGAGCTTGGTTATATCGTTGGGCCCGAGGCCATATGCAAGGACCAATTGGATCCCAGATTAGTACTCTTCTCTTTGGTAGCATGTTTTGGTGGGCTATATGGTTATTTGACTTGAGTGCCTTGTTTGAATGCTCGTGATGGCATGCATTGCATTGCTTGTTTATTTTCATGGATTTTTGTGGTACGATCCCGGTTCATACATTGGCATATTTATCATTCCTGATGAAATACTATTTTACTCAGCTTTTGATAACGTCCAAATATACTTCTTGAAAAGAAATATAAACGGTAGTATGCAATATAGTTATCCAACTATGAGTCGAGGTCGATCCCACAGAGAATATGGAAGAATATTGTCAATAGCAAATATTTAACTAGGTAGTCGTTAATTAAAAGGGGGGATTTAAATTGAAACAAAAATAATAATAAAAAATAACAATAGCTTGGAACTAAGTATTTAGATTATTAAAAATAACTTGGAATGTGTTCCCCATGATTTCATAACATAGCAAGAATATTGTACTAGTGATCTATTTCAATTTTTAGCATGCAAAGTCGGTAGGTTAGATATCCCTAAGTGATTGGTCCTCCAAATAGGGAATTTCACTATGCAACTTGGTCCGTCTATGGGTGTATGTTTTACTAACCCTTACCTTTGACCCAGATTAGCCCTCTGCGTATGTGGTTCAGCATCAACGCTAAATTTCCGTTGTTTAATCTCTTTTCCCATTCGTTACTTCCTTGGTCCGGCAAGTAGGAATAAGGCGAGTTCTAATGTTGGCCACCGTTAAAAAGCAATCAAAACAAAGAGATTAACAATACATGCATAAAAATCAATCAAGAATCACTTTTTACATTAACTTACTATAATAATTCATCATGGTTCCCACAACCCTAGTTACGAAATTTAGCTACTCATTATCTCAAAAACGCAATCAAAATTTATTATAATAAATATGCTTGTGCTAATGATAAAAAATTTAAGAATAATAGCTAAAAATATCTTTCAATAATCACGAATATGAATAAATAATAAAGGAGAAGAAAGAATAAGTCAAAATTCTCTAGCCTCCACGACGGCTCTTTCAAAGTTCCTAAGCTATATAGTTCTAAATTTTATGTTGCATATTGTTTCTTGGGTGACTTCTTGGCTTAAAGAATAATTTTTTATAATCTATTTATAGATATAGAAACCTCAAATAAAATAATTGAGTTTAAAACAAATTAGGAAACCAAAATCCGGAAGAAATTGAATTTCTTATTTTGTTTTCCGCCACCACAGGTTGTTTCCGACCGTTTTCAAATTTGTGGTGTCTCTACCTTGTGACACGTGTCAATAAGAAGTATAACAAATCTTGCAATTTCAGCGCAATCCTCATCTAACCAACTTTATATATAAATATATTATTGTATTAAATTTAATCTATTAAGCTGCCTGCTTGATTTTCCTTCTAGAATCTTCTATTTTTAATTCGTCTTAGCTCCATACGTCTTCATCTTCACATCAATTTAATCCTACAAATAAAATATACTATTTAGCACAATCCATAAAATTTATTCTCAAAATGGACAAATACAAATAATAAATGTGAGGCAAATAATGATAAGAATATATATTTTTAGCCTCACATCAACACCCCACACTTAAACTTTTGCTCTTCCTCGAGCAACCATTAAAACTCATCTAAAATAAATTGAACTCGGAATACCACCACTTTGATTGATACAAACAATTAAGCCACGTTACAAATCATAATAGCAAGTACTCTTCCAATCATTAGGCAAGGTATAGAATAAAACAACAAACTTCTGTTATCCTAACCTCAAAGATGGACTCTACTCATCAAATTAGGTTTGTTCCCCTACTCCATCAAAGAAAGCTAATAAAATCACCTATCTATCATGAAACAAGTGTCCTCACAAGAAGAAATAGTCCACACACTCAATTTATAGAATCAAATATAAATTAAGGATTAAGCATCAAAGAATAACTCTCACTCACAAAAGAATTCACATGTATGCATAAAGAACCATATGCTTGCCCATTATGTACATCTCCACTAATTAAGTATGTTTGAATAGAATCAAATATGACTTTAACGGGTTGTAATGTTGGCTAGAGGCAGGTAGGAAACTATATAATAGTGTTTAAAATTTCCCTAAGCACTTTGCATTTTTTTTCTCATCACCCCATTATTTTCATCACTTTTTTTTTTCAGCTCTCCCTTCAATTATTTTCACCAGTAATTCTCATCATATCCAGAATACTTCAATAATTTTTTTCTTTTTCAAGCAAATTTGTTTTGGTCACACTCTTTCTAAGAGGGCCTTCTCATCACAAGTAACTATCATTGGTCACCCTTTCTTTCTTTTTTTTTTTACTCAACCATCCCTTTTCTTTAGATTTAATAATTGCATCACAATTTATGCTACAGAGCTCAAGGAAGCAGGGTGCAAAAATTGGATCAAGATAAATATAAGGCTACCGAACGAAAAGCTACAAGCTCAAAGGGGTTACTAGTGATATAGTATTTGAAAAGGCTAAAATTTACAAGACAAATCAAAGAAAACCTATTATCATCTTCTAAACAAAACAATACTTTTTTTTTGCTTCAATAACATGCAAGGCAAGTTTTAGACTAAGATGCAAAACATGGAATATATGCAAACAACCTCACCACACATGGCACAAGTCTCAATCAAGATGGATCAATTCTACTTCTAAGAAGGACAGGGTCATTACAACCTATAAAATAAGAATAAGTTATTTATAGAGTCACAACCATGAGCTTAGATGTCAAAAATTCTATTTTAAATTTTATTCTCAAGCTTTCAAAGAAAAATACTACTCAACTCAGGCTTAAATTATTAATACCAAACAAGTCAAAAAGGACTTTTCTTTTCTCTCCAAATAAAATAAAATAAATTTACTTGGTTCAAGGGGCACCCCCTCGAAAAAGAACCGAGGCCATAAGAAAAATTCAAGGGGTGGATGAGAGATGCCACTAAAAACTACAATAAAAGAATAATAAAGAAAATCTTTTTGTATTTTTATTTTTTCAAATTAAAAAAAAAAAAAATCTTTTTGTATTTTTTTTCAAATTAAATAAAATCCTATGTCATATTCACCCTTAAACTCACAACTATCGGAAGAACTTTCACCCCACACTTAAAATCATGCTTTCTCCCCAAAGCAATTTATAAAAAAGAGAAGAAGAAGAAGGGTGAGAAATACTCCCTCGGGCTCTCTATGGCCTAGCTGTCACGACCCGATTTCTCGAGTCATGATGGCACCTACCAACCCGCCAGTAGGCAAGCCAAACCCTGTCCCGAAACTTGATAGTAATGGGACTGAGGGTGGAAACTAGCCTCAACTAAGAGAAAACATAAATAAAGGAACACATAGGGGAAAGGCGGAAGCGAACCCAAACTATATACAATAAACGATACCTCCTAGAACCTGGAAGTCACAAGTATAGAGCTACAAAAAGAGTACAAGTCCCAAAAGTGGACCACAGAAACCAGACTGTCTCAAAAGCTAAAGACAAGACAAAATATAAATACAGAAGGAGGCAGGTAATCTCAGGACGTCATGTGCTAACCCTTGCCTCTGGAACAGACTGCAGCAGGCTCGAACTCAACGCTGATAGCTGGTGCTCATACCTGTATCATGAAAACAGATGCAGATGGTAGCATGAGTACCAACACAACAGGTACCCAGTAGGCATCATAGATCGACTGAGCAAGAAGGGTAAAAACATATTGAAATGATAGAATCTACAGTAACAGATGTCAAAGGAAATAAGCACAAAACTAGCCGACAGTAAATCTAAGAATATCTAAACTAAACCTAACTGGGCCCCCCATAAGACCAAGAAGGTACACTCAAGCACAGATAAACAAAACCCGAATGAACTCCCATAAGCCTGATAGGTGCACGGAAAAGCTAAATCTATGAGACCAAAGGAAAACCCAACTGCGAACCGAAACCACCAACCAACTCAACTAAAACAATCAGCCAACTCCAACCTAGTCAAAAGTCTGACTTCCAAATCGGGCCGCCCATTCTGATGGCAACTCTCGGGGGTCCTACCCTAGCCAGCAAATTGCCGAGGGGAATAACGACTCCCCCAAAGGCCCTAATATCCAATTGCCCTATCAATTAATACTACCGGGGCCCTGTCCCAGCCAGACGAGTGCGCAGGGCGTGTCAACTCTGAAGAGGACCTCAATAACTCATATCCAATTGCCTAGCCAGCAAACACTCCGGGGGCCCTATCCCAGCCAGACGAGTGAGCTAGCTAACACTCCGGGGGCCCTGTCCCAGCCAGACGAGTTCACGGGGTATATCAACTCCGTAGAGAATCTCAAGTACCAACCCAATATAGATTGCCGTCCACCACCAACCACTAACCACATAATCGATCTCGAAACACCTGAAATCTCAGGAAACACCACACCTCCGATGACACATCGGCACCACAAAAATGGGGAGAGAAGCCAGAAGATCACAACAACACAAAGCCAAAGCTAGGCTCATACTATCAGACCCAAGTGTGCTATTCCGATCTACAAGGACCTAGTCCATCTGAATCGACATCGGATACATACCAAAGTCAAACAGGTGCATGGGTCTATGGAAAAACTAGTCTAACCTAGACTAAGACCAAAAACATGCTCCAACATAAATAAACAACCAACCAGATAAACCACATGCATCAACACCCAAAAAACCCCTCCGATAGCTTGGTACTGCCCCCAAAACAGCCCAAGAAATCAAGCCTAAAACAAGATTTTTGAGAAGAAGAGAAGAAATACTAGAACCCCACCCCAGATTCACATAATTCAGCATGCATTCACACAATCCAGCTCAATATAAAAAGAAGGGAAGTCGTAACCTACCAGAAGGCCAACCGTGCGCGCTCCAAATAACTCCGCCAGAGCTTTTCCCTTCCGAACGGCATCAGATTGCTGCCACGCTAACATAAATAGAATCACAGCATCAGTACGGTCGTTTAGACACTAAAATCATCAAAATCAGATATGGACCAATTTAGGAGTCAAAATCGAGGAATATGGAACCCGCTCTAGAAATCTCGGAATTGACTCCGTGAAAAGGTCCCAAACCCTCCCCCGAGCTTGTGTTCCAAAACGGAACACCTCTTGGGGCTTGGAACAGTCGACAACCCAAAAAAACAAAACATTCAAAACTTTACACAAAAAGCCTATGATAGCCACTTATGCCTCAAATTCACGAGAATCGGAGGTAACCCAATGCTATCTGAGCAATAACCCATGAAGCCTATGCATTTCCGAACACCTGAGACTTTAAATCACAAAATTCTGACTTAAAACAAAGAAGAACACTATTTTCAAACTCTCCCTCTATCAAAACTGCGACTGCCTCTTTATACATAAGTGCCAATCACATATGACCTCCGCGAACATGGCCAGAGTCCCGCGAATGCGGAGGAGAGACAAACATGCCTCCGCGAACGTGGAGAGGCAACAATCAAACCTCTGCGAACGTGGAGCACCATCTGCGAACGCGGAGAGAAGAACTCCCAAGCCTCCCAAACCTTCGCGAACTCGGAGCCCTATCTGTGAACGCAGAGAAGAAAGACTCAGACCTCCGAAAATGCAGAGCCAGGACCGCAAATGCAGAGAAGGAATGGCTTTGCAACTTCAACAGCTGCACCAGCTGAACTTTGCCTTTCCCAAAAACTCCAACAAGGTGCTCGAAATTTGTTCGAAACCCGTGCACGCAAACGAGATATGCTACCCCATCAAATTTGATGTTTCAAACTCAATGGCGCAGTCAAAATTTCCATACGAGGTCGTTTTGACAAAAAGTGGGTCCCACACCCAAAGCGCCATTTTAGCCAAATTCCAAAAAGGGCCTCAGAATTAGATTGGAAATCCCGAGAAGCACACGAAGGGTCATTCTAGACCAAACTCGGTATTCTGAAACTAACCGCGCTGACGGAATTCTCATTTAAGCACGTTTACCATGAATGTTGACCAAAGTCAACCTTGAGCCAAATTTCAAAGGCTAAAGCGCCAAATGGCCTCAAAGTCACACTGAAAGCCTCGAGACTCATGCCAACCATGCTTCTAGCCTAATTTGGCCGCTCCGGAGCTGATGGAACCGTCAGAATCCTATTCTAAGGTCGTTTGCCTGAGGTTATGACCGAAATCAACTTTTCAAGTTTCAAAAGCTCCAAAACAGGGAAACGAGCATAAAACCCAAATGAATGACCAGGCTACCGAGCGGTCAGTGCCAGCAAGTCATAAATGACTTGGGGTCGCTACAGGAACACTCTAAACGACAGAAAGAAGGCATTAACACACAAATGAGCTGGAGAGTACATCCATTACTAAAAGAACTTTCGTCCGCGAAAGTAAGAGTCAAGAAGTACCTGAGGGCTCAAATAAGCTGGGGAACTGCTCCTGCATCTCCTGCTCGGTCTCCTAGGTAGCCTCCTTGACTGGACGATGCCTCCAATGGACCTTAACCAAAAGAATGGCTCTAGACCTCATCTACCTCACATCTTTGGCAAAAATAGCAACTGGCTCCTCAATATAGATCAGACGATCATCCAACTCAATGACATCATACTAGAGCACATGAGACTCATCTAGAACATATCGGTGCAACATCGAAACATGGAAAACTAGATGAATAGTAGGGAATGCTGGAGGTAAGGTTAACTCATAGGCCACATCACCAACTGACCTCAAAATCCCAAAAGGCCCAATATATCTGGGGCTAAGGTTGCCTCGCCTCCCAAATCTCATCACGCCCTTCATGGGCGATACTCGGAGGAATACCGTGTCACCAACGACAAATCTCAACGGTCGACGCCTGCGATCCGCATAATTCTAGTGTCTACTCTAAGCCATTCTGAGCCTATCCTGAATTATCCTCACATGAACTAAGGCCTCCTGAAACAAGTCTGTACCACGCGGCCTAGGCTCCGTAGACTCAAACCAACCAACTGGAGTGCGACAACGCCTACCATATAAAGCCTTAAACAGGGCCATCTAAATGCTAGAGTGGCAGCTATTGTTGTATGCAAACTCCGCCAAAGGCAAAAACTAGTCCCACTGACCCCCAAAGTCCCAGAAACAGGCCCGCAACATATCTGTAAAGACCTGAATAGTATGCTCTGACTAGCCATCAGTCTGCGGGTGGAATGCTGTGCTAAGATCGACACGGGTGATCAACTCCTCCTGAAATACTCTCCAAAAGCTGGAAGTGAACTGTGAACCCCGGTCTAAAATGATATAAATAGGCACACTATGAAGACGAACCACCTCCCGAATGTAGATACGAGCTAGTCTCTCAGCACTGAAGGAAGTACGAACTGGAAGGAAGTGTGCTGACTTGGTCAATCGATCTACGATGATCCAAATGCTGTCAACACCCATAGAAGTCCGAGGCAAGCTCACAATGTAACTAAAGTAATATATGTGAATAAGCAAGCAAGCATGTTGACGGAATGTTGCTTGCTTATTCACATTTCTTATATAGTAATATAAAGAAAAATAAATGAAAAGTGATGTGGTACCTTTTTTTGGCAAATGATCTTATTTATTTATTTTCTCATTTTTTGGCAATTTTTACTATATTTCTATCATCATGATTATTATTATTATTATAAATAATAATTATCATTATATCATTATTATTATCATTATCATTATCATCATCATTATTATTATTATTATCATCATCATCATCATTATCATCATTATTATCATCATTATTATCATTAGGCTTAAGTCATCCATGGCCCCTTAAAGTTGTCCACATAATTCACTTAAACACCTCAACTAGGACTAGTACCTATTAGACACTTTAATATTAACAAATATATATCTATTGAACAAAAAATGACAATCAACACAAAAAAATACTGTGCGTGTAACTCACACGCAATATCTTTAAAAAGTTATGAATAAAATGACGACACGTGGCCATGGCCCAATCTAATTATAAAAAATGTTTTTTTAATTTTGAAAGATAAAAAATAATTTTCAAATTTCAACCCTAAATAATCTAACCCCCTTCAACCCCACCTACTGAAACCTTTGGTTGTTCTTCTTCTTCTTCCTAGGCACTCGCCATTTTCAACTTCTCCGACGGATCACTTTCCTTTTTCTTCTTATTACTTCTACACATTATGGGGATTAAGTCTATTGGTGAAGAATGCGTAGCTTAGCAAAGTGGTTTTTGAGATGCTTGTGAAAAATAAACCGACACGAATCATTTTAAAATCAATGGCGAAGAGAAATTGAGAATACTCAAATTAATTCAATGAAATTTTATGATATCATTTTTAATAAGCTTAATTAGTTTACATTTTAATTTGATTGGTGATGTCTGTTCAAAGTGGCCAGTAATAGAGATGGACGGAGGGCGGCTAATTTTTTTTACTTCAATGCCTGAAAATCTTCTTCTTCTTGAAAAATCAAATCAATTAATAGATTTAGATTTTATAAAGAATGAAAAAAAATGAAATAACAAAGAAAAAAAAAGTGCAGAGAGTTTGGGCGAAGAAGACGATGGCTGGAAAAGGGGGGTTGGGTTGATTTCTTTTATTTATCAAGAAATCAATTTTAAATAAAAATTCTTTTTAGTTATTTTAGTGCCAACTGTCATTAAAAGAAAAAAAAGGTACAAGTTTTTAAAAAATAAATAAAAATAAAATACTATTTGGAACCTATTCACGTGCCTAATACCAAGTGAGGTACACTTATGTTGCCACATCAGCGTTTTGTGTTTAATAGATACATGTTTTGAACAATTTAGGTGTTCAATAGGTACAAGTGATAGTTGAGGTGTTTAAGTGAATTATGCAGACAACTTTAAGGAGTTGTTGATAATTTAAGCCTTATCATTATCATCATTATTATTATCATTATTATTATTATCATTATCATCATTATCATCATCATTATTATCATCATTGTCATGATATTATCATCATTATCGTTATTATTATCATCATTATCATAATTATCATCATCATTATTACCATTATTATCATCACTATTATTATCATTATTATCATCATTATCATCATCAACATCATTTTCATCATCATTATTATCATTATTATCATTATGATCATTATTATCACTATCATCATTATCATCATTATTATCATTATCATTACTATCATTATTATCATTATTTTCATTATTATTATCATCATCATTATTATTATTATCACTATTTTCATTATTATTATTATTATTATTATTATTATTATTATTATTAACATCATCATTATTATTATCATTATCATTAAGAAAATAAATGTGTCAATTACTATTCCCTCCATTCATTTCTATTCTTCTTGTAAAAAAATTTAATGTCTCAAAACTTACTACTTTACTTACTCCTATTTTTTTTTGTAATATTTACTACTCCAACCTTTCATTTCCTTAATGAAAAATAAAAACATGTTAAAATGAAGCTATGTGTGTGTGTGTGTATATATATATATAAGATGATTTTTTTTTGTAATATTTACTACGCCAACCTTTCATTTCCTTAATGAAAAATAAGAACATGTTAAAATGAAGCTCTGTGTGTGTGTATATATATATGTAAGATGTGTGTGTGTGTGTACATATATATATATATATATATATATATATATATATATATCGGAAAAGGGTCATATTTACCCCTGTACTCTTAGGAAAGGATCATATTTTTCCTTCGTTATACTTTTTTGATATATTTGCCCTTCTCATCCAACTTTAAGGCCATATTTACTCTCCATCCGTTAAATCCTCATATTTCCACTTAAAATTACCTATGTGGCGCCTATGTGGATTTTATTTTTTCCTTATTAAATTTAATCTCTATTTAAATCATTTTAATCCGCCCCACATGGTTAAACCCTATCCACTACCAAAATAAACATAAAACCAGGCCCCAAACCGATTAAACTTGACTCAATAGTTTCTTATTGTTGTCGTCGTTGAGTGTCCAAGGATTTGGTGTGAAGGAGTAGGAGACTATCGTGGGTTTCCATTTATATTTTCTGGTGGCTTTATGAGATGGATCAATGGAGTTGAACAGAGGAGTGAATATTGCAAAGGTTCTATTGATTGATTTGGAAAATATGAGAGGATTATAGAACATATCAAGCCGTGTATGAGAGCTCAATGTTCACCGAATAACGGATCAAATTATCTCGTATTGTCAAACCCGAGCGAATTTGTATAGAAGCTATTATGAAGCACTAAACTACCCAAATCAGTTAGGCCCCCTCTTTATCCCCTCTCTGGTTATCGCATCATAATTCCCAACTACGGGTTGAATTGAGATCTAGCCAGCAAGCCATTCTCTGTGATAACACATCATTTCCACTGCCCATATTCATTTGCCACTGGCCACTACTAATTTCCCAAGGTTGCACATTCTTTTCTCAACCAAAAATTGCATCTATTTTTGAATAAAACGTTTAATCAATTGTGTGTCGAGAATAAAGATGAAAGTTGGCTCTAATTTACTTAACAAAATATGTTGGATCGAATGTTAAAATCTATTTTTGTTCTTAATCTGATTGTTATCTGATATGAAAGAGGAGATACATAATTTTCTCTGTTTGTATAAAAACATCTGTGTAGAGAAAATTTAAGAAGAAATCAAGTTGGGTTTATTTTGGTTAGTGGATCGGATTTAATCCTATATGATGGCTTAAAATGATTTAAATAGAGATTAGATTTAATTAGGGAAAAATAAAACCCACATAGGCGCCACAAATGTAATTTTAGGTGGGAACATGGGGATTTAACGAATGGAGGGTTAAATATGGCCTTAAAGTTGGATGACAAGAGCAAATATATCAAAAAGGTATGACGAAGGACAAATATGATCCTTTCCCGAGAGTACAGGGGTAAATATGACCATTTCCGTATATATATATATATGAATTGAGGTGATGTGACACCTCTATGTGTTCAAGGATCCTATTTATCTTTTTCTCTCATTTTATGGGGGAGATTTTCATTATATTTCTATTTATTTATTTTTGTTGCATATTTCTATTTATTAATTATTATTATTATTAAACAAATGTCAGTTACTATTCCCTCAATTCATTTCTATTTCTTATTGTAATAACTTAATGTCTCAAAATTTACCACTCCACTTGTTCCTCTTTATTTTTTTTGTAATATTTAAGAACCTATATATTTATTATTATTATTATTATTATTTGTAATATTTAAAATTATATATATTTGTAATATTTAAGATCCTATATATTTATTATTATTTTTTGTAATATTTAAAACGGGTTTCTAGGCTATAGAGAGGGTGTCACATCACCTCATATACATAAATATATCTTCTATACTACATTAAAAGCATGAACTCCCAAACTTGAATGTTAGATTACTATAATAACCCCAATTAAAAATACTTAATTTAGTTTATTTATTCACATATTTATTTGTATTATATTAAAAGTAGACAACTTCTCACATTCAAGGGTTGTGACTTTTCCGATGAGTTGTGGCTTTTCCGAAGGATTGTGACTTTTTTGATGAGTTGTGACTTTTCCGAAAGGTTATGATTTTTCTGAAGAGTTCTGACTTCTCCGATGAGTTGTGACTTTTTCGAAGGGTTGTGACTTTTCCAAAGAGTTGTGACTTTTCCGATGAGTTGTGATTTTTTCAAAGGTTTGTAACTTTTTCAAAGGGTTGTGACTTTTCCGATCAGTTGTGACTCTTTCAAAGGGTTGTGACTTTTCTAAAAAGGCACAATTAGCACATATTCATACTACCATTTGTTTACTATAAATAGAGGGGTTTCCTCTTATTTTTACACTACAAATTTTTTAATTTTTCTACTCTTCTTCTTCTTAAAAAATCTCAAGTGTGATTTGTAACAATTGAATAAGAATTGAGGTACCACACCAAGTAGAGTTGATGAATAAATTGTAGTAAATTAGTCATTTATTCGCACTCGTATTTTTCTCCTACGAATTTCATCACATACATACTTCAATATAACTTATATCATTTTAGAAAATTATTACTAATTAGCATGAGATACACATGCAACGTCCATTGATATGCTGAAGTTCTTATCATTAAATTTTAGGTATTGGCTTTTTATTAAAGAAAAAAAGAAGAGAACATAGAAATGTGCAATTAACTGTGAACTTTTCTTCATACATAAATGTTCTATTTATAGTGCGCAGAGATTTTTATTTCTTTTTCTTATTTTGTTTCTGTAATTAATTTCTTTTAAGTTTTCATTCGAGAGAGAATTAAATAATTAATGTTTCTCTAACGAGTGAACAGTGATGAATACACACATTGTGGATTATTTTTCTAATAAAATTAATAGATTAGGGTGTGGGAAAGATAATAATAAATAACAAATATGAAAAAGACACATGATTGGGGTAAGATATTTCTTCTTTGTTTTTCCAATTTTTATTCTTTTACTTCAAACGAAGGAGTTTCTTCCTAATTTTGCTAAAACAACGGGCATCAACGTAGTCCATTTAATTATTAGTTTTGATGTAATATTTCAAAAATAGATTTTCACTTTTATTTAATACAAAACATCAATTATAGAGATAATATGATACTATAACCATGATAATAATTATTTTTAATAGATATGTCAAGTCGAATTAAAACAAGTAAAAATGAACGGAGAAAGTAAAGTGTTGGTGGCAAGGGATTTCAATCAAATGGAACACTAGAGTGAATATAGCATTAACATATATTTTCGTTGGTAGCTATATAAAAATAGATTAAAAAATAGTGATTGATCATAAAATGATCGTAAATCAAATTTAAGATTCTATAAATAATACTTTAAATATTATTCATCTATTATTTTTTTATTGAAAAAGTTTAATGTTTTATATCACGATACAA